>PDGT01000012.1:1081759-1097505 GCA_003671415.1 Megathymus violae | reverse complement strand
GGGGGGGGAACACTCGTTATTAAACATGCATTTAATTAATTGTAAATTGTCAGAAAATTTTAAATTTTCAAATGTTTCTCTGTCATTACGATATCGAAGAAAAATGCATTCTGTTTAATTTGTTTTTTTTCATTAAAGTTTATGTATGGTGTTGCAAATTAATGTGAAAACATGTCAATTTAATTCATGGTTCGTGTTTAATTATTACTTGTTTAAAAATAATATTAACTATTTGACAATATCCCTCTTTTTATGTGCCGCTAATTCTGCCGGTGTGTGTAAGTTAAATTACAGTTAACTGAGATTCCTTTATAGGGTTCTCAAATGCGTTTGAAGTCTGCCAACTCCTCACTTTCTTTGATGGATTATCTTAATTTCATTCTCATAACACCTAAGCCAAGTAGTGGAACAGTGTCAGCAATCGGTTTCAATATCCAGTGTCTTGCCGGTGTTAGTGAAAAACTTATCGAGTACCTAGCGATACAATCTAGGTAACCTAACCGTATCTTATTAGGTTGCCACGGTATAAGCTGGACTGAAGAATTTTTTTGGCTTCATGTGAATACATACATAACTGTATATTAATGCTTTATTTATATTACTAGCGGCTCGCCCCGGCTTAGTTTGGGTTCCAAAATGAATAAGTATACATCGGTATATACTTGATATATAGCCTATGTCCGTCCGGAATGATGGACCTTTGTAATGGTAAAAAAATGTTTCTAATTGGTGCCGGGGATAGGAGATTACCTACAGCATATACACAAACACAAAATTCGCGTTGTCTCGTTGTAATACTAGTATAGATTATTAATATAGACATATATACACCTATTCCTGTTCGACTTTGAGCTGTGTGGTGAAGCTTCTTGACAGGGGTTGCAGCTTATGGAAATTTTAATTATGTTAGTAACCGGTACACTATGATCCAACAATAAAAAAATTCAATTACATTTGCAAATAAGGGTTGGTCATCTAGATACTTCAATACATTTGGTTTACAATTTAATGTTTTTTTACTACACATGGACACTCGCACGGAATTCCAGTTATGCAAAAATAATTATGATGAAATCTTTTTCAACGCAGTTCGTCTTACTTTAGTTACTCCACAAATTTAGTTTACACGTCGGTTCGGTACCAACACTTGGTAGGTGGCCACCATCGCCCATGCCACACCTCCAACATTAGAACTATCGACGACGCATTACCGGCCAAGAAAGAATCGAAAGTATATTCACCCTACGGTCTCTCGGTACTCTGTAAACTTATTGCGAAGGTCAAATAAATGTCATATTACATAGTATTTAAGATTTAAGTTTCAATTTTATTCATGCCATGATGTTTTATTGATGCTTCCCCTGACTTGCGCCACTCTGATTTGTCGCGAGTCTTTGTTCGGACTCTTGTTCGGGTCAAAGTTCACCTAACTGAGAAGCGTGCTGCGCTATATACATATATAGGCTTATCGTTATTCCAACAGTCTTCTTTATCACCGCTTATTGGTCCGTTGAACTGTGTGACCTACCTATAGCCAAATCAACCGGCTAATTGTGCGAGCTATTAATTATATATTAATAAGTACATATTAGTTGACGTTAATACCCCTGGGTGACATGGGCACATCATAAATTGACTTCTAATCTATACTAATATTATAAAAAGAGAGTGCGAATTTTGTGAGTTTGTGTATTTGCGAAAAGTAATCTCCGGAAACACGGCACCTATCTGAAAAATTCTCATACCATTTTAAAAGTACATTATTCTGTATGGATATAGACTTTACAATATTTGTTCAACCTGAATGAAGTATTATATAAACCAGGATTAATTGTCTAAACGTGAAACGTAGGTAACTAGTAACCCCTTCGAGGTTCGCGAAACATAATTTCTATTTTTTTTTGACATTTTTGTAGTACTAGTTAAAAAAATAATAGCTTTAAAAATTAAGTGATAAAAACTGTTAAATGAGAACGACGCCGCTAGTGCATAGGCTCGGCCGACGTAAACCTGTCTTATGGTGTATTGTTTAAACTGCCCCTATCCGAAATTATTCGAAACTTTTTTATTGGATTCAGTTATGGATGGTTACGGAATTCCATAACATCCCTGCTCGATATTAGTGCTTTGTTTTAATTTTCGTTCGATGCAACTGAGATAGTTCTCCCTAAAACAAAGAAACAATATCGAATATATATGTAGGTACCTACCGTGAGTGAATTTTTAGAAACAAAATTTGATCATCTCTATGATGTATCAACTACCTTGGAATCTAATGAATCCAAGGTCTGTGTTATTGTCATAACTTAAAGTTTCTATAATTTCGGTGATTTTATAGACAACTACGAATGCATACTCGTATCGTATAAAGTCCAGTAGGATGCAGTGACGATAATATACAGATTAAATGACAATTTCCGCTGAAAAATATTATTATCAAGCCTATTTTATCACCAACTTGTCATAAAGCGGTTCATATGTACGTTTGCTGGATTTTAACGTGGCAAATACATGCGTACGAGAATGAGTTCGAGGTATAATTTGCAGATAATATGTTTTCACGTACACCAATCACATCTGGTCACTCAAATACCTCAGTCAGTGGATTTACAGGCCAAACACGTGAACGTTTGGCAGCGCGCCACGGGATGTACCTATATGAAGTGAAGTGTTCTTGTTATGTACGTTAGTTACATTGCAAAGAAATCGTTATCTTTTTACTTATCTTCTTATCAGTTACACTGAACGATTCTGTTGAATTACGACGGGCAGTATATTATTATGTTCCGGTTTATATAATAAAAAAAATTATGTGGTAAAGTGGTATGCTTTTTGAACACGATAGATTCAGAACAGCATGGATTTTCATGGCGTTTTTAAAAATAAAATGTTCTAAGAGGAAAGTCGAGGTGTTTGGGGGTACATTTAGAAGCCTGATAAAACCGATAAACTGTAACGTTTTTGGGTGAAATTAATATCTGAAATTATGAAACTCATGTTTCCTGAAGCGAAGCTGCGGGTCACTAGTTTAAAACAAAATATAGCCATATTTACGATTGCGATCATTGGTTTTTATTTAGTTAATTTCAGAATCATCTTCTTTATAACTATCTTAGTAGATATTACGTACATAGGTATAATCCATATTATCGATAGTATTAAACAAAGTAAATATCATCATGATACTAGGTAATTTATACATGTAGATTTATACCGTGGTATAACTCCTATGTCCATTCGGAATAATATACCTTTGAAGTGGTAAGATTTTTTCGAATCGGTGCTGTATTCTGAATACCACTCGCATACACAGACTAACTAACACTTAAAGTTAAAAAAAAGTATTCGTATAGATTATGTAGTATAGTTCATAGCTCGTTCTACAGTTGTGATCGACTGACGTAATTTAGGACGAGGTTGGGATTACAGTGGGTGACTGCTAGTGGCAATATTTCATATACTCCTCCTTAATTCGACATAAGAACTTCCGACACAGGAAGGTATAATTGCTCCGAAAATTCGCACTGGATTAGTTGGAGGAAAACGCTCAAATTCTCTTCAGTTACGAGAAAGCCCCGTGCTCTCATGTGATGGTTTGCTAGTTCTATTAAACGTATCGATATTTATTTCATTTCACAGATATCAAGCAGATAAGTCATGACTCAGTATACGCTTGTAGAAGATTTTTAAATGAAATTCCTTTTAGTGCTACAAGAATTCGTAGATAGCCGCCTATGACGTTCATAAGTGTATTTACTGAATACCTATATGATTAAATGATTTTGAATTTGAATTTGGTATGCCAGTTAATTTTTTTATGCGTGTGAAAACAATGAAAAAATACCTTTTCTCCCGAAATGTTATACAATTTAGGTCACTGCAGCAATGTCACGCTCATAATCCCGCGAATCGGTCAAGCCCTATGATTTTCTCTAACCACAGCGTAGACCAGAGGTGTGGTTTCACTCGAGATCACATAACTTTTCCAGAGAGCAAATATTGCAAGTCTTACATTTTTTTTAGCGTGAAGCGTATTTACCAGAGTATATTTACGACTTTGTATACGTACTGGACCAGACAAATTACGTAATACATGCTAAAGTATAGAGATATTACTAAAGTGCGTAGTCGTAAAAGACCAAAGTCACGTGCGTTCAGGGAGATATGGCTTCGTTGCATCGCCAGTTGCCACACGTGAGGCCGGTTAACAGAATAAAAATAACCGATAATGATCGCAACTTGTATTTATAGATTCGATACTGACAATAAAAGACAACGGTAAAAGGAGCAATGACATTTGTGTCGTCATAAGAGTAACTCTCATACATATTCTATTTGTGTGTTTGTGGTCAAAACAAATAAAGAGGAATCTAGGACTAATCCTTGATAACAAAACTAACTTGGAAGGCACCCATTAGAAACATTAGGGAAAATCTTTTATTCCTGGTGAGTTCGTTTAGTAAAATCGTCGGATATATTCTAAGTAAACATAAATCTATAACGCTCTGATCAAACCGATTTTTTTAGCTAATTGAAATATCGGAGTGTGCGGCTAAAACTAATATAAAATCGATAAAAGTTATTCAAATTCAAAATCATATAATCATGTAGGTATTCAGTAAATACACTTATGAACGTAATTTTTTGCTTCTACCACCGTTTCGAAAAGGTGCTTTAACAATGAGGAGAAGAAACGGCGACAGGAACTCCTCAGCACATCTTTTAAACAACATATGATAATTACAAAGCTAGCACTAGCACTTAAACTGTTGGCAAAAATTGTTTAAAATATATGACAGCAAAAATATACATTAACTTCATAAAACAGTAACGTTTTCATTAAATATTTTTCAGAAAACATTGCAGGAACACATATTTAATGACAATAAGCTTTATGAGTGGTAGCGAAATTGTGTGATTTTTTTTAATGAGACATAAACTTATCAAAGCTAAACCTAAGTTCTAACTTTGATATGTTTACAAGCAGTCAGCGTTCGATGTTGCAGTATTTGGCGGCAGTTACTGATGGTTTTCATTCCGGCCAATTTTGTGAAGTTCGAATTAGATACAAATTTGAATAAAACATTAGATATATATCAACGGCATTTCAGATCAGTTTTGCTTTAAATATTTATGTTAGATTTCAGTTTTTAGGATTTGTTAATTATTTCCTCATCGTATAATTATCGGCATAACAATCATGATTCATTGCTATCTTATCTAGCCTTGGGTCTTATCTCTCATGAGCCGCAGTCTGCCAAGCCTGCTCAGTATCGTTAAGACCGTAATTTTTCAAAGTTTATCACACGTACTTAGCCAGTATGGCCACAGCCACTTCACCCCTCTCGATTTTCGCAAAATTCCCAAACTTGGTCGAAAGAGAGTTACGAATTGTGAATCATCACGATCTTAATGATGAAGACGAACAAGTTACAACCGTACAATCTAGTATTAGATATATTAAAGTATAATTATCCTTTGTTGTGATCATGTGACGGTTTCCAATCATTGGTTAACTGATACTTAGGTAGATAGGAATACTAGAAAACCAACTATTATATAAAGAAATATCTACATATATCGATCTACCTCTATTCAGATATGTTGGATATAAGAATGGCTTGGTCCATATCAAATGTCATCGTTCAGCCGGTTTGCCGTTGCTTTCATAAATCGTCTTGGAAACTTCTTACGCATTAAAACTAATAACACGTACGGTGTCACGTTTTTCCTATTTTACACTATACCAACTTGTGTTACACTGACATCGCTTCGTAACAAGCTGGATTTCGTATACTTCCTACGTAAATTCGTTTATAATTCCTCATACCGTCCAACGCGAATGGCTTCCCGTTTGTGAGCGTGAGCAGATCAGATGTTCTCTTTGAAATAAAATTTGAATATTTTTCTGACATTCTCATGTCCAGTTACGATCTTCCAACTATCTTATATTTTTCGCTTCATAGCTTTGGTTTATTTTTAATTAAATCTTTCGCTTTTCGCACAAGTCGTCTTTGAAATGCGCTCCCAGAAGACAGAAAATCCTTCAATTCTAAGGACACTATTTCCTCTTATATTCGGTTTGAAAAATACATTATGTTACTATGTTTGTTCATTATTATTTCTGCAATGGAAACATTGTTGACTGGTTTGAATCTTCTTCTGCTTTGCGTTTCGATTTTCGACTGGTTTCAATAATAAATTCTTAAAATTTTCAATATATTTTGAATATTACAGTCACCACCAATACTTAATATAATATATCGAAAAAATTATATCATCTTCAACATGTTTCATGTAGTTTAATATTATTCTTATAAAAATTGTAGTTAGTGACGATAAAATCAGAGAATATGATAGAATATATTATGTTAACAAGTAAAAGTTACTTGATAATATTTGGACCAATAGGGGTACCACATTTTAGTTCAAGGCTCGTAGTGCGCCTAGTTGACCAACGGACGAGACATGGCTTCAGGTATTTTGGAGATCGCAGGGTTTGGTACTACTCAGTTTAATCCCTTATCTTATGATTCAACCGTAAAGTACTTTTAAACCTGTTTCTGTTTTAAAGAAAGCCCGGTTTAACACGTCTTTGTTTCCTGGCAATTCCCGATACGATGCATTGTTTAGTAACCAAAATTCCCTTGTGTTAAAAATGTGCATATGCAGCTATGACCTAGATAGATGAGCCTGATTTCAGCTAGTTTCTAGGTTTTATAGTATCTATAAAAAAAATTCAACGTTGTCAGTTTATTGCAACGTTAGACATTTTTTTAGAGCCGAATCACCCTTTCAACAAAGTTTCTTACATTCGCTTATCATTGAATTCACTTAGTGCTGAGCTGAACTTTACCGAAACTTTCTTATATGCTTTGATAAAAATGAAAGGAGTTTTACTGCCAATATAAAATACGTGATTTTGACATTGAATTTTAAAAATGTTACTCCTTGAGGCGTGGTATGAGACATAACAAAAAAGCATCATAAAATAGAGCTATGATAAATATGTATAAGATTGCAAAAATGTTGCATTGGTAGTATCAATGAAATGGGAAGGTATGTGATTACAGTAGTGAAGTAGAGCGGAAATTGGAATTGGATAGAAACGGAGTGGATCGAACTGAAGTCCAGTGAAGTGTCCAGTGAAGTGGAATGAAATGAAGGATTGAGGAGAGGAGAGAATGTATAAGAATTTATTCTTTGCTGCGTGTATCTCAGCGCTATTTGACGTAATAGAGCTGGCCTGAAAAACGTTAAACAACTTTCACATCCTGATCATAAAGTGAGGAAAAATGTGAGATGGAATGAATTTTAAAGATTTTAAGGAAAGAAAAACATTTTGGCGATTCGTGCACTATGCACGAATATGTATTGTGATGCTGCTTGAGGTGATTTTTTCGATATAGTCAACGAAATTCAATTATTCTATTTTTGCAAAATATAGCTGCGTTTTTGTCATGTCGTCATCAAAGCGCAATTCGCGACTATTATAATGTTATATTTAATTAATTTATTAAGCTTGTTAATAAATTGCTTGCCAAATAATTAATTAACTATTTTTGAGAATCGTGTTGTTTTCATGAAAAAACAAAATGAATTCTCAAAATGATCACTCAGAGAAGAGTATTTTAATAATTATTATTTATCACATTACCTTTATCTTATTTTATAAATTACCTTTATTTATTTAATTTCACTTTAATTAACAAACGATGTAAAACATAGTTATAATTAGCGAAAAATTCATCTTAACATGATTAATTAAATTAACTATACTATACTTAATTACTTAATGTTATGATTTGTATTGTAGATTTGATGAGAAAGAGAGCATATCAGGCGTCCAGCAGCTCAAGTCTTCTGTGCAAAAGGGGATACGCAGCCGTCTTCTGGAGCTGTACCCGCATCTGGAGAACTACATCGACCAAGTGTTGCCGAAGAAAGACACGTTTAGAATTGTCAAATGGTAAGATTTACCAATCCAGTTCGAGTATCTTATAAAGGGACTTGTAGAGCATAATTGAAAATGTCTTAAGGGAAACTATCACTCGAGATACGAAAGACTTTCCATACGCTAGATGTCGAGGTTTTAATTGTTAGAAATTCCACATAAAAGCCAGTACTTTCTTTCTGACATTCGTCTCATTTCCTGGCCGAAAACGCATCAGTGATACCTTTGGTCTTGTTGATGTCCATGGGCGACGGTGACCACGTACCATCAGGTGGCTCGTCTGCTCGTTTGTCGGCTATTAACATAAAAAAAAGATTTAGTTAAACAGAATTTGAATGATTACGATAAAGATGTTTATTTCGATTTACAGTCCTGTTATTACTAGAAGTCTCATTAAATTTTTCATTTGTGTACAATACTGTCTTGCTAATGGTAGCAATATATTACAATTAGTATTCATAGGAATACATTGATTTATTTAACTTTCCACTGTGTGACACAGAAGCCGTGATTACATTACTAGAATTGTGCCTTATCTTCTGAAGGCACGTCGTTCGAAGAATGTCTGCCAAACATGCGATCTTTTTGCGGTTTGTTGATTGGAAATAATTGGATTTCTTTACACGTTCCAGTCACGACCACATCGAGATTATGGTGAACAGCGCTGGCGAGCTGTTGTTCTTCCGCCACCGCGAGGGACCCTGGATGCCTACCCTGAGGCTATTGCACAAATGTGAATATGATTATATCTTGCAATTTTTATGTACATTAATTAGTAAACCGACATAAGCCTAGCTTAGCTTTAAAAAACCTACGCCTTACGTTTAAAAATAGCAACTCAATTTGCATCAGGAATTCAATAAATTTCATGTTCGCTCTATTTAATTGTGGTTCGGGATCGTTTCTCTTAGTTTTATGAACTAGAAACAAATTCGTTTATGACAAAAATTAAAGAAAAATCGTAAAATTTTTCTTCATTACTTAACAGTGTTACACTTAACGAGTGTCGACAATTTTTATATACTATTCCACGTGAACAGATCCATTTCCTGATACGAAAAGTATTCTTGAAAATAGATAACTTATAATGTAAGTTACAAATAGTAATAAATTATTTAAATCTGATCCCATCGGTGATAATCGCGTGTCATCTGCGGCAGGCAAAGATAATTCCCAAAAAAATATGTTTTGGCCCTTATATATTCACCATACAATAAGTATATTAAAATTTTCACAAAATATTTTTTGTACCTACGGATTGAGCCCCTTCACAGAGTATTTTATAGCAATAAATCGGTAATTATATCATATATAATCGGTTATTAGGCTTAGAAAGATGAGAGGAAGCGGATGAAGTTTTGTACATTTTGAACTATAAATAAATATGTATGTATCGTGTTCAAGCTCCACGTTGCGTAAAAGTATTTTTTCTTTGCTAAATTCATTTTCTTAAATTCATTTTCATTTTTCTGCAAAATAGTCATTATAGTTCTATAGTTCTTGATAGTTTGTACTCTTATAATAATCAATTTCATACGAATGCATCAGTACAGTCCATTTAAATAGGTACATATGTACTTAAATCCTATATTATTATTTTATACATATATATATATATATATATCTCATAATGATGTTGATATATCATTAAAACAATTTATTGTTTTATCTCGTGAACTTTTGTCACGTTGAACTCGCAAGTTGTTTGCCTCAATACACGCATCATGCTACACTGAGTTGGTACTTTGTACTTGTAATCAAAATAATTTATAAATATAATATGTGCTATAAAATACAGATGATAACAATGTTATCCACATGAACAAAGACGATTATAAGTCTGCTGTTCAAGTGACGTGGAGGTCTAATTTTAGGGGCATCATCGAGTTGCAACTGTGTAATGTGTAAGTGTAAATGAGTAGAAATGGTCGTGCGAACATAAATTTGCACTGTTTAGCTAATAAATAGTCAGCGCCATCTCTTATAATACTGATAAATTAATAGCCACGGACCATAAACGAAAGTTAAGTTGTACTTTTGTCAATAAATTATATGTAATGCGGCCAAATTAAAACTACGCGGATTGAGTGTGACTGTGACTTGTGGACTTGGCCGGTTAGTCGTTGACAATCAAAAATTGTAATATTTATTAAAAATATATGTTTAACAAGTATTATATAATATTTATTATGCCTGCTGAAAAAAATATATTTCATCCTTTTTTTGTCCCCTTTTGATCATAATTGGTGGACTTTAACTACACAACTCGGCATGGTGGCAATGCAGAACAACGTCCGTTCGGAAACGAAATCAATTCGTGACCGAGTTCGCGTTGGTTCCCCTTCAGCATTTTGCCACCAATTAGTCAGTGCCACTTTGTTTGCTCAATAACTCACTCCATACGCAATATAAGTCTATGGTTGCACCATGACAATCATCAATGTTTTCAACCGTTTCAGATCCGTTCTTTCTACCAATGCAACAGGTCGACAAGGGTGCGATTAGATTCGTGCTCAGCGGCGCCAACATCATGTGCCCCGGTCTCACGTCGCCCGGAGCGAGGATGTCCCAAGTGGAGAAAGGCAACGTTGTCGCTGTAATGGCCGAGGGAAAGGAACATGCGTTGGCTATCGGGATTACGTCTTTGTCGACTGACGATATGTAAGGACTTCCTTAAATATCTTTAGATAAGTCTAGATCAGAATTTGGTGGATGAAATTTAATGAAAAAGCCGATGTCGTAGTTCATTGGGTAATAATTCTACCTACCGAACGAAAGGTACTGGATCCGATTCTCGGTTGGAGCAGACATTTATGTGACAGATTAGGTTTGTCCTCGGTTCATGGCTGTTTGTGATGACGTATATGTGCATGTCCATGCCACTCGCAACATGTCTGTGAAGGTTTAAAAACAAAGAAAGGTTACGACCTGACCGGGTCACAGAGTCACAAGTCAAATATTTTGTCACAATTTCAGAGAGTTCTTAATATGCTTTTCATATTGAAAAGTTTCATTCATATGTTTTTTGGTCTGTACTTAAGTACTTCAAAGACTTATGTAGAAATTGTTTAGATACCAACTAATTTGAGTCAAAAAATGTAGATACACAGCATAGAATTTAGTGTAAAACTTGAGCTGCTCACATTGTTTATCAAAATTTACCTCTATAGCTAAGTACCATTTTTAGTATGTGGAGTATCTATGGTATTTGGCTACAAGTCGATTTTGTCTATGATCGGCAGTTATCCTCTTGTACTATAATAGTGCATGTTAATGTTTGCGTACAACACGTTAAAATAATTAAACTAATTATAATAAATGTAGCAGCTGTGTAATGTACCTCTCAAAACATTAATAACAAATCTACCCCCGGCTATCGTTGTAACGCTGGTATTTATTTACAATATCTTCATAACATGTAGCTGCGTTACAACGATAGCCGGGGGTAGATTTGTTATTAATGTTTTGAGTGGTACATTACACAGCTGCTATATAAATAACAACTATTATTTTTTGTTATATTGCGTAAATAAAGGTCCCTAATAATAGTTTTTCTCATACATCTTTTATGTGTAGAAAGCTATCAGTTATTTTTTTATATTTATAAATTATTAATTAGGCAGATATTGAAAGTGACAAAAACTAGGCAGGCAATATGCATAATCCAAGCCGTAATAGCATTTAAAAGTGCCAATGATAAATTATCCAGAATAGAAAAATTTAATATTCATGATAAGTACTCGTTTTTCACTTCTTAGTGAAGGTCGACAAATTTAATGAGGTCATAATTGATATTTCCCCTAAGTTAGCATTAATAATCACAGTTACACAAAATATTTCTAATATCGATTAATAAACATAAATGAGTGATTTCTTGGTCAATAAAAACATATCAATGAATCCGTATGTCACAAGTCACACCATTATTTAGGTATTATTAGAAAATGGTAGCACTATAAACGTCAGTTTATTCCAATGAAATAATAATTCGACTAGTCACTTTAAAGGGTGTAAGACAGTTATTTGATATTTTTGTTTTTATTTCAGTGCTAAAGTGAACAAGGGTGTAGGAATCGAAAATTGTCACTACCTCAACGACGGCCTCTGGCAGATGAAACCAGTGAAATGAGCGGCAGCAAATTGTTTTGCAATGACATAAAATTATAACTGATGAACTTATTACTTTTTTAATGTAAGCCTTTTTTTATAAAATAAATGTATGTATTGCTTTATGAAGGTCTTTTATTTTTGTTTTTAACAATATCTACGTGTAGACGGTCTATGATGCACTCCAAGTTTAAAAATTTGGAGTACTGGGACCAAATTTTTAAATTTAGAGCTCATTCAGCGAGTTGTTTTAAACGCACACGCAACGACACGCAGCTTATGACGCAGATATCCAACAGACGTGTTGTATGCAGCATGAGAAATCGTGACAGTACGTCAACTATACCACAGAGTACCTTAAGCTATACGTCCTAGCGCTGTCACAGCGCTTCAAAAAACTAACAACAATGGTTATATCTCAAAGAAAGCTAAAGTGGCTAGTACGTGGCTCTAGTACGTTTTTTGTAAGTAGAACATTTTCATGTCTATGTCCTAAATTTAAATTATAATGCGCCTATAGTAAATAACATTCGATTTTTATGTGTTAAAAAAATTCAAATCCTGGCTGATAAACTTATTCAATATATCAGGAAACTGAAGACTTACTTTACAGTAACAATCTCGGCTGTGACATTAAAAGTCCACAAGTCCAACACCTACACCTAGAGCAACACACACACACAACTTATATCTTTGTTTGTTTATGTTTATGTTTATTTTTTATAAACTTACTTTAATTTTTTTTATGTTTATATAAATAATAAACTTGAACTTATATAAAATAAAATTAAATGTTTATTTTTCTTGTCACATGTCACAAGACGGTTGAACTGAGTTTACCACAATACGGGTAAACTAAATGTGGAAGATAGTGACCTACATTATGTAACTAATGGTATGAAATAAATAAATTTTTAATTTTAATTAATAAGTATTTTGTATTTTTGGTTACAAATCAACATAATATAATATTTTACAGTCAATAATTTTAATCAAATCACTAATATTTATTAAACTGATTAATTCTAAAATGTATTAACCAGATGTAAAATAAATGTTCTGCTTTGAATGCTCTGAATGCCAAGACGTTAAAGAAATATGATTATTGGAAAATTAGAAAGAAAGAAAGAAATACATTTATTGACATTTTTCAATTACATTGACATTTGTAGACAAATGTTTGAAATGGTAACTCCTTTTTTTCATAGACAACTGTTTAATATGACATAACCACTAAGATAATTTGTGTTTTAATTACATATGGGTGTAACGGGGTCACATTCTGGAGAAAGTCAGAATGTTCAACATTCTGCATCTATTGAAAATTGATAAGCTTTTCTTGAAAATGGACCTAAGACAACATACGAGTTTACATAAATGTCAGTGTAGTTTCAAACACTTGTGAAATGCATCAGGCAAATGGAAACGAACTTAGCTGTTCAAGAAAAGCAATGTGGAAGAGAAAGGATGAATAGTTATATAATTTTGAACTACATTTGATTTTGACTATTATAGTATAACCCATTTGATTTCAGTATTTATTGGCGGCTTTATATATATTTTTTTAATTTTTTTACAATATATTATACAGATGACAATAAATTTTATGTTGGGCAAGCCAGTAATTATGTTAGTCTATATGAAATCTATGTTAGTATTATAGGTTTCGTAAAAAAACGTTTAGTAACATATAAAATACAAAATTATGCCACTCTCTGGACCCTATGTCTAAATTGTTATTGAGGTTGTCTGAAACCTATCTGTAACCCAAAGATTGAAAGATTTATTCCAGTATTGATGGGAGCGTCATGATGAGTCAAAAAGTCAAAATTGTGAAAATTTTATTGTGATAGTATCAAGGTCAGATAGTGTCAATCGGCCGATTTTGTTTTCATAACTTTAAAGTTTCCCGCGAATTTACGAAAGTTACGCTCCGTTATAACAGAATTATTACTACAAATTTGACTTATAGTTAAATTATACTAATTTTAGTAGGAAGTTTCCGTAAAGCTTTAATATATTTAATACATATCTATTTCGCACTAATTATGCTTAAGTAGTCTCTTAATGTTATTACTTATTATGGCATATAAACTCGTACAATATTGTGATTGTATAACGAAATGTATGTTTTTGTAAAATGGCGAAGGCAATTGTTAGTTCGGCTCGTCAGGGTAAATAATTATTTTTTTATATAAAATTCAGAGGCCGAATGAATTAAAATACAAATCTAATGTATACTGGAGTCAGTGATAATAAATATAAAGTTGTGTTATGTACATTACTTTGAAAAACAAACCTTCCATGTTATGACGTTGCGTTATCAGCTGTTAGTGGCATTAATTTCGAATTATTCAAATTGTTGAGTTCCAAAAGTGTTCAAATAGAAAAACATAACACATAATAACTTTCATAAAAACATAAGTCAATAATTGATTAATTCACATTACGCAATGGTCCTTCATACATTCGAGTTCAAAGTTCATTCGTAAGTCAGTTGTTTTGAATACGAAAATTTCAATCGAATTTAAGCGTTCAATAGCTATTTTTTTTTACAGTGGGGAGGCTAACAAATGCCGCGAGAAGACTGTATTCGGACTTTCCTAAAATAACGACTCATTACACCATATATCCGAGAGACAAGGACCCAAGATGGAAAGGTGAGATCAACTCAGTTGTTGTTATTAGATAAGTAAAGATATCTTAATAAAATATGTTACTAAATTTGTTTTTAATTACAATGCGGCCTATGTTACTTATTGTCTTTTGGGATTATAAAATATCCTTTTACAATTAATTGTATCAAAAGTTAACTTAAGTAATTTTTTTCACTAATTTTGTAAATTTATGGCTATAATAATATCATAATCATAGACAAATAAATCAATTAATATAGTTTTTTTTTCACTAGACGTAAATATGGAACGTATGGCAGAGGAGACAGACATTCTTATTATTGGAGGTGGACCTGCTGGGATGTCTGCAGCTATCAGAGCAAAACAGATTGCCGAAGAAAAGGGAGCTGTATGTATTCATTTTCTTACCAAAACAAGTCCATACTTCAGTTTGTTTCATAATGTATATAAAGAATATAATAACAGTCTCAGTAGTCTGATCCTGTATATATCCATTTTTTATATTTGCATATGTATTTCAAACATTAAATCTTTCTTTTCCATGTGTCATTCAAATATTTTCAGAAATAATGGTATGTTTGTCTCAGGGTGAAGGAATGTTAGTGTTAAATGAAATGTTATAGAGTTATCATTTAAGATAAGAATATCCCAAGAAAATGTTAGGGTTGAAAACTACTAAACTATATTGTTAGGTTTTGGTCACAATACTAATTTTTTCAAGTAAGCTTTCAGTGGAAGCTTTTTAGCAACATATTTGAATTTTGTTTCTAAGAATAGGGTTTTGATTTACTTTTAAAATTAGAATATGATTAGCCTGTAGATATAAAAAACAAATTAACACAGCTATAGTGGAACTGTATTAAAGTGTGAGTGAATACATTAATTAAAAAGACAAGTTGTAAAGTTACATTTCCAAAAGAAAATTGCTATTAGTGTAGTGATTGTATAACTGAGTGATTGTATAACTTGTATTGAGGAGTTCTTTCTGCTACTTCTTCTCCATCATATAACACCTCTCCTTGGCCTGATGACGAGGGGACCTGATGGCG
>PDGT01000012.1:1030027-1073391 GCA_003671415.1 Megathymus violae | reverse complement strand
GGGGGGGGGTCATTTTGGGAGACCTTTGAGTTTAAAGGGTGCAATTGGGCGATGTGGGAATATTAATCACTAATAAATCTTTGCTAGTCTTAACTGAAGACATTTATGAATGATATGGATATATATGATATGTATGTATGTATGTATGACTGACCGGCCATTACCAACAACATTCGTCATTCAAGGCTCGAGTCGTAATTCTGTCAATACTGTGTCACACGTTTAATTTTACAAGTAATATCTGTAATACCCATGACATTGCTAAGAAAATATGAAAATGTTCGTATTGTGATATTTTATTACTCGGTGAAGTTAAAAAAAGTAATGTATCGTATAATAATTATTATTTATTTATTTTCAGGAAACAAAATATGTATGAAAAGTTTATTGATTTTATAAGTATAATGGTTTCCAAAATATTATAAGATGTTAATGGAACAGGTTGAGCAACGTATACAATTGGTGGTTTTATCGCATAACACAACCTTAAGGTGAGAAATTATAAGTTTAGCATGTATTTATGTCAGCGTAAATTAAATTTAGGTCTGTGTGGCTATGATAATGCTCATAATTAGTTTCTTAGTAGGGCTTTTGTTGATTTGCTAACATGAGTTTTAAGGCAAAGGGTTTTAGCCATTTGCCCCCAAATCTCTAACCCAAAGACCTCATTTATACCTACCGCTCGTACAGACCTCGTACGGATATCAATACGGCGATTAGTAATAGTGGCAATTATTGATTAAACATTGAATATGTAATCTGTGTGCAGTAATCAAATTATAAAATGTTTTGAGAAATGTTTACACATTTTTGAATAACTTAACTATTTTGTTGAAATGAAATATTTTAAATTTTTTTATATCAAAATATTCAAAGGGGTCATAATATAATTATGTAAGTAAAATTTATATAAATGATTTTTCTTCATATTATTAGTCGATCTACTACTAAAATAATTCTATAATATTGTGTAAATCGTAATCATAATCGAGTTACAATCATCACTTTTATTTAAAAAGTAACTGCCAGTTTTGTATAATAACCTTGTATTGTGATTTATACATATATATATTGTCAATTAACACATAGTCATTATATATATATATATATATATATAATATATATTGTATGAATGAAAAACTTATTGGATCATTTATTTAAGTGATAGTATTGTGAATATTAAAACCAACTCGTCTATCTCATTTGGTGCTTAATAAGTAATAACTAACTTAGGCGAATTGCGCACATGGTAGAAGGATAGAAAGAACGGTAGAGTGAGTCTTCAGATGTAATTGTACCCTAAGAAATGTTATTTTGTATGAGATTTTACCAAATAAACCGTTATTTATCGAGCTACCTGTTGTCTTATTTTGAACTACCCACAAATGCCTCTGTAAATGGATCAAAACATTGGTTTCACTTATTATATGCTCGGGGAGTCGTGACAAGGAATTTTATTAAATACAAGTTTTCATAGTGATTCAAAGTCAGCGGATTTTCTAACTTAAACCCGTATTTAAACCTCTCACCGGTGGAATATAAAATTTCCTTCCCTATTGCGTGTGTACGTCATAAGGGACAAATTGTTCAAATTTCATGTATAGCTCCAGTAGTTTAGGCCCTGCGTTGATGGATCAACTGATCAAGGCCATGTCTTTTTACACATATAAATGGATTAATATTATTTAAACATACTACTAAAAGTCAATTCGTTTAAAGACATCATTTGACCCGCTTTGGTAGGATTAGGAGTACATAAAGTATCGGTAGGTTTAGTGTTAATGTTTATTGTGGAGTCTTTAAAAATGGATAGAATGGGTGGACTTAATTGGGGATATTCAACGCGGTCCCGGGCATGCAAGGGCTTCCTGCATCTTTTGTCTCCGTAGACAATTCATCTGGTAGGAATTGTTATTTTTGTCGAGGCTTAGACGCTCACAATGAGAATGGTTAAGAACATAATCAAGTGATAACATCATGGTTTATACTCACACTGAAGTTCAACTTCTCCACTTCAAGCTGTCTCTGTTTAAAGTTATTAATAAATAATAATTATTAAGTTCACTGTTCTCTGGTACATTTCCTATGATTTCGATGAGCTAAGGCTAGAACACTTCATTCATATGAGTAATATGCACTGATCGTTTCAATAGAGGTCTTTGTAATAGGCGTCAGTGAAAATATCATAGAGATCAATTGCCGTGCTCCTTAGAAATACATAATTCGTATTTATTTATTTTTTTGCCGTCATTTTGACTTGAGAATAATCAAGAATGCGCAGTATGTTTACATTATTGCTAACACAAGGAAACATAAATTTGAGGCAATGAGATGCTCAAAGTAATATTGATGCTCTACTTAATATGGACAGTGGTAAGTAAGTACCTTATACATAAAAACACGTTGTTGGTTAACAATGGGTAATTTTTTGGGAGACATAGTTCATACGAGGCAGTTTCCAAGGATTTTTACTTTACAAAAGTGGTGGAATGATGCGTATAATATAACCGGAATGATTCCTAAACAACAGTGAAACATTTTTTGACTCCGGCCCCCGAAGCGTCATAAATATAATATAAATAATTAAAGGATAAGAATTCAATGTTTAGCCTATGCATTATAATGACAATTCATAAGTGTTTGAGTTTCCTCGGAATTATAAAGATTCAGGCTACCGCGTGCCCGCTTCGCCAAGCTTATTTATGAATCTGCTACAAGAAATCTCCCTTAAGTATATTGAAAGTTGTTGACTGAATTTAGTGATAATTAATTTCCAAAACCTACGCACAATACGTCGAAAAATTAGGGATGCTTTCAAGATTCAAACAGACCACACACAGTCAGCGGCTGACAAACCAGTAAACTAGGCGCCTGATGATGAGATTACCGCTGCCCATGAACCTTCGTATTACTAAAGGCATGGACAACGAGTTGCCGTCCAACCAAATCGGGTACTTACCGCATTTTACTGGCTCTTCGACACTATCCGAAACACGTAGTCTTTTACGAGTAATTCTACGATGAGTACGGTTGCCAGCCAGATTAGTTAAAAACCATATCATGTACGACTACTCTTTGGTAAACCATCCGGTTGATGGCATAGCCCTCGAACACAAGGGACCGACTTCATTCCCTCGTCAGTTATTCAGCAACTCGTACAACGGGCAATAAGGTTGATTTGAACTCCCAACTTACACGGAGTCCTTGTTTGCAATATATAAAAAAACATTGGATTTGCAATATATAAAAATCGTCAATTCTAAAGCAGTCGTCACTGCGTGTACTGTTTTTCATTTACATATTTAAAATACAATATGAAAATTGTTAATCAGTTGGCTTCATGTAATGAGTTTAGAGTACTAAGCGGTACAAGAGTGATTAAAAAGTGTCGTACGGGTGAAACGAAGCGGTTAAAATTTAACTGAAACGCAGACTAATTTGGGAGACTGTTATTTCGTGTGTATGTTATAAATACACATTTCGAAGTTAAGTAAATATCAAATACTATATAGACGTTGCTGAATCTCGGTTCACACTGTTGTGTGTGTTTTACCAGATATGGTCATTAATTAAAATTATTAAATGTGTTATTTTAAGAAATAAATCATCAATTTTTTAATTTTAAAACGAAAAAAGGTTTTTGGTTCAGCCATGAAAGCAAAGGTAGCTCTTTATTATTTCTACAATGTAGCAGAAATATATAATGACTTTGGTAGAAAGATGCGAACGATCCGTTGCCCGAGGTACATACATAGGTAGTTGATGTAATGTGTGTATAGTCTATTGTTAGTAGTACTCATTTCCTCCACGCGAGTTTTTGTCGTTGAGTATTTTCTTAAAAATCTACCACCCGAAATTCCGATAAAATTGCAGCCAAAGTCGATTCGTGTATCATTATTCCTTTCATCATTGTATATTTCATTTTAAGAGCTTTTAAGCGTTTTGGCAACTTGCTCCAAGCACAATTTAACATGAACATAAACTACAACAGTAAAAAATCATGTGAAAAAATTGGTGAGGAATTAATGTAGTGTGAAGCCACTGTGCTCGTGCACTAACTTAATAATGAGTGCTGTTAATTGCTTCCTCTAAATGGATTTTGTCTAGGTAGTTTTCGATTCCACATATTCTTTATTTCTTTATTCATAGGCTAAGACATAGATGTATACTCGATGTAGGAGACAATAGGTATTAATAAAATAAAATATTTTATTTCACACAGATTTTATTTGATATTTTACACAAATAGGCACGAAAACCACCTGAAGGTGGCAATGTCCATTAGGTGTTCTGACTCAATCTTAGAACTAGCAAATAGGAAGAGTTTGAGACCTACCTGGACCGCTAACGCTGGCGACCTACGTTCTGAAGGAAGCGACATATTAGTACAAAATATTGTGTTAATTAAAACATGGTGTGTTGCTGTGTGATGAGTGGTAGGTGATATAGCTGTAATAAAGTATATATATGTTTAATCCCCAAACGTTAATAAAACAACACGGAGTTAGCTCGGGTTTTAACTCTCTCGCTACATTGTTAGGAATAACCAACATTTTGGACTTAAAATGTGTAGGAGATCTCGATTACGATCGTTTCAACTGTCGCGGGTAATGTAGCAGCACCGACGCCATACGAGGCTATAGTACAGTGTAAGAAGTGTGGTACTTCATGTCGAATTAAGGTCTAAATCGTCTAGACATTCATTTTGGGGTTTAAGGTTCTTCGAGGCTAAGCCTACCTTTCCCGCTCGTACAGTATCCCGCTGACTAACAGTGAAGGCAATGGTTCGAGGAACTTTGCTAGTAACGCGTCAGTGACGGCTTTTGTGTTGGGAAAGTGTTTCGTTGACCAACTACCACTAAATGACTGTTCGTTTTTCAGCTAATAACATAAGAAATCATTGCGTTATTATTGCAGGATTATCACATGGTACTGAATACAATTATGATAAAGTAATTAAAGTTGTTTGTGAGTGGTGGGTTCAATTTTAGGATGTGTTCACCCTTAGCATTCGTTCCCGACCACTGCTGGTATTCTAGAAATTTATCTTAAGAGGCCTTTGGCATGCTCCGAGTGATTAATTTGTTACGCGTTTGAGATGATAATAGGGTGCCTTTTTTGTAACACGCCAACGAGGTTTTACTACTCAATGAGATAATTGGGATTACTTGCGCACCTAACTTTGCCTCGAGAAGTCCTATAGCCTTTTAAAAATAGTGCCTATACGTTTCCCGTTGGCCGGCTATGTAAAGTTCATTAGGCTGTGGCTTAAGTATCATAGTATTCACAGAGTATGAATCCATGTAAGTCATTTAATTTTGCGCATCATGAACTTTTGCCTTGCCTTCGAGGTGAGGGACGCTTTTCTTCTTAGTTTCACTATGCCACTGAATTTTATAAAAGCGTGGGAGTCTCTATATCTATATCTATGATATTAGGATGACAATGTTTTTGCTTCTTGCATTGTAAGCTTGCGAATTTGTCTTGGGTTATAGTACTCGATCGATGCCGGTGTAGGAATTGCATGTGCATATTTTTCCAGCCTCTCTTCATGATCGAACATTTCATGAACGGCGTCTTATATGTTAAACCATTAAACTCAAAGCGTTATTTAACGATTTTTCGCGAGTTTTGAGGCTCCAATTAATGCTTAAGCGAAAAGACGTCCTCGGGCGTGAAATAACCACTAGCCTTTCTTTCAATTACGAACAGAGTCGTAATTTTGTAAATGCGAACTGATAATAATAAATCTGCACATTTACAGGTATACGTACACCGAAGTGTTTTTGTATTATTATTGTGCTGGCCCCTATAAACTGACTTATATCATAATCTATCATTTTCAATTAAATTCACTTTTATGGTACATCCTCCCCACGCCAACGCCGCTGACATCATACACTTAGGCCTATTTTCATGTTGTCATTAATTACCTTTTGAATGATCGATGATGTGAAAACGGAATTGATTGAACCAATTCCCTTATGACTTTTATCGGATATAAGACGGATATTTTTATATTTTCATAAACAATATCCTCGTTAATGTCATGGGTGATTAGGTACTATTAATCAACATTTGTATTGGTAATATAAATAAGTTATTGTCTAAAGCTTTTGTGAAACTGTGTTTATATAAGGATGGGTGAATATTTAATTTTAGTATTTCAGAGTAGAGATAAAAAATACCAAATGATTATAAGATGTTTAAAAATAGGTTAAACTTACTGGGACGTCGCGCAATTGACTTTGGAGCAGATGTGAAAATTTATCAACATATGTACTTGTAACAACTCATACAAGATACACTTATAGTGTCGTCCTATCGCATAAGACCCGCTTCAATCTTATATTGAATGAAATCCTTTTCCAGATTTGATTTTTTGTAACCTTTGTCTTGGAGTGGTCATTAGCGATTAATGTTCACTGTATGCGGTTCACCCTTTCAACTAATGGACTTTTGTTATAGGTCACTCGAATCTGTTCGCTTTACATAAAGACAAGTTCACACTAGTCTAAAAAACTGTTCTAGACTAATAAATAGATAATGAAATTTTGTATTATAAAAAATATAGTACTACAACAATTACGGCACTTATTAACGATTATATTGTCTTGTGACGATCTAACTCACCATCTTTTTAACTTTAACGTGTGGCGGGAGATTTAAAAAATAACACGACCGACAGTTTTTGCATCTACTTAAGCCGTCAAGATCACAGAATATTAACTGAAACGAAAAATAACCGTCCAATTTTAATACGGTAAAAGGTACAGAGTAATTTATAATAACATTACACCGTGTTCGTTTGATAAACGCGAGCGGATAATATGACGCCGCGAAGACGGATCACTTACATTGCGGACTGAAATTTAGTTAGTATAATTAAATTTGAGAAAATTGGTAAGCATCGCACCGAAAACGAGATATGGGCGCAAAATTTATATGTGTAATAAAGTCGCCTAGCCGCCAACATCAACACAACCACCTCGGATAAATGGACCATTAAACATTTTTACGATGCAAATTTATTTAGAGCCCTACCCGTCTACTAACCAGATTATAAGCAAGAGTGTTATATTATTCTTGAAAATCTTATTATAATTCCGAATAGGTCTACTCCTATGTTGTGAAGGTAGATGGAATGTGAAATTAAACATGTGTTTTACAATGTAATAAATTATTTGGGCACACATGTCTGTTTGATAAATTTACCTTTGATAAAAAACAACAAATTAGCCTTTGATAAATTTGATGGCCTCTATTTGTAGCAATTTGTTACGGCATGTAAACAAATAACAGCTTTATAGTTTCAAGTTCGGCTTTGGCTTTAGTCAAAATTTTAGGTTCTGCCGGGCCTTATAAAACTCTTATTTTTGCGGCGATTATCATGTCTACTTCGAGAAGTTATTTACGAAGAACGTTTTAATCACTCTTGTAAAATACTCAGGATCACATTTCCTTTGAATAAAAACATTTTAACAACAATTTCACCTATCCGACTCTTCGTTTGACTCGCAACAATTTAATGTGGAATCTTTCAAACTCATTTATGATCTCATTTTGAGTTGACATCGCGGACCGAATTGAAAAAGTTTTCTAAGCACAATTTCAGTTTGGTATTCCTTATCGTATTTCGACTCCCGGTGTAGCTGTACGTAGTTTCTTCTTTGTGAAACATCCAGCGTTATAAACTTTTGATTTAATTTGCCGGTCTGTGGTGCGTTTTTCCGTTCGTGATAAGTATAAATTTCACAGTGTTTAAACGTTTTTTATGTCAGTGGCCTAGAAACTAGCACCTTATACTAAGT
Source organism: Megathymus violae (assembly GCA_003671415.1). Lineage (NCBI taxonomy): Eukaryota > Metazoa > Arthropoda > Insecta > Lepidoptera > Hesperiidae > Megathymus > Megathymus violae. The sequence goes on along the minus strand of PDGT01000012.1, from coordinate 1,065,580 downwards.
GCTTACCGCCACCTATGAACGTTCGTAACAACAAAGGCATCTCTGACGTATTGGCAACTTCGAAACATGAGGGAAACCCGCTGTTTAACTGGCTCTTCAACATTGCAACACGTTAAACAGATTTCACACTTGATTTTAGAACGAAGATGGAAGGTAGCTAGACTTTTTAGTACTTATGGGACGAGATAATGATGTGGTTTTATTAGTTAAAACGGTTAACTCTGATAGCTTATATTAGGATCTTTGTCCAGGTTACCTGTTACGGCAACAACCAGAAATTTAACTGCTAAATTTGTTTTGAAGTTACATAATCAACTTTCTATTTGAGGGTTCTTGAACAAATCAAGCTAACCTAATACGCCTGTATTTTAATATTTTGTGTGTAATTATTATATGTAATAATTTATATATAGTAACGTACTAACTTGTATAACGTGAAAGTTAAGAGATACGATGGAGTTTGAGCTTGGCTACAGATTTTAAGCATTTAAAACTGAACGGAGTCAGTTCAGTTTTTAAACGATGTGTTACTTACAACTGGTTATTTGAAATCTAGACAGACGCCCAAGATTATTACTACCATCCTCACAACGTCACCCGGACCACGCTCTCTGGTCTTGCGGCGTATCGGTCAGCTCTGACGTTGGATTGGTTAGCAGCGGAGGACTCTCGGCAGAGGAATTTGGTCTCCGCCTTCGAGACTGAGGCTCCTGTCGCTAGGTTCGTCAGCACCGACTGCGCTACGTACCCTAGACCAGCTCCCGGGAAGATCGGCAGACTAATGTTGGAGTTGCTCAAGTAAATATCTCTGTTGTTTTTGCAGTTTGCAATGAGAAAATTAATTTGTAACCAAAAGCTAAATATCATCAACCCACTTAATAACTGTATTTCTGTTAAGATGACGTTTCTTACCGTCTCTTGATGTATGTAATTAATGTAAAATGTCCATATGTAAAAATTAATGAGAAAATTGTATAATACTGCGGATAGTCTTGTCACAACAAGCTAGGTCAAGACCTTATTAAACTTGAACAAAATAACAGTATGAGACTTATAATAATTATTAACAAATGTTCATATCGAAATAAAATTGATTTTATTTTTACATAACGATTATTTCATGTTTCAAAAAAGCTACACTATCGCCAATAGGATCGTATTTATTTTTGAGTATTATATGTAAAGTACGATCAGGTTTTACAGTTACTTACATATAATACTCGTATCTGTCTATATACACTGACGGGCTCATAAACTGCATCAAAGTTCAGGATTATGTTCGAATTAATATTTTTGATATGTATGCAAACTTTTTAGATTAAACTAAATGAAAATGTCGAGACTGTTCATTAATCATAAAAAAAAATAAAATTTTCAAATAGAACTACAGTGAAAGATAAAATTATAGCCCGGAAAATAAAATTAATGCATAGCTCAAATTCATGTTATTAGAGTAAAGTTTGAAATTAATTCTTTTTTTTTTTTTATATACAATTTAAATTATTGTTGCCAATAGTATTGATTATTAGTCTTTTAAACCCAACAAAAGTTTTGTAACCATATTTATGGTTACAAATGCTCATATTTATGAATACTTCGTCCGAACAAGCCGCTCACATTGTGGAATTAGTGCGGGATGGCTTGGGTCGACGAACGATTGCTAGAAATTTAAATTTAAACCAGTCTACGATTTCTAGAGTATACCGAAGGTTTGTAGAGATAGGTTCTTACAAAAGGAGACCCGGTACCGGCAGAACTCGAGCAACCACCCGTCGTGACGACCGATTTATTGTTTCATCTTCCTTTTATTGTTTTCTCACATCAGTAAACATCAAAACAGAGCTGAATGAAATGCGTGGAGTAAACGTGAGTGCACGAAAAATAAGAAGGAGGCTTAAGGAAGCGGCAATCACGCCTTTTAGACTAGCAAATGGTCCAAAGCTGTCTGCATCTCACAGACAAGCTCGTTTAAGATTAGCGCGTAAACATTTTAATTGGACTGAAGAGCAGTGGGCCTTCATATTGTTCACCGATGAGTGTAAGACATGTTTAAATGGTGCAGACGGTCGCAGAAGAGTGTATCGTCGACGTAGGTAGAGATATGCTCAAAGTTGCATTGAGGAGCGTGTTCCTGTTGGAGGAGGTTCGTGTATGGTGTGGGGTGGCATTTCGATGATCGGGCGAACGGAACTTGTGTTTATCGACATGGTTCGTCAAAACGGTAGAAGAGGTGGTTTGACGGCACAACTCTATATAACAGAGCGTTTAGAAGCTCACATATGATTAATAGGCAAAAATGTTACTGTAATGTAAGATAATGCCCGAATCCACGCCGCTGCACAAGTTCGACAAAATTGCGAAGAGGTTGGGATACGTACCATGAATTGGCCAGCACGCAACCCGAATCTTAATCCTATTGACCTTGTTTGGGACAGTTTAAAAAAAAGCTGTATATGTGAGAAATCCTGTGCCCACAATAGTGGCAGCACTACAAGAAGCGATTTCACACGAATGGAACAATATTCCGCAAGACCGTTTAATAACCCTAATCAGATCTATGCGGAACTAATTAGAATCTGTAATAAGAGCACGTGGAAGCAATACACCTTATTTAAAGAAAAAAAATACCTGTGCTTTAAATTTTTTTTCAATGTAAAAACCAATTTTTCAATAAACCAACCAACACCAATTTTTGTTACATTTATGGTTTTTGTTCAAAAATATAGAATGGTCCTTTCCAGTATACAAACATACACTTAAGGATATGATACTACGCTGTTATGAAGTTAACAAACCAAATTATGGATTTCAATTTCAATTTGTATTAAAAAGTTTGAACACTTGGTTAAAATGTTTATTTCAAAGGCGTCTTGAACATTCATGCAGTTTATTGAGTCCGTTAGTGTATGTATCTAATCACCATTCTCAACTAATAACTAGAACTAATCATAATTACACTTTCATATATTATGTACATATATTTATTTTATATACTTTATTAGTAAAAATCACAAGTAATCCAGTAGACTATATCTTCATACAAATACTCAAAATTGCCATTCACTGTGGCATATATCTATGCAAACATCTATTTACTTTAGTTCGCAGAATTTCGTAGTATCAAATATTTTTTTACACTTACCCTTCGTTTATGTATTCAAATTTTTCCTTCTAATAACTAAAAACGTTTATTGGCTTACAAATGAACAATGTAAAAATGTTATTTTGTCTGTAAGTAATTTAGTAAATATTTTGAGAAAATAAATGTCTTACATCCAACAAGGGTACGGGTATATGGTTAACGTTCTCCAGATATATTTTAATATCGTCTTAGTTTTTTTAATACCGTATCGTATCACAGTGTTAATTACAAGGATTGTCATGTAAATTGGTCCAATATCACAAGTCGCGTTCTTGAAACTGGCAATTAAATAGCACCTAACTATAAATTAATTTTATTTACTGAGAATGTTATAGAGGGCAATCAAATTTGGTGCAAAATTATGACAAGAGTACTATGATCAAAGTAATGATTAATGTAATATGAAAATATTCTGTTTAGGAATCTCTAGCCACTTCTTCTTCAGGACGTCTGGACTTTTAAATAATATTCGTAAAAACTAATTTTGCGGAAAAAAAAATTTAATTACCATTATATTCAATATTCATATTAAAAAATTACAAATAATCCGATCTCGTTTCCTGATACGTGTTAATTTTACACTTTAATAGTAAACACATTTAAAACAATTTTTAAATAAGTGTTACAAGCGCTTTAAACATTTTTCATGTAACTATACACCACACCGCATCTAAACTTTCCTCATAATTCGTTGTGTACATTGGTAAAAACCTCATTAAAATTAGTGCATTAGTTTTTTAGATTATCGCTTTGAAATAGGCAAACAGAGGCTTTGTGTGGTGATATACGTGTATCGTTAATTATAAAACTAGTATCATTTTGCCAAACTTTTATGTTTTTAAGCATTTTAAACAAAAGATGAAGAAGTTGGTATACGATTATTTTTTTGTTATAAATTACTTTATAAATACCAAATAAATTTATATAAAAGTAAGACTGCCAGAAATAATTGGAGAGTTGCACCGAAACGTAGACAAAAAGGTCTTCCGGTCACACCGTTCAGATTGCCGCCCCGGGCTAGCCTTTTACACCCTAAGAAAAATGTCGCTTTGATATTGTGTTTAGTATAATTACTCCTTTATTTTGTACCGTGATTATTGAAGATCTGCTCTTCAAGGCACTTCAATTTATGAATTGAATTGAATCGGTGTAGTTATTCAGAAGTTGTACGATAATTTACACAAATATTTTTGTGGCCGTGTCTGTAGAATCAATTATTATAATTAACTATGGAGTATTTTTAGAAGTGTTGGAAGGTACTGAAAGCGATTAGAAAAGTATGTAAGAAGCTTTTGGACACTTTACCTGCGCTGACTACTTACCATCAAGTAGAATATTAGCTTAGGTTTTTAAATAAATCCTACAGAAATTTAGAAGGGGACGACGGGACCTTGATCTTAGAACTGATCCAAGTGCTTGTTCGCACAAAACTGCTTGTGGAGACGTCTGTCCTGGATATAGAACCGGATTTCGAAGCGTTAGTGAAGACCCCAGGATTGATGGTTGGAGAACCACATGCGACCTTCCCGAAGATCGTGGCTGTTATCTGGATTCTTGTTACTGATACAGCAACCACGAGAAAATATGGGTGGTGTCCTGTCAAACAGGTTAGACTGAACTTAGTTACTCTTGGCTTTCTGTTGCTCTAGAAATATCTATTTTACTTTTAAATATTTTTCCGCATCTCTATATACTTTATACCTACAGTCCGCGTCTAATTCATCATCTTCTGGAACATAAGATTCTTTATATAACGGAAGACGTTATTAAGATTTTTCTTCTTTTATCCTTTTTTCAGAGCCTTTACTTATTCTATATCATTTAATTTTCACGCTTAAATTTTCTTCCTCCTTCTTTGTTTCTCTATCCTTTATTACATCATACCTGCTTGTACTAATAAAATTTTCTATTTTTAAGTAAAAGTAAAGTAATATTCCAATCCAGAATAATCTTATCACGTGCTAGTTCGTTAATTATTTCACAGTAATATTTTTTATTGCTGTAATTCTCGTTGCTTGTGCCAATACTGTAATTATTCAGAATAAGTTATTATCATTATGAAATAACACAGCTTAAGCTAAATCAAGGCATACAAAAATTATAGTGAACCTACAACTATTTGCTATCACTTATGAGTCTGAACTTGTGTTTTGACCTTTGTAATGTGCACACGAGTGCATTAAGACCATAATCATTAAACTTGACGAGTTACATCCTGGCACGTACCAGCTAATGTACAATAATCGTCTTAGATCGCCTTTTGCAAGTGCTTCCAAGCTGCAATAAGACCATGTTTGATCATTTATTTTTAAATTACATAAGTATTCTATCAACAATTATTTTTCTTTCTATAGTATCAGACGATATTAATTTTTTTTACATAAAATAAGTTAATGCTTGACAATAATCCCACCTGATGGTAAGTGGCGATAGATCTAAAGTGTCGAACGAACTAATAAAACTGCCTGCGGACACTCTCCAAAATGTATCACTCTATACAAGACCGAGAGGCTGGCAATCATGTGCTTGAATTCAAGGCTTCGCAGATCTGGTTTCGACCAGATCTGCGTCACCGATGAGCCTCTTTGCACGTTACTCTTTATCTCTATTTTGACTTGTTTCTGCACTGGAACATAGAAATGCCGCTGGTATAAATAAAGGTGTGTAAGGGGCTCTGTCCAACTTGAACACACGTCAACCTCTTCTGAACGTGCTGCATTCCGTTGGTCAACGAATGAGGTAAAAGTTCCATCTTTCCATCTGTCTAGATCTGGTACGATTGCCTGGCTAATTATCCTCTAAGTACCGTCACTGGTTGGCTAATTGATTATAATTTTCACTGCTTACGACATCCATGTACAATCGGAGCACACCAGTAAAGTCATAGATACTATGTTGACAGCCAAGAAGGAAGAGAGGAACTCGTCCATAGCTGCCTTTCCGACACTATTAACGAACATATTAAAACATTTCACACTTAATTCTAGAAGAAGATTTGTAGGTAACAAGTAAAGAACTACATGGCTAAAAGAAGATCTATATCATTCATAAGTCCATGGATTGTGGATTTTTGTAATGAGCAAACCTCTGTTCTCATTTATGAGCGATTAATATAATGTTTTTGATTAAGTATATTTTATTCCACTGAATACTTAAGCGTTCAGGCTTTTAACAAGCAACAAAATTTTCTCAATAGGTGAATAAGTACATAGGAATGGCTAAACCAAGAGACATAGCAAAACACATGAAAACCCTGGAGGTGATCGTAGCGCGCGCTAGGTTCGTTATGGAGGAGTTTATCCAAAACATCACGCCTGTCAACATGTACCAGAAAAAAACGAAGATGGTGAACACGGTAGATTTTTTTTTGTTTTTCGTTGATGAGCATCGATCCTCAATGGCGCTAATGTTTGGTCTGACGCCTTAGACCATTGCATATAAGATGCCACTTTTAGAACTGACTTGCATACGTGTTTTTCTACTCCTATGCACAATAACGCTCTCATAGCAAATGGGCATACACCATATCTGCAAAAAGGCTGCTTATTTGACCGTATCCCTAAGTCTAAATTAGTCGCAAATAGAATCAGTTTTCTAACTAAAACGGTTTATGACGCTTTAATGTTGGTTTCCCGCCTGGGAGTAGGTTCGGACTTTACACCCGTTTCTGATTTCTCAAAGCTATACTTATTGAAAATCAATTATTATTTGCTTCGGCTGTGGAAAACATCGTGGAATACATGTATAACTAAGAATTCAGAATAATCTTCTCAAATGTGCTTGAAGTCTACAAATTACGTCTACATATTCGGTAAGCATGGTAGACAATAACTGTACACGTTGTGAGGGCACAATCAGAGGGCAAGCCCACCAATGGGAAAGATATCGGTTGTGGTAATGATATAATGGTATTGCTAATGGCGAGGACCGTGATTCCTTGTACCAGGATTTTCCGGCTGAGTTCTTAGATAAACATTTATTTGTCAGTGATAAATATTTATTCCTTGTATACCTAGTTGGTAGTAGATAATCTTGATTGTCGAGCGAGGGGTTTCGGGTTCAATATCCAAGCGCAGCATACATTTTATTGAAAAGAGAAATGTTTATTCTCTAGTTGTGGTTTTTCATGATATTTTCAATAACTTCTAAATTGACGGATGAGTATAAACACACCCTGATACAATTAAAATAATTCGTAGATCCAATTTGGCTCACCTGTGGTGCTATTATATTCAGTTCATAACTACTACGTACTACTTTAAAGCTTTTCATAGTCATAGTTTTTACCCTGGAGATTACGGGCCCAGCATACTTCCACTTCCACTTCCATCATCTTATAACGGGAAATGCGTAAATATTTATAAGATATGAATTTCCAAAAATTTGCTATTAACAAATATATTCAGGTTCCAACTCCGATTTTAGCTACATCATCTTTTGAAATTCAAACCATAAGGGAACGGAAGAAAGCTATTAAAAACTAAAGTTTGTAACAAAAGCATTTTTCTTTATGCTACGAAGGCAAATAATGTAAAACTGAGCTGTTGCCAACAGCTAGTTATTTAAACAATTCTAACTTAACTTTGTATTGTTGTGTAGCCAAAACGAGGAAAGAATACGAAGCAGCGTAGACCGGAGAAAAGACCGCAGCCAGACGTTAAATCTCTTCGAATGGTAAGCTTGGGAATAACTCAGTGTTATCTATACTTATGCCATACAGGTATACGTACTGATATAAAACCTTAATAAGCCAGATATCTTCTACCAGTGTCGTTTGACTGCGTTTCCACTGAAGCGAAAACTACTAGAGATGACCAGAGCGGAGTTGTGCTAGGAGAGTAGGTGTTTTCATTTAGTCGGAGATGAGACTGGCTGCTGTCGATGATAAGGCGTTGTAAAGCCCAGTTTTCAATATAGAAAAAGGGAGCAAAGAGGAGAGGAAATACGCTACTCTACGCCGTTCTCCTCGCATACCATTTGAGTCAAATATCTCTTCTACACTATTATTGTTTTCACTGATTAGACAATTCCTGCACTCTCTACTTTACTTGCATTCGTCGCCGTGTAAACCTTGTTTACGAGCTAAGTGTTGTCTGCAATATTAATGCCCTTCAAAACAGAATAGGCCATCAAATTTATCCATTGACCTCGCGATTGTTGTAATATTCGTATAGATTTTATTGTAATATCTTTTTTTATGAAATTTTTGATTATTGGCCTAGAAAATAATTTACAGATCCCCTGTAACCTCAAAAAAATTTAATTATTCAACCCGCAGGAACCTGTGCATCAACTGGCGATGTTTCAGTCTCCAAGTTCGCCGCCAGAAGTAGAAACGAATCCGACGCCCCGCGTCATTGATGGTAGTTTGGTAATGCTTGCTAACAGCGGGTATCGGACACAAATTTGCAAGTTTATTTTGACATGTATTTGTTTCGTAATAAATTGTCTTTAAATATTTGTTTTCTTCTAACAATTTTGTTGAACCATATATTTTAAACTTCCGTGAATCTGTGCGATCTAATGGTGTACGATAAAGGATAATGGTATTGTATTGTATCTTAAAACTGACCTTGGTCGTAACCAACCTAAAATAATAAATAAATATTTAATAATTGATAATAATAAATAAGTAATTGGTGATAAAATATTTATTTTTAAACAAATATTCGAAATACACTTGTCATGGTCGATTTCGTAGATTTTTTTTGCTATTCACATTGTTTCAGTGTAATATTACATCGATAAACGATTATTTGAATTTTTTTAGCGAATGAAATTTGTTTTAAATAATGATAGTATGGCTGTTCTTTCAAATTTATTGTTGTTTTAAAAAGTAGCAATATGATTCAAACACATGACACGATGATTAAGTATATGAAATATTTGTGCCTAACTTGATTAGGGCCATTTCGACGCCGATATAGTAATTTTAAATACAGGAGAGCGGTGAACAAATTATTAATAAAAAAGAGGCAGAAATATAGTTTCTTGAAAATCGCATGTAAAAAAGGGCTCGTAAGTAGGAGTCGTCTCCTCGTAAAATTTGACCGCCATGCGTAATACGAAAGAACTGAACAAATTTTTCCAATAATGGTCACTCATCCAACTACTGACCGCGTCGGAAGTTATTTGACTCAAGTCGACCGGTCACGAGGGACGAGCGCGGTACGAGCATGTCATTGTGTCAAATCACATAACCGAATTCTCAACTGGTGACGTAAAGCTATTGTAAATATATTCTGTTGTGTGAATGCGTTGTCAAATCAAATTTATTTGTCATCAGCACTTAGATTAGGCATACAAATATTTAATTATTATTGCGTTGGCGGTAATATTATTTAATAAAATAAATCATTAATTACTTTATTGAATTTAACACAGAAAGTTATTTTAATAGTCATATATATATTTATATTAAATAACATTAAAATTATAGATATAATAAATAATGTCATAATAATTATAAAATATTGACAATTTTCAAGAGTGTGACGTCTTGAGAATTATTACAGATTATTTATAACCTAGAAACTTCAGTGAACTTCAAACTAACTTGACAATCTAGCAGTTTTGATATGGGGATTACTTACGTACGTGACACATCTCCCACAATTTAACTGAATTATGTTATAAAATCGCACGGTAAATTAATGCGTGTGATAGGAAACAGCGCTCGGTTGAATTTCCGCCAACAAAATGTAATTAATAATTTCAATCAAGATCCGAAATGGGATTGAAGATTCGTCACTTAATATTGTGTGTATGGATTGTTGTAATGGTACGTCTCGTTTTTCATATTCTGTTCCTTTGATTTTGGGGCGTTGATGCAATAATTGAGATCTGTAAATTAGGCGAAATTGTGAGCTGCATTGGATGCTTCGGAGGGTAAGTTAGGCAGTTGGTTCTGGATGATATTGTTTAATGTTTATGATGATCTTGTAGCTTAGTTGGTAGTGGCAATGCTGCCCAATCTTAGGGTTCTAAAATCCATACGTACCGGGATGTTATTTGACAGATAAAGTATTTTGTTTACTATGGCTTAACAGTAACAATATGAAATTGCTGTTACAAACATGTTACAATATGTCAATGAATTGTTTTTAAAATACATTCAGGTTTCAGGATACGTCAAACGCTTTAGACTTGACAGAGTTACAAGACACCGAGTTTAACCACGCTGATAACTGGAGGTACCGGAGCACCCGGCAGGAGTTGGAAGATGACGTGTGTTTCCGTATCCAACCCACCACGAGAGATATCGTCAGGCGGATTTATGCTATACTAACCTTGTAAATTTCAACTATTTACTAACATTAGTTAACATTAGTCAAGATGGAAACTGTGAACATATTTTTTTTACATAGAATAAGTTAATGCTATACAACAATCCCAACTGATGGTAAGTGGTGACGAAGTTTAAGATGTGTAACACACTAACCTATAAAGACCTATTCGCTCTCCTCTTGAAGCCTGCCGCACTTATTAACTGGTTCTCGGACGTTGCAAATGACACACGTAAAATCATTTTACGGTGGCTTTTAGGAGTGCGGTAGTAAGCTGGACAGGTTAAGAAGCTTATAATGCATGAGTACTAACTATGAGTTACAACAAATTAGATTGGAAGCTGAGATCATCAAAACAAGCAAGTGGCTATTGGTTTAGTCTGTTGTTCAGCAAAGTCCACTACGATTAGGTCCAAGCCAAAATCGCTTGGACTTAATAATGTGTAAAAAGAGCTCTCTTATAGCACCGGTGTTGCATTGACGACCCTTTGCATATGTCCATAGGCGGCGGTGACTCCTTAACATGAGATGGTCCGTTTGCATTTTCGCAAATTCTTAAAGTCATAAAAAATATGTGTAGAGTCTTTTAAAGTACATATATCCCTTGCAAAAAATACAAAACCTACATTTTGCGACATCACTAAACCCTCCAGTAACGTCTCCTTTTCTAAACATTATGTACGTCACGTGATCTAATTAATCGGCAAACACAGGTTCAGTTAAATTGAGCGGTAAAAGGAGTACGTGAAACGTTATATTAGTATGGTTGCTTGTTTATGTTTAATGAAGCAGTAAAACGTCGTATTTATATGAAATCGAGGTTCCACAATTATGTTATTCTCTTTCTATATATAATCTAATTAATAAATGTCATTCTATTATAATCTTCAAAGTATTAATTTGAATTGCTCATGTTTCGTTCGACACGTTTTGCCCTTTCAAGGATTTTCTAGAAACATGACAAACATGAAAAAATAATCTTGCAATAAATCCTTTTTCTTTAATTAATATTAATAATTTTATGAGTATCAGTAAGACCTATACAGACTGATTTGTGACTTCTTTTCATACCAGAAAGCTGCGTCGCTTGTTAAGTCCGTAGCCATTATGTTCAATTATAAGGTTCCCTTTTCAGAGTTTGTGTAAGGGCCCACTGATCTCCTTTTGTATAAGTCCTTTTTAAACACTTGTTATTGATCTAGTGTGGATGTGTTAGGCCTATACAAACAAGTACAGCCCGATAAGCATTATTGAAGCCATATTAAAATTGAATTATAACGGTTCAAAGATAGAAAAAGGCAGGTATGTTTATTGCTTTTTTCTGATGGTTGTCTTTTTAGTTTATCGAACGATACATGTATTTTGCAAATTAAATTGGTGAAGTGGAGAACTTTTGTTAGGTATTGCCTGGTCAAAAATTTTTTTGGATGTTGAAATATTTTTTTGCCAGTGTTAGTGATACAGTTTATAATATATGTTTAATGTTACATGGCAAGATCATCTCTGTCTAAGAACATTACCAGCACCAGGTTCGACATAGAAGGAACGTGAGGGCGTCAGCGTTGCCAGACTTCTCTTGCAACGAAGCCTGTTTAACCTAATATGTTTTTAATAATTTCAGCTTCGACAGAGAGCATGCGAACATGGCTTTTCTTCATAAGTATCGTGCAACAATTCACGGAATGTCAGAAGGAGACGATCTTTTGGATCGTGAGGCATCGTTTTATGCGGCAGCTCTCACGCCGCTAGTATTTTTGCAACAGTATCGGGATACCTGGTGCCTTCTGGAACGGGTAAGTTTACATATGGGTAATTATTACAACAACATATTGAAACAAATTTAAACCAGATAGATCGTGAAAGAATACCCCTTATTAAAGCTTTGCACGCCAATGAAGAGCTATTTTACTAGCTGCCCTCAGCACTGAAACTGTAACGTTAAAAAGATTTCGTCTTGATTCAAGATGGAGGTTGGTAATTTCACGAAGTGCACGATTTCATGGAAGGATAGTAAATAATTTACCATCAATGGTATCCGTGAGTACAGACGGTACATGGAACCGTGTGTTTTCAAACTGTGGGGTGTCAAACTGTATCATATCAGTCGTTAGCAGTGCTCCTAGCATTCCGTCTGCGGAATACTTAAATGAAAATAGAAGTGAAGTGTTATTTGATTATTGTTTGAAATATCCATGTATACTACCATAATGTCTGGGAAACCTTTTATTACAGTTTCATCGTGCGATACGACTTTACCAGATCTCCCATCCGACAGAGAAGCGTTCTGCACTCAAGTTACTACAAAATTTCCGAGCGGTGAGCCACAAGGTAATAAATATCGCCCCATTGGCTATCCGCTACCAACAGTTCACTCTTTGTTCAGATATTTATGTCTTAAAAACTTCGTCGAACTGGAACGTAGATCACTTTAAAGTTTGCACTCATAACTGATCATTCTCTTCGTCTTCAACACATGCCAAATGCTTATCACCATATTGTGCGTTATTTTGGTAATTATTTTCAAAACGTTGGCATTTCTGCGTTTTGCCACTTTCTTTCTCGCTTCGTTCTTTTTCCGGGCTTATAATATGTCCATTAAATTTAATTTAGTTTTAATTAGATTATTTGTGACTGGCGTATATCTAGTCCTAATCCTTGTGCGACGTTCACTTACTTCACTGCTACTGATATTTTATGCTCCTAAAGCTTCATAAAGTAGGAGGAATAAAACTACTGCTACGAAACTTGAACTGCACTCAAATTAATACAGAACTTCCAATTCATAAGCCGGAAGGTAATAAATACTAATCGAGTAGCCGCATATAGACAGATTCAAACCGCGGCGAGGTATTTACTGTTACCACTAGTGGAAAACTTGTAGAAAAATGGGAATTATACTAAAATTATTAATGTGAAGTCCACTATATTTGTTTTTAAGCGATTGCTAAAGTTAAAGCAACGGTGTTGTGTTTAGATGACTGGTCATGGAAAATTTTATGAGCACTTAGACACTAGTTCTAGTCTTAAAGATTTTGGGTTAAGAATCCATCCGTTCAGAGTTCAAATCAACCGTTTCTAGTAGTAGTGTTTGTAATTTGCTGAACAACGGACGAGACGTCTGAAAACAGCGTTAAGGCTTGAACTTCTTGGACTGATTCTTATTTAATACCTGGTAGGCAAACGAGGAGACAGGATGGTTCGTGGTGACAGCTTCTTATTTACATTTTCCAGGGCGCTATCAACTAATTGACGGTCGAGAAAGAAGTGCCAACACTATGAAATATTAGGTATCTATATATGTTATTAGAGGTACTATTTTTCTAGTATTTCTAGTATCGACTGTGTATACCTACATTTATATCAAGGTTGTGATATAAATTGTTATTATCTTGCCGTGGCCAGAAGCGTAAGCAATACAATGCTTTAATATGCTTTAATACAATTATTTAAACAGGTGCAACTGTTTGCCAGGGAGCTGCCAGGCCCGTCGACACAATTTCGCACAACGACGGAGTCGAGTTTTGACGAAGAAGAGCTTCACGATAAGAAGGATATTAAATATTTGAAGGAGCTCATTAAAAATCTCGGTTGAGATAGTTTCATTTCATTTATTTTGTTTTATGTTTTAGTAAAGTTTATTATATTTCTTTATATTTGTTATTATAAAAGTAAATATTAATTATGTGCTCTTTATTTTTTTACAATTATATTTTGTTACGTTATATTGCTTAATTACTTTAAACATATAAACCTCTCAAGAGTTCCAACGTCCATTTATTGTTGATTCATTAGACTTATGTCAACTCAGACTAAGTGACCATCCACACGTGGTACTTATGTGCAAGTTAACTACATATTTCTTTAATATTTTTATAAATTTTATTTTTTTATCTTTCTCCTTATCAGTATATTTGAAGTCAAACTTGTTTAGCATTTTCATGATTTGAATGATGAAAGGTATGGTATAGTGAATATATATATATATTTTTTTATTTTTTTATTACAGTCTTATACTTGTTTTGGTCCAAGCACTCTACATAATAACCCCACTTCTGACAATACAGTAGTCTCATCCTTTCGTAATTTTATTTTCTAATTCTAATTTCACTTCAACTGCGTTTGAACTGCACGCGTTTTTTTCTTTTAAATCAATATTAAAATAATCAATATTAATACCAATATTAATAATAATATAAATAGTACCATTTATATTAATATCATTATAAATATTAATTGGCTTTTCATTATATTGTTACAACAAATTATTTGGTAAAACGTTATGTCACAATTAACTCTAATGCATATTTTTGCATTTTAATTATAGCTTGCGTTCATAATATAGATTTAAATATATACGTTTTCACGAACATAATATAATTACGCGTTTATAACACGCTTATATTTAACAGTTTAAGGCAGTTCAAAAAGTCTACATGAATAATAAATGTTAAATCGCTTGGGAAACCTAATAAATTAAATTGTTTAACTAAATTTCGTTTCATCACAGTTGGGAAACGAGCAGGCGCCCGATGTTAAATAGTCACCGCTATTCGTTTTCATTTATTATACATACACTAATATTTAGCTGGTCAAATGGTTATCTTAAATTTGTGTTATTGATGTTATTAGCCTGGACACAAAATTCTGTGATATTCAAATATTCGCTTGGATAAAATTAATTAATTTCAATGAAAGCAGCGACGGTGTCACGGAATTGTTACAGTAGTTTGCAGCTACGAAAAACTAATCTGCCGGGAATCCGCGCTGGCCATATATTGCGGCCAGTTTTTTTACCAACAAATAGTAGAAGTGAGTAAGTCTCGTACAGAGATCCTCTTCAGTGACGTGTCGGTAGCAAAAACTTGTGCTACCGATACGGGACTTCAACCCAAGGAAATCGTGGTTACTGAGAGCGGTGACGGACACATTCGTCGGTTGCTTCTTCTGTAGGTACACCATTAACTAGTTTCCTGTGTCGCTTATAGGCATTTACTGTGGAGAATTTATAACTTGTATTGGGACTACTGTGGACGTTCGCTGCCCCACCTAGGGGCCATAGGACATTAGTAAGTAAGTAGTGTTGGAACTTGCTTGTTCCATTTAAAATTGATTTGCTCACCAAATACCATCTGACTAGCGGTCGTTGTCAGTCGAGTTGAAGAAACAGGAAATCATCGTGACTGCACTCCAAGAAGGATATTATATGACGTAGATATACATATATGATAGTTTATGTCAAATACAATAAAAAAATTTTTTGGGTTTACACTGCATCTGATTATCTACCAAATTACTCGTAGTTCAAGCTGAATGGACTTAAGCTGATTAATAAAAAAATTATATTGCTTTATACCTGCGAAGGGATGTCAAGGCGTTCATGAGCGATGTGGATTTTCTCTCTTAATGCCATCATCATAAAGCTGTTATGGTGAACAGTGTTGCGACGTAAAAGGACTTTTAAGTAGACTTTAAAGTATTGATTCAGTTACGACGAAATCGCGCCTTGTGCAAAATTTTCACGGCAGAAATTGTTACGTCACCCGATTATACATACTTGACTGTCTGTTACAATATTCGTTCACAACGACCTTACTCGCAGTGATAAAATGTGAAATGTTCCCGTGTACCGCGTAGTGGCATCGCATTTTCTATTACGATGCAGCCACGAAAATTGACTTTTTGCAACACGTTATCTTCAGTGCTTCATACCTACATTGTTTCCTTGAAGCAAATATGAATTCTGACGATGGAACTTACGAAACATTTCCTCTGTCCTGCTTCTTTTATTTAAGTTGATTCCGTTTTGCTCGAACTTTCTTGGCGCATTTATATTATGTCTAATTTAAAATGTCTTTCAAAGTGCTACAAGTAAGTAAGTAGGCTTTGATTTAACAGATCGTCTCGTATGGGATTGTGAATATAATTACCGGATTTTTTATTCTACAGCCCAAATTAAACAAAGAATCTTTAGGGAATACAAAAAAATTTTTTCTGCACGGAATTTATTTATCTATTACTTAACCCATCTTTGCAGATTCCGTATGTATTTACCATCGTCCATATATAATTGAGGGTTTCGTGGAAAGGTTTGAAATAATGCCAACGATTAATGTCCATTATTGCGTTGCTCGCCGAAGAATGAAGAATCACATAAATATCTGCCTTGGCCGGCAATCGACTACGAGATCCGTCGCTCTTCAGGCATTTACACTATGCCGTTAGCTGTAATGGAGATTTTGGGGAACGAGTCTTGAAAATGTAGACAACGTTTGCTATACCTTATGCTGTATACATCGATGGACGGTTTCCACAAACTCT
The DNA here is from genome assembly GCA_003671415.1 of Megathymus violae. Taxonomy (NCBI): domain Eukaryota; kingdom Metazoa; phylum Arthropoda; class Insecta; order Lepidoptera; family Hesperiidae; genus Megathymus; species Megathymus violae. The sequence continues at coordinate 1,048,834 of PDGT01000012.1, read as the reverse complement.
TACTTTACGAGTATTCTAAACTTGAAACGATTGTTATTTAATTAGCAGGTAATGAACAAGGAAAGTTTGTAAGAGAATAGTTAGTTCAGCTTCCTGGAGCGAGCCGCAACTTGCCTCGACGTAGAGTGCTCCAACTTCGCAATGTTCGTGTTTTCGTCTTTCTTTAACGTTCAACTTCAGAAAGCGCAGCCGGTATGTAATTTGAGATGTTTAACTTTAATAGCCCCAAGCCATCTCGAACAAGTGAAGCGAACATCGAAATATTGTGTTGTATTTTCAGGTAGCGTGTATTACTTGCGTGTTATGTGAGCTGATGTCATGTTTTCTACATTTATGATAACGTTATAAAATTAACTAGTTCACTCATGTTGTTCTGCAGTATATTTAAATATGAAGTAATTTGGGTTATGTATATATAGAATATAGAATTTGTTAATAAAATCATTACTCTCAAATTCTCTTGAATTATCATATTCTATCATAGTTATAAACTATACTTCGTCTCGACATCACAAGTCTATATTTACCCTTGAGACGATTTTGCAGAACTCCTAGAACGATGATTTATTTCGTCTAAATAAGTTATAATATTTTTTTTTATATGTAAGCATGTAATTTTTCAATTTAAACCTGGCTGCAAAATTCAACCCCGGGCTTCTTTTGCGAAAAGGCGGTATTTAAACCACTCAGCTATCATATACATTTTTAAAGTTATGTGCAATTATGTTACTGTGGCCAAGGAAATTTCCGTGCGGCGTCCCTTGTAATTAATTATTTTTATGTTTCACTTTAAACTGAAGAGATCCGTTGGAACGTAAAGGCCGTTTCAAGCAAAGTCATCTATCATTATTTTATGTCAAGTGTCAACTGTCAAGAGTTACTGCATGCCACCGTAGTCTCGCCGTGACCATGATCCATGTAATTGGGTCGAAATATCATTAAAGAACAAAAAAATCGTGAGAAACCGTTACATTTAAAATGAAAAAAAAAGTTATATTTTAAAGTGAAAAAAAAAATCTATTTCACGGTATAATAAGAATACCCTACGCTACAATAAGGAGAATTTCTTTAACTCAAATAAAATCAATAAGCTGAACGTGTACAGTGAATGGAACGGAAAGGTTCCTTGAAAAGATCTCTCCGCTCTGCACGTAATTTCACAATATCGAATTGCACGTTCGTTGCGTCGCGTTGGCTGCATTATAACTGTGATTCAGTTACGGAATCAGGTGCTGGTTAGGAGGGGATAATTTTAATTCAACCGTCTTCTGCATAAATCATGAGCGAAATATACAATAAGTAGTACAAATAAGATAACTATTAAAATGTACAATTTTTCTGAAAAACGCAATTTTAGGGCGCCAGTTGTAATGTGTTTTACTAATGAACATCAAATAATAATATTAGTGAGAACAGCTATGAAAGTATTATATTGATTTTTATTATCAATATCAGTGTAAATATTTGTATCAATTCGGATGTATGAAGACGGGCGAAATTTGAAATGAAAATCATAACATACATAAGGCATATAAAAACCTACCCTCGTTCACAAATTATCTTGCGGTTACACTGCAACGGAAATTATTGTTATTCATTTTTATCAATTGTTTTATGAATAAACCTTTCCAATAAATTATTGTATAGTTTCCTATTTACAAATCTATATTATTATTATAAAAAGAGAGTGTGAATTTTGTGAGTTTGTGTATATGGATGTGTGTTGGGTATGTATATATGTATGTTGTGAAAGTAATGTCTGGAACGTCGGCATCTGTTTAAAAAATTCTTTTACCATATCAAAGCCACATTATTACGGATGTACATAGGTTATATATCAAGTGGATATGTATAATAATTAGATGTTAATCAGGTATAAAATCGGGACGGGCCGCTAGTCGTTTTAATGCAAACGTTTTGACGCCTTATATGGGTGATAGTTGGAGGTAAAATTTCTTGATCACTTCTTTGTTGTGTTAACTTACTCTATGTTAAGCTATCGCGCATCGACGCCGATTGTTATCGTTAGGTAGCAATCGTTGAGCCTGACACTTGCGGGTAGTATAAGAACTTTGGACAATTAGCTTAGCCTCTAAGCCTTCTCGTAAGAGAAACAGTCCCTCACAATGAACCGATAATGGTTCGGAGCTATTATATTAATCTTTTACCATCAACAATCTTTATTAATATTAGACTATTCGCCTCACTGAAACCATCGGATTCAATATTCTATTTCTATTTCAATACTTTAAATCTGCATAATTAATTACCGGAGACTTAAAGGATCTTCGGATTTATTAATTTCATTTCCGATTTTTTTTAATCCAATTAAAAACGAGTATTTTAGTATTGAACGCATTACATATTTTTTTTCATGAAATTAATTTTCGTATGAACGTAAGTAAAGCGGAAAAAGTTCGTATTCTATTCGGAAAACTAGAAAATATTTTACTAGCGTTGAATATTCGCATAAATAAATACTTTCTAAGCATTCGCATAGACTATTGAAAATTTAATTTGCATGCATATCTATTAATAATATTAGAAATTATTTATTATAAAAACCTGTAATTAAATGTCAATTCAGGTATCACGAAAAATATTTGTACTGCGATTCAAGTCGGTTACTTTTTACATTATTGGCGTTCACTCCTTTACCGTTCTCAAGTTTTATTTAGCTTTCAAGCTCGTAGCTTATTTGCTTGTTTTAGTGTGTATATACATATATATCAACTTTCAATTCATTTGATGTGTGGGAGACAATGTTCCATATAAAAGTTTTCATCCAAATTAAGTTGTTTAAGAATTCAATTTCCAAAAGTCCAAAAGACTTTTGTTTTGAGAGGATTTCAATCTTTTACAGTAAGCAGTTTCAGAGTTTTATAACCGTTGCGACCTTTTGTTTGGACTTATTTTTAATAAACTCTTAAACAAATCCCAAGTCTTGTTATTATAAGATTGAAGTCGATAACGTCACATCCTTCGCATTTGTCCATACAAATTTTAACATACCTTACAGCCGTTTTTAAAATTGCTCCAAACTGTCAATAAACAAACGAGCATACGGGCAATCGATGGTCACTACCACTTATGGATATTTGTAACACCAAAGGCGTGACTAAAATGTTGCCGGCCACAAAGGTAGCGGGAAAACCAATTATGCAGCGGTTTATTTAAAAAAATATAGAAAAAGAGAGAAAGATTACATCTAATAGATGGCATTGAAACCAGAATATTCAAATATCTTTATTGCAGAAGGATTTGCTTGACCAGTTAGTTTTAGTATTATATAAGTAATGTTTTTTGTGCACTCGTTACGTGTGTTAATTATAACGTCTTAATTACGTCTGTGTTACGTGTCTTAATTATAATCTATTGTGTTTCAGCATATTAATTATGTATGTATTTGGTATAAATCACTTGGGTAAATAAAGTTAAATTTTTGGTTTGTTCATATGTTCGAATACAGCATAGAAAAATCATGTATCAGATGTATAACATAGATGTATAACAATCTGTATATCAAAATCAAGTGGTGAGATATATGTTGGTTTTTTTTTTTTGGAAAATTTCTTATAGAACCACTTGCATGTGATTCTGTCCGTCTGTTACACCCGATTATCTGAAAAAGAAAACTAAAAGTTTAAATTTTAGTAGCATTTAGATTTTAATAATTTATTGACGGAATTGTACTGCAATGAAATGAATTTCATAAATTGTATTTACATGTTATTGTAGAAGAAATAACCTAAACATTCTCCTTCTATTTTGTTACCAATTTGAGTTTGCAGTTTTCGCTAACCCTACGGATAACATAATAAATAATTATTAAAGAAACTGTATCCATGTTTGTTTTTATAAATAATATGATGGACGCGGTTGATAATTGGATAGGTGACCGTTTCTGGTAAATTATTCATTCTCTTCGTTAGGTTTCGGATGCCTTTAGGTCATCAAGCATTTCAATGTTAAGTCCGTCGACGGTGCTCAAATGCAGATTAATGGCGGGGCAGTAACGCCTTAAAATCCACACTAGAACAGTGTGGTGGTATGATCTAAACCTTCTTAATTAAAAGAGCCAACCGATGCCAGTAGCCCGTTATTGAGTTAAAACTAATCATTCTGTAGCACTTCTTTCTTTTTAGCAAATAAGTTAGAATGTATGCAAACCGAACTTCGGAAATCAAGACATTCAAACTAGAGACCAACTACATGGAGCATGAAACTCTCACTATAATCAAATAGAGCCAATCAGTGTCACATTCAAGGAACTTGCACACGAATAGCAGTAAATTACACAAGTGTTAATTAAATTGAACCGAGTTCCCTTTAAAGTTATTCAGAGCTCGATGTGATCTTGGTTACAAAGTAAAGCCTTAGTTGTAGAAGATTGGAGATCAATGGAGATCTGTTAAATGGTTTCATATATATATAGCCATGTATATTTTTCTATTATATAGGTTTCATTTCAATGTATTGACCATGGTGTTTGGGGATATAATGAATAAAGTCTTGGCGATTTACTTAAATACCTTTATTTTTATAGAAATCGGGTTTTGAATTTTGGTTCAAACTGCCAATGGCTGGTATTTCTAATAAGTAAGTTAAAAGAAAGTCATAGAAATAATACTGTTAGATTGTCTAACATTTAGATAATCTAGTTAGATGTTTAGATTTATTTAATCTGTGGTTTAACGGATATGCCTTTTTTTGTATGATGGTAACCATGATTTTTGTAACTTCCGCCCTCTTCCGTTCTCTTGGTTCTACAGTAATAAACGTGTGTGTATCGCCTCTCGGATTTTTTTATTTACAGTCCACTTACATGCTCTTTCAAATACAGAAGAAATGTGGAAGCTTGACGGATAGAGGAAATCAATTATTTGACTCTTTTCTCTCTTCTCTCTCAATCTTATTTCTAACTAATGGTAATTTTCTATAATAGACAGAGATAGACATATACATATTATAACTACAATGACTAAACTATGACCCATTCACATTCCCGCATTAGGACATTTTTATTGCGGATGGCATGTTCATATGCAAACAAGAGGCCAGATCCCGAAAAAAGGCGTATTTAAAAAACGCGTACATAAGTGTTTGCTCCGAGTGAGAATCGAACCCAGGTCACTTCGCTCAGGGTCACTATCAACTGGGCTACGGGGTAGTCTATACAAATTTAAGTTATTATTTTTCCAAGGTCAATCTATTTTTAATACTATATAAATGTGTTGTTGCTTATTGTTTAAAAGACAGTTTACTCCTTACACGACCAAAGGTTAAAAATCAAACATAGATTTTTGTAATCTTACTATGTACATTATTAACAGCGTAAGCAGCGGAGCTATGTCTCCCTGACTAAGACTCGATAGTAATTCCAATAAATGTTATTGAATATACTAACTCAAGTGCTTCTTGATTCATACCTATTCAGTTGGAATCTGTTTTACATTTGGTGTATGTCTGTAAGCCAGTGTAATACTTGCGAAATAGTATTATTTACGTCGTCAAAATATTGTTTTCTTAAATCTAATCAAAAAATTACTTAAAAAATTGAAGAGGTAGTATAAGCAAACAATATAGATAGTTTCACACAAGTCTCTCGTGAAATAAGGAATATCATTAAAAACAGTAGGGGTTCTAATATTGATCCTTGAGGCTTTTCCATGCTGGAAAGAGCAATGCAATCTGATTTTGTTGAGACACTTCAATGCCTAATTTTATCTATACATATATTTTGAGCAACGTAATCGAAACATTTTTATAAGTGAGTGTTTTTAATCATAGTAACCTAACTATTAAAAAGAGAGGTTTATTGGTTTTAGATTCAGATAAAAACATACCAAATGTTTTTTATTATAAGTTTATTCTTAGTAATTACTTGTCCGGGTTGAAAAATTTTAAAAACAATTATGCTCGTACAGGGTAAATAGCTTATGTTCATCCAAAATAATGTACAATTGAAATGGTAAAACAATTTTTCAAAAAGCCGCTATGATTTCGAAGTTTACCCTCAGTGTATTTACAAAGTAACTAAATTCGCACTCTTTCTTTATAATATAGTATAGGTGTTATCTTAAATCGAGACGTTTCTAGGGACGGTTCAACTATAAGTTACAACTTGTTCGTCTTTGGTGTGCTTAAAAGGTCCGGCAAAGTTTTAAATATTCACAAGTTGGACGCTTGGAGAATAGTCAATATTTATATAGCTAGATTAATAATTTAAACTGTCGGATACTCACGCCCTTTCGTTGTTTGGATAGATTACTATCTAGTTAACCTGATGTTACATGTTGACTTTTCGCTGAGTAATATTTGATTTGGATCTTTTTTTAATTTACATGTGTATTTTAAATTAATGGGAGTCTCGCTACTTGAAATCCTAAAAGATCAAATGTGGTGCCCTAAATTAATTAACTGACGTACCGGTGATAAGGCAGAAAAGTGGTGAATTGGAAAAGTTAATAAGACCGACCACGGTATCGCGTGAGCTTGATTCTCAGCTAATTTCGTTAATCTTGTTAGGTACAATGAAGGTAATGCTATTCTTTTGCCAATCAATTATTCTAGCCTTAGAGACATGTTAACATTATCTCATTTTCTTCATAGGTACACAAAATCACTAGTTTTTATATAATTTTACATTTATCTTTACCATATGCCAGTACTTTCTTTCTTCCTTTTTATTTTTCGGCCGATAAGGCATCAGTGATAATTTTAGTGTTACTAGTATCCATAGGCGACGCTGACCACTGACCATCAGGTGGCTCGTCTGCTCGTTTGTGGGCTATTTACATTAAAACACTTTTGATGAACTGAAATAAAATAGTTTCCCTTGAATATTACGGTTTTGCACGGTTTTGTTGTGTTCAGGGTTATAATTGGAATATAATACCAATTTAACGAATTAAAACAGTTTATACGGACAATAACTTTGTCAATTAGATCGCCGGAACACTGTAACATAGACAATCTTTTTATTTTAGTGGCTCGCGTTTGTTAGCTGGAGGGCACTGGGGTTGCCGCGTTTCGATCGTGAGATTGTAATTCAATTTCGCAGAAGTACATTGAGCAGCTTTAAAGGAAGAAATACAAACTAACTATATTTAAACAAAATCACTTATTTTACGAGAGCCATGATTTGCTAGAGATTTATGAAGCATCTTTACGATGTATAACTTAAGTCTTACGGAGTCAAATTCTACTAAAGGTATGGCTCATTGACTAGTGAGTGATTTTTTTTTTATGTGATAAATTTGTCGAAGCGTTCAACTGTCCAAATGTGATATGTGCACGGAACGAGAGAATGAGAAATGTGTAATGTCAGAAGTGTCAGGAGAAAGAGAAACAAATTTAGCACAATACAATTTTATTTCTCTATCTCTGTCATGCAAATTGTCGTCGCGTGTATCCAACGTTTAATTAACCTGACTATACTTCGTTTACCGTCAAACAGTTCTCCGTACGATTAAATAAGTCGATATATAAATTTATTTATTAAATATTCACGTCTATATATTTTATTAGTATCTTTAATAATAACGTTATGTTAATTTTTCATTGTTAAGTCCAAATCAATATCTATTTTCATTAATGATATCTGAGGTAACTGATAAATGGCTTAACAATATCTTATGATATTATTCTCGTATCTTGTGATTATTCACAAGTAGCGAGTTTGAACATGTTGTTACACTGTATTTACAAATATCATTTATTAAATAACTAACTATTGAAATACGATTATTGTACATGAAACAATACCATTCATTTTAAATAAATCATTTGTTCTCACCTTTATTGTCCTGTACAGTACCGTTATCAAATACCAAGTTTAAAAATGTATTCAATTTGTCAACTACTGCTTTTATGTGAAACTATCACACTTTTATATTTGAAATTTGCTGCTATCTAAACTATCTTTTACGCGTCCAAATAAAAAAAAAGCGAATACTTTTTTTATTAGTAAAAAATTCCGCTCCGTCAATAGTGACACCACATCTTTACTGAACTAGAGTACGGGGATTAAGCTTAAGATAACCCAGTCTTTCGTTGAGGATGCTCTTTGTGATTGCGAAAGGTATCTCAACAAAGAAATGGAAAGGTAACAATTTCTACTGTCGCATATCTAAGTAATGCTTGAGAAATGATCAACGAAACATTGTACTGGTTGAAGGTTTTGTGGTTTTAAATTTCCTTTGCAGTGTATGGAACAACTTCTGAAGTAGTTTTGATTGGATAAGTTCAAAATAGATAAACCATAAGTAGTCTCAATGTCTACTTCATTAACATTGGAGGTCACCAGTAAGCGAGTGTGCGTGCGGAGTGGCTGGTATAGTCACGGTGTTCAAGTTTATTACCTGGAGTATGAAGGGAACACAGGGTTGATACGCTCGAGATTCGCTTCCATACTTATTTAATTATATAGGCCAAAGTTTGTCACGCTGACCAAGCGCGGTTTGGCAGACTTCATATATCTTTGAGAACATCATGAGGACTCTCAAGAATGCAGGTATCCTCACGATGTTTTCCTTCATCGAAGTACCTGATAATTCATGTTATTTATCTTACGAGTATATCATATCATCAAAGGCAACACTAATGTGTTGTCGGCCAAGAAACATGAAGAAAGGAAGAAAAAAAGAAAGTTTTTAAGCGTTCGAATAACGAGTTCTCCAGAATAAATCCAGCAACAGAACAGTGAGGAGAACTTGTACAACACAGCCCGCAAGTGAACTGGAAGGGCGGAGCGGGAACTTCACGAACTTTGTTGAGAGGACTCTCGCTGATGCTGTTTCGAAACTATCAGTGTAGGGTTATTATTTTTCATTTAATGCTTTGTTTTGTGTCAGGGCTAAAAGTTTCTAAGAAACACCGCAAGGACTTTATTAGGTACAATAACTCTTGAATAGACAGACACATACATATACAACCTTTGTATTAATATTGTCGATGCAGTTGATCGACCCTGCCTGCCGAGCGTGGGGTGCTGAGAAATAATAGTTTGTTCTTGGGTCGTGGGTGTTCGTGGCATCATATCGAACAGGGAATCCTAGCGCGAGGGTGTGAATGTTTTTTATGTTCAAAATTAAAAAACATAAAAAAATCAAAAATCATTTAGATATTTTGTAAATACACTTTTGCAACTTCTTTTTCCTTCTATCGCCGTTTCGAAAAGGCACCTAATCAATATTAAGAATTCCTCAATAAGAGAATAAGAGCAAAAAAAAACTTTCACCATATCTTTTTAAACCAAAATATGACAATTACAAACTAACTTTTAATCTCCACGGAAGCTATTGCGACGCTATTACTCCCAGGCGTTCTTGTCAATCGATCCACAAAGCCCAGTAGAAGTTACGCAATTGATCACTAGCGCTAATCTGTGCAACCGTTTGCTTCGATGTTGGTGGTATTACCGTCGGTTGACATTTGAGACATCGTCGGACTATGAGCACAGGCAACCCGCACGACCCCCCGCAAGGTACCGATCTGTGAAAGTCATATTCGAGGAGTCTTACAATACACGATTATGTTAGTCCCGTGAAGGTAATTAATGGTTCATTGCTATATATACTAAAGCATGTATACTATATAATTCGTACAGTAATCAGTGATATAAGAAGGTAAAAAAAATTCAATTTGAAGGGCTGATTTTATTGCTCAATATAACATAATATATGTTGTCGATAAAGAAAGCAAACGAACGAATCTACAACAATTCATTCGAGCACACTGCGTCTGCTGACACACGTAGATTCTATTTAATTACGCCGATTCTAATTTTGCGACTTATTTGCAAAATGTCGACGATAAGTTGGATGTTGGATATATGTTTATTTTTTATATTATTATGTTTTTATTTTATATGGAAAAAGCATATAAGTCATAAAACAAAGTGAACCGGCCTTTCCAGACATCTGGCATTTGTAGGGTACCCAGTTCATCCCTGTAGCTGGGGACCAAAATACGAGTTAGGTATCCCCTGCCTGTTGTAAGAGGCAACTAAAAGGGGACTTGCTGAGTTGCGGGCGGTAATAGTGAAAGCCCGAACCGTCCGGCTAGCAACCCCTGGAAGGATGACGGTATGTGTGGCCGCGTACTGTCGATAGGATTGGATGGTGCGGGACGGGACATGTTGTCCCTCCCAGGTAGAGCCCGACCGGGGCACCGCGCTCAGAGGACTCCGTTTGCGTTCCTATGGAAATCCCAGAGTTCGCTACATAGCACTGAAGAAGGTCGCGCTTCCACGGCACCGGGTACCTTTTGAAGGTTTCCACCTCGAAAACAAAAAAAAGGGTACCAAGTTCAGAAAAGTTTGTTATTTATAAGTTTATTATATACTAGCAAACTGCTCTCGCTTCGCATCGGAAAAACTATGCCTACTTAAGTAGTACCTAGATTATTTTAAATTAAATTATAACTTTTCTATTTATGGACGGATTGCTATGAAACAAACTTCAAATATTAAGTTATGCTAACTGCAATACATTACTGAAAACCAGAACAAAATCGGCTAAGCCATTTCAGAGATTAGCGCGAACGAACGCACAGACAAACAGACAAAAATGCTAACAACTATTACGTTCGGTTCTATTGCGTTAATAAAGGCCCCTGATAGTAATTTGTCTCATATATCCTTAATTTACAGAAAGCGATCAGTTACTTATTATATATATAGATAAATTCGATTACAATGTGCCTTAAATATTTCTTGCGACCCCTGAAATTGAACGTCTTTATTGTTATTCTAGTTCGGATATGCGCCCAATCAAAAGACAACGTAGAAGAATTGAAGTAATTTGTTACACGTTAATATGTACATGTATTGGGGTTTCTTCAAACTAGATTTAGTTACAAGACTTGCGGCCCCGTCTTTTGTTCGAGTTGGACTATTAATTATTATTATACATCACCATTAAAAATTACATATTTTTTGCCTTGATCGGACATCAATGGGTTACCTGACATTTTATATAGCCTATCATCTGTACAATCACGTGATTCCACTATATTATATACCAATTTTAACGAAGATCGGTCAAACCGTTCTTGAGTTATAACGGGACATACAGACAGACAGACGGACAGACAGACGGACAAAAATTTTCAAAACGATCAAATTGATGTCAAGTGTCATAAAACGAATATTTATCATGAAATTTGACAAAAAAATGGAATGTACAGACTGTGAGACATTACAGATTTATATAAATATATAAATAGATTTTATATAGCTTATCATCTGCAAAATCACGTGTTTCCACAACATACTGATTTTCATTAAGATCGGCCAAGTCGTTTTTGAGTTGTCTCGAGACATACACGAATATCTCAACAGACTTATACAGTAGTATAGATTTTAGCGGATTTCGTTCATGTTTGCTTTCTCTGTCTTCAAGAATGCTTAAAATAACTTGTGCGCTTACTATACAGGTCTACATCGCCATAATTCTTCTTCTTAATACATTCTTTCATTGATAATACTAAAGTTCGTTAATAGCTAACAAACGCAATAAAAGAAAATAGGTTGACGAATAGAGGGGAAAAATAAACTGAAACATTGTGTACTTGACTACTAATGTGTAGATTTTGAACTTGTTTTGCTTATAAACAAAAAAGTAACCTATTTTAAATTTACACACCAATATGTTACGTGGTTCTATAAGCGAATTCCATGTCACCATATTTGCTTATCCGTTGACGTCGGTACTAAATAATGAAGACTTAATTTTACATTGTTTTTCACAAATACAATGCGCATTAATGCTTGCACTTACACAAATATACCAACAAACAGTTCAATTACACGGCATTGTTTGAAGGAATTGAAAATAAAAACTGAAAATGAATTTATTTTCAATATCAAAACGCTTGGCATAGGAAAGTGAACTCTATAAGCCTGTTGATAAAGTAGGAATTAAAAAGTTGGAAAGCTATATTTGCGTAGTAAAGTTTAAACAGATGCATTATGTTGTCTCATGGGGTTTCATTGTTGCTTCTTACATATAAATAGGGATTTTGGAGTACTTGTTATGTGTATAGTATATACCGGATCGGTCTCAAGACCACCACAATGCTGCCAATACTAGCGATCTTACTCGTCATTGCGCATGTAAGTTTTTTTATTCTTCACCTTATACATTTTATGCACATAGCTGTATGCTTTCGTTCTTTAAAAAAACTAGTTTGTGTTCATTTAAATCAGGGATCCCCAAACTATTTTGGGCGAGAGACCCCCTTATCCGAAATGAAGTGATACCCACACCCTTGTAGCCGAATTACTTTAATAATCGTATATCTATTTTTTTACATACAATAAGTTAATGGTTAACGAAAAAACACGTAACACGACTTGTATACGTATACAGTTTGTTGATAGTTTCAAATAACAATTTGTTCCCTTAATGCGGGTCGATTTTTAGACATCATCGACTTCCAAAACTACTTTTCGTTGAAGTCGACCCCCGGGAAACCGATATCGACCCCTTGGATCAGTTTGAGTATCCCGGGTTTAAAATCGATGGCCTTGGTTTTAACTACCAAGTAATATACGGTCAGCTTATTGTTATTTCATTGATAAAATTAGGACATTTATATTTTATCAGTTTATTGATGTTTGCCTTGATATTTTATGTGGCGTATCATCAGCGCAATCACTTGTTCTCACTAATGCCAATTTTCATTGACATCGATCAAGCCGTTCTTGAATATAATGGGACGTACAGAGAGCCAAAATCTTATAATGATCAAACTGATGTCAGTAAGTCATAAAACGAATATTTGTCACGCAATTTGACAAAACAATTGAATGCTCAGACAGACAGATATTATGGATTTATATAGTAGTATAGATTATTATTTGCTTCAGTGACAAAAACTTCATGAAAAACTTACCCGAGAATTCTCTACAACGTTCACGAAGGTGTGTAAAGTCAGCCTATTTAAAATAAGCCATCGTGACAGACAGGTCTTATCCTTTCTCATTGTGACACGAGACCCAAGCTCAGCAGTGAGACATTATGGGTTGTATGATGATGTCTACGGGCTCTGAGTATTCAACTTCTTGGTCCATCTTGATCTTGATCCGTGCACTTATCTGCATCTTAAATACCAGCAGTATTCCTCTCGTCATAAATAAAGTCTTTATTTTGCTTTACCTTTCCTACAAAGGTAGAAACACTTCCGCAATTATGCAGCTGAAAGAAAAATACCTTATAACTTTAAAAAGGCACTCAAATCTTGGCGTGATACATAAAATATTTACACAACTTCCGATCCTCCCTTATACCTCTATAAAATTCGTCGCTAAAACAATTGTTTATTAAGTAAACATTTATGTAAATGGCAACACGGATACGATCTGTGTACGATAGGCGGTAAATACGCCATAAGTTTCCTCAATAAGGATTTTTGCGAAAATGTACAGATTTACATGAAAATATGCAAGGTATTCGACGTTCAGCCGGCGTGAAAAGGGTTGTGGAAATACGGTGTTAAGTCTGTCACCCGGCGCGTTGTGGATCCATGAGGTTTCCGGGAGAAATGAATATTATTCTAAAATGATCCGATTCGTCTGGAATATCGTAGGCTTGAATATTTCATGCAATTCAACTAAATAAGGGCAATAACAAACGCTGCTTTTTTTAAATATTAACCAAAAAATGCGTTTCAGTTGTGGTTGTTTAAATCAGTTATACTCGACCTGCGGCCCGTCGGGCTTTTGTGGTTGGCCCATCTGTTGTTACTTTATTTTAAGCCATTTTGAATTTCGCACTTATAACAAACATTGATAGCGCGCTGATTAAATAGGTTCTACATGACACTGCCGCGTCGCGGTTTGCAGTGCTTTATTGATACGCTAATTTGCTGTAATGTACGGAAATTTAGTTCTTTATTTTTTAGTTTACAGCAGACGTCTGTTGTATCACGGCACACGTCATTTTCGTATTTTCATAAATACGAATGCCGTTTCTGAGACTGACAAAGCCGTCTGACAAACAGACAAAAATTCTAACAAGTCAGCGAGCAGCACCCAGCGAGATCCAGTACTTTCTTTCTTACCTACTTTTCATTTCCTGGCTGACAACACATCGGTGATACCTTTGATCTTGCTGATGTCCATGGGCGACGGTGACCACTTACCATCAGGTGGCTCATGTGCTCGTTTGTCGGCAATTAACATAAATAAAATATATTGCTTTATTAATTGCTAAAGATCTTCGTATTTCATTGCCTCAACTGGATGACAGCCAATCCACGCAGGAAAACGTCATTTGTCGACAGACTTCGGTAAAGTACACGCTCTGTAATAGTAAATATATGTATCATACATGAAGTTACGAACTCATTACGCAAAAAAACATGCTCTGACGTCGTGTCAACTGAATCTATTTCATTCTTTACTAGGCATTTATGATATTTCCAAAATTAACTTTCACCTAAAGTAGCGTTATTGCTTCAGAAATACGGTTTAATTTTGTTCACCATACTACGTTACTCCTTGCAAAGCGTTACAACCGGAATTGGCTCAGAAGCACGGTCGTACGATATTCAATGACGAGCCTTTATTTGCATGTCATTAGGGTCCACATTTGTGCGGAATTTGACATGTAAATATTCCAATATTTGGGGCAATGGACTTGTCATATCGACAGCGAATAAGCGGCTGATATTTTAATCACATGAATTCATATGGTTTGGACGTACAGGGACAGGATTAATCAAAGGCTATCTGTTTACTATAAATAAATAAGAGAATGAAAGATATCCTAAATATTTTTTTTTTTGTAAAAAAGCATTCGGTAATTACACTTTATCACAGTATATTGCAGTATTGAATTAATATTATATTTACTGCAATTAGTATGTATCTGATTTCAGGAGTATAGAAAATGCCAACTAATACCACATAGAGTACAAAAACTTTCTACGATGTAATAGTGCGCAGCAGAATTGTCATCGCTTCCAAAATTGAAACAGTAGACCAGCTTCTTCCGCTATTTATAATCGTTTGTATTTTCCAGAACATTCAGTAAGCACACATAAATAATGATTATTGTATAACAGTCTAAATAATGTTCGACTTTATATTTCATAGACACAAAGTTGACTGAACAATAATTAGATTGCATATTAGTACTTTTTTGTTCTAGGGCCCCAGCGTAGGTAATTGTTCCATATATTTTTCATCGATGTATCTATGGGTATGTAGATGACAGTACATTAGTGGAGAGATACCTTCCGTAACCTCGGACCAGCAGAGACGAAATGCAGTCCGAAAGAGAGGCCATGGTGGAACTTGAACTCATTTGGGCTGGTGCTGCCAAATGTGATCTATGTGCGCTGGATTCGATGGAGAGGCGTGCAAAGAGGCTCATTGATGACCTAGATCTGGTTAAAACCAATTTGCAAATCCTCGAGCACAGGCGCAGGGTTGCCAGTCTCTCAGTCTTCTATAATGTAGATTTTTGAGAGTGTGCACAGGAATTGTTCGAGTTAATTCCCCCATCGCCGTTCCTCCAGCGGACAACTCGACTTACCGCAGGTATCCCCCAGTACCACCTGTTCGGACGACGCGGTTTGCGTCTTCATTCATTATGCGCACTGCCTATTAAGGACTGGAATAACTTGTCCGCGTACCTTATAGTATGAGAAAGCCTGTAAAAAAAATATTCTTTTTTGATTATCTCTAATCTTGGTGCTACTTCCGTTGGAGGTTAGAGGACGGTTGGGTCGTTGCCGTTTGTTGGCTATTTAGATAAAACAACATTGTTGTTCGTTACTCGTCGCCGGTGAGACGTATCAGTATCTGTTTTAACGTGAATCTCGTCACGTCTCTGATTTATGGATATAGATACTTACGATATAAACTTGTAATATTTTCGGGAGCTATTTTGAAATGTACAAACATCAGCGAGTGGAACTTAATTTAGATATGTCAATGTGTACATAAATTTTATTATTCTGCGAAACGTGCTTTCGCTGTTGACTAACTACTCCATATATTAAAAGTATTCGAAATAAAATGAAATTAAAAATAAAAACTTAAATTGAATAAAATTTTATTCAAAGTTAATTTTTACAAACTCTTTTCGAACGTCAACTACTCCATCGCTTCGACAAGTTCCTACCGCGAACGCTGCCGGTCAAAGCGATGAGATTTTTTTAGCAGTTTTTAGTAATTTTCTAGCTATATAACGTACGATTCGTATCACTACATGAAACATGTAAATTCATTATCTCCGTGTGTAATTTAACTGTGTATAATTTGTATAATGAATATGTTAGTACGTAGAGTATACGTCTAGCGAAAAGTGGTTTGGTATAATTATATCTTCGCTTCTTGTTGAAGGTCTCTTTTGTATTAATTATTAATTAACATTTAAAGAATTAAATTACTGTTTTTATTTCACCAACAGAGCGCAGTCGCCGCGCCATCAATCGCTGTAAGCGCTTACCCCGTCAACCAGTTACCTGTCGCACCAGACAGCGGTCGCTTTGTCAACAGGTTTGTCTTTAGATAAAACGCGGAAGTTATCTATCTAATTTTCACGAAAAACTATTTCAACGAAAGACAGCCATCTAATTTTCATTCGCTGTCAAAGGTGTAAAATTTCCATTTTAGATTTCCACTGTATGAAAGGTTGATGTTGGTCGAAAATGAAGCGGTGAATTGTTAAATAACTTAATCATTGATTGTTTGTCCAACATTTTCCATGATTGATTTTAGGGGAATCGTATAGCTACCTAGCGGCAGGCAGGTAACGGCGATGCAACTAAAAATACCCCTGGGATAAAGTTGGGCAGAACAAAATTAAGCTTCGAACTTCAACGAGAGATATTTAGCAAGATTGTCTGATCCGTTGTTTAGCAAAACACCATGAGAAGGGGAGGCTTGGATTCAAGTTACAATGAATTCAAACGTCGAGACAAATTTAGAGAAGCATTCTTGAGAATAGAATTAACGGATTCGGTTAAAATTTTTGGTCTAAAAATAATCTGTTATTTTTAGTATCGCGGGGAAAATTCAACAGATTTTCGTCTTCCCCATGGGAAGTTATGTGGTATTACCTACTGTAATCTCGGCAACCGTTTGGCATGTATGCGAACGCTAAGGTATTTGTGATTGCATCAATGCCTCCCATGGGATGATCAGTGGTCTAAAAAGATAATGATTTATAACCATGCGTACCCTACTATGACTATACATAAAGATTGATAATTCTTCCAACAGTTTCATCATCGATGGCTCAGCCGCCTATCTCGATTCCGCCGACCTCCCACTCTACGTTGAGATGTTATTGTCTACCTTGAAGGACATGTCTAACTCTGGTGACGTCACCACACAAACCAGTGCTGTCATCAGCGCCATTGTAACCATCGGAGAGCTCGTTAGCGGCATCCCTGGTGATGCTTGCGATAATGCAGCTGTAAGTAAAAGCCATAGAAATAAAGGTCTCGCTCAGCCATATAGTACAGTATAGTCAGATGTTTACGAGAAGAGCGAATTGAGATGACAATTGGGACAATCATGGGCTGTAACGATGATTTTATTAATTTAATTGTGAAATTGACTATGATTTTGATTACTGACTGAGATGATCCCAAGAGTGTCGCTACGTAGATGTCTAATTATTTACATTTTTCTGTTAGTAACAAAACGATGTAAGACACGACGTATTGTTATTTTAAAATAAACTATAAATCTCAAGAAAATAGTAGTAAAAGAAAATAGTAACGATAGGTGTTTCCAAAATATTTTTAATTTTGCAGCTCATTAATGCTTACGCATACGCTGTCAGCACTGGCAACAAAGCCGGTCTGCAGCAAGCCCTCGGCACCTTCGTTGGTCGTATCTCCACCTACATCGACCTCATCACTCAACTTTTGGTCAATCCTAGATCTGTCAAGTTCAACGTGAGTATCCACAAATATATGCTTAATTGAATTCTAATTATGTTAGATTTGATATCAGGATACTTTTGTTCATCTACATTTCAATTTTCATGACACTTCTAAGTAAATGTACTCTCTTATCAGTATTCTCAAAAGGTGATTAGGAATAAAATTATTGTGGATTGACTTGACCCACCCTAGGCGCTATTACAGTGGTTACATAGTATATCATACGATTTAATATATTTATCCAATTAACATGAATACAATCTATAGTTTTGTAATTTTTGGCTCGGTCTTCAATTATTACTATTGCTTCGTAAATTTCGTCGACTATGGAGAAGAAGCGGCATAATAAACTTCATATTATAACAAATATTTGTGAGAACAATTTATTACTGATATTTACTATGCTAGCTACCAACATATCTCTTAAATAATTATTGTTACAAAAACAAGGAATAGAGACACAAGATGTTTTTAAACACATATTTAAATTGAAACAAAATTGAACAATATGAATTTATAATCGTTGAGCTAGGTATAAAAATTTCGTAGTCGCAATTAAATTCCTTCAATGTGAGGCGATTTTCGAGGTAGCTGAAAATTTTCTTCGTAAACCATAAAGGAATTCTGAGAAATCGGTGGAAAAATAAAGAATTGGAACATGCTTGCTTTTATCCTTAGCCAGTAAAGTACAAAAGCGATGAATGTTCAGCAACGTGTATGGTTATAACTAGATGTTCAACAGTGTTATGGTCCAAGATTGATAATTCAATTGTGGCAGTGAATAAATTGAAATTCGACCTTTGAAGTTTTTTTTTTAATTTCATTGTTAAAATTATACTTGTTAAATTATTCAACAATGTATCATTTAGAAACAAGTTATCGTTTACCACAGAAACG
>PDGT01000012.1:996874-1029902 GCA_003671415.1 Megathymus violae | reverse complement strand
CAAAAATAATTTAAAACTTGGTATCGTTAGAGAAAATACCGTCGTTTTTTTTAATTTGCTGTACTCTTTGTTTTCGTTAGGATGTTATAAATGTCTCTTAAACACATATAAATGTAACATTTGGAATCCAATAATCATGAAATGGAATTCTCGCTTGAACAGGATGGTAGCTTATACCCCATTTCATTGTGAAAGATGACCTGAACCCAGCACTGATAAACGGTGGTGATGATAATAGGTGTATTTGAAAGAGTACTCAAGAAGTTCTTTCGTATTGTG
Source organism: Megathymus violae (assembly GCA_003671415.1). Lineage (NCBI taxonomy): Eukaryota > Metazoa > Arthropoda > Insecta > Lepidoptera > Hesperiidae > Megathymus > Megathymus violae. The sequence continues at coordinate 1,029,623 of PDGT01000012.1, read as the reverse complement.
TTGATTATTAATTATTGTGTTTTATTAAACAAGAAGAAAGAATATTTATTTACATAATCTACAACACTTACAGAACAATAAAGATGTACAGCAAAAATATATACATAATATAAATAAAAGCTAAAATGATAATAAAAATAACAAAAAAAAAGATGACTTTTTTATGCCTTGGTTTGCGTCGTTGTGCGTTTTGGTTGTTAAATGTATTTTTTTTACACAGATTGGGCCACGGGGTAATTGCTTGGGAGGTGGCAGAACTTACCAATTCGAGGAAGCCTGGGACGGCATTCTGAACAACTCCAATCCATACCAAATTGGGTAAGTCATTTAGAAAAATTTTGTTTTGATGGCCAGCAAAGAAGCTGATCGATAATTTGATCATAAATGCTAAATGCTACTCATGGCACTTTTATAATACGAGGAGGAGCAATAATACGATGCCAGCCTAGAAAGAAGTTGTATGTCCGTTGATGATTGGTTCTCCAACACTGTAATTAAAACACGTCAAGCGTACATTTAAAATGCATACATAATTTCGAAAAATATGAGGTTCGTGATAGTCTAGTGCAATGAGAGTCTTAGTTTCCCGCACCTGACTGGAACAGACGAGGGAGGGACGGGAAGGGTTGGAATTCTGCAGATACCTTGATTTTTTTATGTTCTTATTACATATTAATAACTATATACATATTTACATTATATTTCTGGTGAAGGCAAATATCGAAAAGAAGCCTGTGAAACAGAGTTCTCTGTAATGTTTTCACCGGTGTGTGTGGCTGGACAGCCACTCAGTTCAGACGTCTTTGGTCAACGTGATTATAAGGTTATAGTTAACCTTTATCCTTCACATTTAACGAGGCCAGTGATTTTGATGCAGCAGTTGGGAGTTCTTCCTTCTGGTTTTAGGAACCTTTCTGATTGCGAGAGGAGACTCGAGCCTAGCAGTGGGACGATATGGGTTATAATGATGATGATGAGTTGGGAGTTGTCACGTGATGATACGATACGAACGTCGTGCAAATTCAAGTTCCTCGACTTGAAAAAGTTTGACCTACTTTCATTGCTATGGTTGGATGTCATTGTTAAAGAACGTGTGAAGTTTTCAACTAATTTTGTGTCGGATTTCGGTCAACAGTCTCTTGAATGAGGTGTACTGCGCTGCAAAACGCATGTACAACGCATTCAGCGTCACCAGCAACAACGTGGCAGCAGCCGTCACTGCTGCCTCCATCCCAGCTGTCAACAAGCTCGCGCAGAACAGCCTCAACAACTTGGTTCCAGTAAGTCTCTACCAATATTTATTATAGATTTTTGTAATAAAAAATGATGATGGAGATGATCGATGGTGCGAGTTTTATGAACCTAAGACATAATCCTAAATTGGATGGTAAGGCTTCTGAATTTGACCACCTAAAATTCTGAGATCTAGATTTTCTTATTGATTCGCGTCCGAAGCTCTAATTATAAAATCGGACCCTAAATCCGAAGGTACAGATAGTGTAACGAGCTATAAAACATAAATACATCCGATTTCTTTTCTACAGTTCCTAAGAGTGGTCGCCAGCGGAGGCAATCCATCTCAAGCTGCAGCCACCGCCAAGGCCGGCCTGAGTCAGGCTCTCGCCACCGTCTCCGTCTAGATTGATGGGAACTTTCTACAATATATATAGTATGACATATATTCTGATATAAACTTCTTATCCTGAAATATTTTTATTTATTTATATTTGTATATACCAGGTGTATAAAATAACAGAACAAGGTTATTATAGTGAAAGCACTGTCTGTTTGTTATCGGTTCTCTGAAAGCGCAGTAAGTGTGAGTTATTGATATGTAAATATAATTTTATAAAAAACATCACGATATTGGCTTTTATTTCGGATCTGATTACTTTTTCTTAATAAAGATGTATCCAATTTTTAAGTTTGTTTCTTTTTTTTGTCTCATACTTTAACGCCTATTCATATTAGCGATATTACGCGTAAATCAAGCGATAATATCTATGGAAGTTAAGCTGCTAGTGGTATAATAGGCAGCGCGCGCCGTGGCACCTGATATCATTAAATATTAACAGCGGCAGTGCATGCGGCTTACACCTGATTGTATTTTATTCGAAAAAACCTGGAACCCAGAGCCTGTGTTTGAAATCCGCAACAAAGCACTGTTTTTAGAAAAGAAACAAATGGTATTTTTAAGGTAACTTTACAAATACGAGAATATATAGAATATAATCTGCGGAAAATAAATTCCTGGACTTAGGTAATGAATTAATGCACTGTTTGTATGTGTTTAAGCAGTATTAAATACTAATGTCATGAACATCTTTGTAACCACATTAGTAGATTTTACACGCACATTCTCAACACTTTGATCTCCTTTAAATAAATTCACTGTCCGTATCATCACGAATATTTTATCTTAAATCTATAATTCATGTTATAAGAAAGGAATCTCAGTAACATTATAATAATCCATCGGAACACAGTTTTACAAATTTTGCAATAATTTTATTCACTCATTTCACTTCACTTCAACGTCTTTCTCCACAAGACCAAGGTTACATGTGAGTGTCAATCGCGCATATACTGTCCACATAATGATTATCTTGACCGGAAAATAGAACTTGGAAATGGATATTGGTATAAAATCGGAAATAGTTCGCGCACTTGTTGATTTATTTGATTTCTTAAACATTACATTTTGTTAGTAAATCAGACATTTAAATTTTATTACACATTTTTTATTATGGTATACGTTACTAACCTGCAAAATTATATATGGAACCGATTCTGTAATTAAGAAATCAATTCTTACACTCGTAATTCACATACAATCTAAACCACTAAAGGTAAGAAGCATTTGTTCTTATATGATGTAGACTCAGCAGTTTTTGCAAATTAATCCGTAAAAAGATGAAAAGAGGAAAAAGTTTTGTACGAAAATCTTATATCGGTTAAAGTTTTGTATATATCATTTTGCGAAAATATCTTTTTCGAAGCACTAAAAAGAATATTTACTACAACGTTGAACGAATTCTTCTTTACAAGTTTATTTCTCAATCGCCCAATATTGAAATGGCAGAAAGCTTCCGCTTGTGGTCTACACATATTTCATCACTTTGAAAGGTACGAAAGCGTAATAGTACAATGGCATAATATATATTAACGATAGAATAGTTGCAAACATCATGATATATTTTTAAATTATGTTACCAGGGAGTTATATACTTAAGCATTGCGAGTTTAGTTATTTGAATCTCAATTTTACACGTGGATGTCCTAAATTCGAATTTCGTATGTTTTTTTATTGACGTGAAACTCAAAAGTGTAACACATGATTAATTTAACTAAAATACTTGAACAAATACTCAGAAATGTCTTGTTCTGTTTTAAATGATTGGTTGCAGATTTATTACCTTCATTGCCACCTTTATCATATACCATTAAGCTGTAAGTTTCACACATTTTTACTACATAATCCTGTCAGTTTGTTTTATTCTAAAATATTAAAAAATAATAATATACCCAATATCTTGCTGACTGTACATTTTAGTAATTAACGATTAATGTACGTCCCCTTACTGCTCCGTCTAGAAAATCTAACCTGTAAACAGTTGTCATGTTTGGCTGAACTATTTCCAAACTGTGATAGTCGTATAGACGATTGGACACTTGAGGGTATTGAGCTGCATCCACAATATCAAATATGCAAACATTCCTATTCGAAACATGGGCAGAATTTATTGCGCGAGACGAATTGCTGTCACAACCCATTGTTGTATCGCCTACGATTAAGTTTCAGGCGAATAAAATTAACTTCGAGCCGCCTAAGGCAATTACATTTTTACATTAAATTCAAGTAACTGTTTAATCCGTCACGGCTTTTCTGCTTTAACTACTATGTGTATTAGGAGTAGTCATTTAAGTAATCCATTTAATATTAAGTCTTCTAAAATCTTGTTTTATCCTATAAGTTGAAATCAAAGGGGAGTTGACCTGACGAAAACAGCAGGAAATCGTTGGATTCAGAGAGCTGAAGTTCGAGTGGCGTCAATTGAGGGAAACTTATGTCCAGCAATAACTGAAATATAGTATCTGGAATATATAAAAATACAAATGTATATCTTTTAAGATTTCAGTCAGGATTTTTATTTTCTAATTAATTATCTCATTCATTATTTGATACAACTTTTGAGCAGCGATTTAAGAACAGCGCACATAAAAATAATACGATAATACCAATACAAATACGAATAATTTTTTTTTTAAACGTTTACACACTCACACCCCCGCATTAGGATTCCCTGTGTTGCGGGTGGCATGGACAAACACAAATATGACATCACAAACATCCATGACCCGAGAACAAACATTTATCTGTCACATAAATATCTGCCCCGGCCGAGGATCGAACCCGGGACCCCTCGCTCGGCAGGCAGGTTCACTACCAACTGGGCTATAGGGGTCGTATAAATAATATCAGAGATCTGTTAATCCTACGAGAATTAATGGCAAAAGAGGAGGTGCACGTGTTTCTGCTTCTTTTATTAAATATATAAAACACTATTGGCCCGCTAGTACCACCAGTATTAGTAACAGTTGAACAATGAAATATATATACATGCCATATATGTACTTGTAGTCTATGCGCAGCCCGAATAGTAATTATTACTTTCACGTAGCATACACACCTGCCAAACCTCAAACACCCAGGGTTGACTGGTAGAGAATGCCAACAGGCGTTAAGTCCACCCATTGCATTCCTTTTTTTTAGTTTTTTTTTACAATATAGGATAAATGATAATATTTTTTAAAATATGTGCCTTGGTTCTGGAGATTACCTCCGTATAGTCACAAACATACAAAATTTGTACTCTCTATTAATTATATTTGTATAGATTTATTTTCTGGTAATATTGACATTGGTCTCTTGCACGGAATACTGAATTACACGAAGTTCTGTCCACAATACGTGCGTAATTAAAACGAATTAATCCCTTGCTTCAACGGACAAAAATATCGTGAGAATACACATACTAAAAAACTTAAGCTTCTTCAAGGTAAGTTCTCGTAGTTTGCATTGAGCTAGCGCGGTAGACTACGCCATCAAATACCCTTCAAAAGAAAACCTGAGGGGTGGGACACCTTTGCCGGCGCGATTCAGGAGAACCATTTGACATCTTTTATCGTGTAACCGAAAATCGCCTCACTAGCATGTATTTTACAGCGTCTTGTAAGGCACAGATGTAGTGCATAGCATTTAAGAATTTAACCACATTTCGCCATTACCCGGCGAGTGGAAAGCTTTAAAATGTCCCATGTACGTTGTTTGTCCATAGTGCTGCATTCGAGTAAGAATTAAACATTCATTTTTATTTGGTTGCAAGGGAACCGGGCCAAGTTGTACCGTTTATTTCGGTTTAAGATTTTTATTTATTAACACAAATGCGGTACGAATCGTTGTTTACTTTTAAAATAATGGAAACTGACCGTTTAATTTTTTTTTGTACTGAAATTTTTGCCTCTGAATTATGTTTTATTGCTATGAATTTAAATTTTTACTACATGTAGCACATGCGATGTGCATTCCATAAGCTGAAGGAAAGGCAGGGCATAATTGACCGCCTGAGGATTGTAAGTTGATAAATTATGAAATTTGGGTTTGGGTAAGTTTACCAGCACCCTACTCACATATTTTGTTCTCGTCTCGTTTTTATCATGACTGAGGGTCGTGATTTCTTAGTTGTGGCGTTATCTTCTGCTTGACAGTGTTTCGCCATTTATTTCCACCTTTGGCAGCATGTATTGTATGGTATAATTTGTTGTTCAGGCTTGTACGAATGTGGCAAGACCATCTACCAATTTTTTAGTCTTATCTAAGAGGTTACTGAAGATGGGTTGTCGTTTTAACTAAATGCAACCTTTAATCAAAATAGCAATCAATTAATTTAACTCTTATCAGTAAAAATATTGTTATTTTTGTAATTTTTCGGTATTCGTTTTCAATGTCTATCATATTCTGTGCTATACCAATAACAAAGGATGATTATGGAGTTTACTAAATCTCGCTCCATAATTATTACACGCGGTTTATTAGCGTGTGCAATAAACGAAAGAAAAACTATAATATAATGATATTTCTTTGACTAATATTTTTGAATCCGTAAGTAAACATATAATTCAATCGCTTCGTTACAGTTAAAACCTTTGTTTTTATGATACTAAGCAAATAAAAAAGCCGGATATTACAAACAAAATAGCGACTTGGAGTGGCAGAAATTGTAGTCTTGTTTCACTTCTAAGCAAACGTGTTACATAAATTGCTCTCTTTATTGCGTAATATATTATAATTCATATGGAATAAGTTTCATATTCAAACACATTTCTCAAAACATGCATACTTCATTTAACCCAACACATATTTAATCTCACGTTCATACTCTCGCAAACTTATTTTTTACAGTTTTATAATAGGTTTTTCAAGCCTCCTCTAATTCTAATGCATACTTTTACGTGCATTCGTTATATTTGCACTCTTGTAATCAACTATTCAGTAAGTGAAGGATGTTTATGCACTGAGAATTGTAAATGTGCTCGCAATTTTTACGATTATGATAAGTGAATACTATAGGTTAAAAATTGAATGAAATCACAAATGGGATGCGTTTACTGTGTACATGTTGGTGCACGTGCTGGAGTTTGTCTCTTTGAGGAAGCAGATCTGATGTCAGTTCAGCGAAACTATGTACATGTGATTATAAGGGTGTATGTGTAAAGTGTATTGGTTCTGATTTGACAAGTTGGCTAGAGGAATATATGTTTAAAAGTAAAACTTTTATAGACACGTTTGGACTAAATTGCAATCAAAAAATCAAAGATAATTTTATCTCATTAGGCTTAAGGTAAGGCTTAAGGTTTTTTACCTTCTTGGAATAGTGATAATATGATGAGGAATTTACTTAATAAATTTTTTATTACTGACTGAACGAATATATAACTTTATATGTTCTATAGATTTCACATGTCTAACGTATACTATGTATTAGAATATATTATATATATAACGTATAAAAATAAAATAAATGCATAAATAATCTTTTGTTATTTCTTACAAAGTTATTAACATTAAAAAAGTTCATACCTTTTTATCACCAATGTTATAATTAAATTTACTATAGTTGTTCACAATATCATTTTGATGCATTACAAACTAGGTTTATGTATCGTCAAAATGTAAATTGTTATGAGTGCAAATTCATTTTTAATTTTTTACAATTTCTATATTTTATTATTATTTTATCACATTTTTTATTATTATTTTTTTATTTATTTATTATGACACGTTAACAGCATAACACACAATAATTTTTACATACAATCTAACGTAAAACTAAGGCCTGGTATGTACGCCAATAAAACACGTGTACAACATTCTCTTATAATCTAAGACATGTTATTGTAATTACGAATTTAAGAAACAAAAAGAAACACAAAATTAGTAAGCAGATTAATAATAATAGTAAACTAATTTTACAAAATAAATAATTTTAATAAGTTGGAATGTATCTACATTATAATGTTGAGTAGATTTCTGTATTGTGACGATTTCATTTTATTGTCAATTTATTTACTGCACAAATACTATTTATTGAAAATATTTAACAATATTTCAATTATTATTATTTTATCACGTAATTTATTCAACTTCGAATTTATAAATTCGAATTATTTCAATATAAATTCCAGTTCCACCTTCATTACGTATGTTATATATTATTATTTACCATCTGTATTACATATATAAATTGTCTTACAAGATGTGTGAATTACCCGATATCTTCTATTAAGATAACTCTATTCCATCTATTTTCGTTACTATTGCGCGCACATTCCAAGCTCTACATGTAGACACCTGAATAAACTTCAAAGGGGAAGTTATTATAAATTCTTCGCTTCTGAATAAGTTTAATGCTGTACTTGAAGCGGTTCGAGTCACGAGTGCATCTTGAATTCAGCGCATTAATACATTTATACGAATATACATGCTTCCTCTCCAATATTTTAGTATTCTTCCTGCGAATAAATGTTTTGAAGTTATGTTTATATTTGACTATATGTTTTGCTAAAGCAACGTGTATTTCATGCGGTTTTGGGGTTTGGGGAAATTAAAATGTGATAGTTTCGGCTTAGTATACTTGTATACATATAGTTTTTATAATCCATTGGTTCATTTAGAATTTAGAGTCTGCCTCTATCCGAAATTATTCGAAACTTTTTATTATTTTTATTAGACTTGGTAACGGTTTCGGATATATATTTTCATTTAGGATATCCGATAGTTTCGGTTACGGTTACGGAGCTTCATAACATCCCTACTTTGTTGGGAACTCCCGATTTTTATGTTTTATACCAACCATTGTCAAGTTCTCTGCGTGAATTAGTTGTTAATTCGTGTGTCGTAAAACGGTACCTTAGAACGTAAAACGAAGTAGAAGTAAATTTAACGGCCTCATTTGTCACCTGTGTGTGTTGCCGTATCAGTGGTTCATGCTAATAAGTGGAAATATTGTTATAAAAAATGGTGAGTACCTCTCACAATTATATGTATAACTAGCTGTGCCCGCGACTTTGTTCGCGTGGTATTTAACAAAAAAGCTATTTAGTAGAAATAAAAGTAGCCTAAGTTACTCCTTATTACATCAGCTACCTGCCAGTGAAAGTTCCGTCAAAATCGGTCCAGCCGTTCAGAGATTAGCCGGAACAAACAGACAGATAGACAGACAAAAATTGTAAAAAATGTTAATTTGGTATATGTACCGTATATACATTCATATGCATGTAGTAAAAAGCGGTTATTTTAATATTACAAACAGACACTCCAATTTTATTTATTAAGTATAGATACCTACCATGATCTAAGTTTGAGGTGATAATATTCGGTTGCTATGTCAGGGAGCAAGTAAAAACAGTTTATAACCTAATTGTTGTAAGTTTTTTTAACATTCTCGTTTAGATGTGTACGGAGTAACTGTGACCACTCATAATGGGTTGGCCCGGCGTTTGCCAGTTGTTACGAAAAACAATGAAAAGGGCAAGCTAATAAGTACCTTACAAAATGTAATAAAACGTTTCAGACGATAAAAATACTAGTTTCGGGCTAATATTTTTTCAAAACATTAAACATTTAAAGTTGGCTCGTACTCTTTCATAATGTGAAATAAAAAGCCGCGGGAATGTTACACAAATCCGGCCGAAACAGCTGTCGGCACGGAACTTAAGCATATTTACATAATTTTAAACACAAACCGTATTTTAAAAAAGGTATTTCGATTTAAAAATATGCAAATTGAACAAAAGGTCGTATTTGTTATGCGTCCAATGGAGAATATCAAAATACCAACTTATATAATTTTTCCTTTGAAGCACTAACGAAGCGGTATAAGCAGTCCCTCGGAAATATATATTTGTTTGGATTACCAGGTACATTCATCATAAAAAAGTACGATTGTTATCTATTTTTGCGATGATCGAAAAAGGATGTATGATTCAAATCTACTGTTTAAAACGTTTACATGGTGTGTGAGTCAGTGCGTTGTCTTTGTAGGAACTTTGACTTTAATAGATACAGTGTTTTTTTTCTCTTTCCTGCAAAATATCAAAATGCCCAAATTCTTAGTGATGCCCATGTAAGTGAATCCATCGTATCAACAACATCATATGCACAATTTTTAAATTTCTAAAAAACTTTTTTTAAATCTGGTGTGACAGAGTAACAGACAGACAAATAAACAGACACAAAAACCTGCATATGTATCTACACATATAAATCATGAAGACTAACAAAGTAGGCATCCTACAAAATTTAGAGAAAAAAGATTTCAATATAAACTTCGAGTAGGTAAAACTGCGTGAAAACTCGAAACCCACTCTGTGATCAACACTCATCAGAGCGTCATATCCACTTAACAGTTTTAAAATTATCATGACATTATTTACAACGAAGTTTGTCGATGTTTAGCTTTATTTATCTTGTGTGAGCGATACGAGCCGTTGAGTTACGAGCGGTTACAAATACACTTTAATAAATTGAACACAATATTTAACTAACTAACCTTATTCCCTCGAAGTGTACTCTGCTGATTGCAGTTAGAGGATGTTGGTGAACTACCCAGTTTAATACGATATTGGTTCATGGTGTCAGATTTCCTACCTGCTTACCATCAGCTTGCGGTACCAGCCTCCTTCTGAAACCAACTGTGTGTGTGCTCGTTTGTTGGATACTGATAGAAAACTACTTACTACCCCAGTGGTAGTAAAAAAAAATAACTTTTAAAAAGAGGGTAGTCTTTTAAAAAGAGAGCCAGGTACGTAAAAAAATTACCATTACGTGCCAAAAGGATTAATTAGGTGGTTGTTAGCCCCGCGATCTCAACCTAACATTGCGTTCTTCGTCGGTCAAAAAGGGAGCTAAACATGGTATTTTAATACAGTTAGAAAATAGTTAGAACGGAAAATACTTTGTATTTTACGACAACTTCCAGATTCGAAGGAGGGCTTCGAGTTTTATTTCTTTGAAAAATTGGAACCCATAAATTTTAAATTAGATTGTTCAGAAACGTATCTTCGGTTGCATCAGGAATACATTGTAAGGTAACGGCTGCTCTGTAGGGCGTACATATGAGATAGATTCATAGTGCTAGAGATAGCAATTTATTTTTATGGCTCGATTTTACAGTGTAAGAACTAGCAGCGGTCTCTCAAATTAGATCAATAAATATTGCCTTTAGAAGTCACCTATCCAATAAACAACTGCTGACGAAGTTGCTTAAATCGGTCGATCTTTAGATGTAAATGTAGAAATAGACGCAGAAGTAGAAATAGATGAAGAGGCGGAAGAAGGAAACTAAGAGGTAAATGTAGTCATAGACGTAGACAACATTTACTCTTTACAATATGACACACTTAAGAAATCGTGGCAATATTTAAAAAGATTGAAGACCTTATATTAAGAAAATTTTTACAATACAATACAATATACTTTATTTTGCACACTAAAAATGGTAACACAGAATACACTAAGTAATTATGAACATAGTAGGCGGTTTCATAGCTGTGGTAGCGATCTCTTCTAGATAAAACTTAGGGTAGAGGACTCATAAAAATATCATACACACAAGTCCTTAGCCTACATTTCGTGCTTATTACTTCGCTCGACATGTAATTATTTTCTGTTTTATCTACATATCCTTTCTTATAATAATACATGTGAGAATTTGCTGTGCTGAGCGATAATACCATGTTTCTGAGATGCCGTACGCTGACATCGCATTATTGAGCAGGTAATTATCGCCGCGGAGTGCAACACAGAGCTTTAGTTAATTAGATTTTTCCATCACACGGGCCGTTGCTGGCACACAATGAACGTGGGTATTATTAGGCAATAAAGGGAATTTGTGGATATAAATAGTGTCGTTTTATAGCAGAAAATTAATCTGTTTTTGCTTCGCTTCGGAAAGAATATACCTTAGTTTACAAATAGCACGAAAACCCGAAAAAAATTTTATTTATGTTTATTAGATTTTTCATAAATCGATTTTAGGAATTGGTTTAACATTTTTTTTTACTCATAATGTTAATGTTACAAACACCGAACACATCGAAATACGTTTATCTAAATTTATCATTTTACATATTTTGTTTCAGAGTCCCATAATAAATCAACTGTCAAGTTTTAATATCATGTAATTGGTGCAACTCCAACTGAAGGAAGGGAATTGCCGCTGTTTTTAAAGATCTTTAAAAGTATAATAGCTATTCTCATATATTAATGATCAGAAACCTATTAGTTACAATTTAATTATAAGTATAAATTGTTTTATATAATGAGTAAAATTGCAAGTTTCAAAATCATATTCGATTTCGATCATAGACAATTTCAATAATTCAGTTAATTCGGTTTTCTGTTTTGTTAGTATTTAATTAACAAACGATTCTACCTCAAAATGAAAACGATTTGTTCGCTGATTTCACTAACTCAGCAGTCTTAACAACTCAAATTGCAGCTTTTTGATTTTGTTTATTTATTTATTTACACTTTATTGTGTTAACACAAACTAGGCTATTACAAAAGTCGGACTTAATGCCCGAAGGGCATTCTCTTGGATTTAAACTTTGGTGTAGGTGAGAAAATGTTGGCAGGTGGCAACAACAGAAATGGAAAATGTAAATGAAAAAGTCACATACAAATAGTAAAACAATAACATAGTTTTAAATAAATTTTATATATTTTGTTGTTTTTTTAGGATTATTCCTTATTAAAAACGGATGTTATTGTCACCGAAGAATGTTTATTTATTTTTTGAATATGAATAAGAGTGGTATTATATTCTTTTTTTTATAACATAAACATATTTATTAAAATTGCTTTTAATTAGTTGCATGTACTCAATGTTTATGTTAATAGCCGACAAACAATCGCCCGTGGACATCAGCAAGACCAAAGGTATCACTGATGCGTTGTCGGCCAGGAAATGAGAAGAAAGTAAGAAAGAGTTTACTGTCTGTCAAGCCTCCAGCCGGAGCACGATGAGTCGTTTGGCGGCTGACTCAAGCAAGAGGGTGGTAGCTAGCCAGGCAGGCTTCACGGAAAGTTAATTATACCACTAATAATATTAATGACTTAATAAAAATACTAATAATATAATCCTTACGCGAAGCCCTACCACCAAGCAGGCTGGCTTCTGTCGCCTCTTATGACACCCTTTTCTATCAGCATGGGTTTGGGGGGAGTATTCTAGGCCGCCCCAAAACGGCCAAAGACATATGACATAGATATAAAATGTTCAGCTGTCACGCCCCAATGTAACGATAGCCAATTTGTAAACTGTTTCGTCTGAGGGTACACTTAAATACGAAATAATTAATGAAACACGGTCTGTGTGTCTGTTAACATTTAACACACATGTATTAATTCAATAATGTCGCCCTCTGTTTGTACCGTTTATAAAGTTGGTATGGTAATGCCCGCTAAAGTAAACACAACAAAAATTAGCCTGTATTTGAATTTCATAACGAAGTCGTAATTTGTTAGGTGTGAGGCCGAACAGAATTACATACCTCGGTGTGATATTACCGTTATATATATCAGGGATATTATGCAGCTCCCTTAAAGTAACCCAAACTATCGGATATCTGAAACAAGAATATATCCGCAACCGTAACCGAATCCGTTAAAAAAGTTTCGAATAATTTCGGATAGGGGCCGAGTCTAAATTGAACACGTTATGACAGGTTTTCGCTGTTTGAGTCGATACACTTATTATTTTAGGATTTTTTAATGATTATAATATTAAATAATGCCTAGAAAGTCTAACTATTACCTTGTAAATACATTATATATATTTTTAAATGTCTTAAATAATCTTATATCTGCAGCTGAAATTATCCGAAACAATTGCATAATCCGAAATTATGTCAATAATATATATGCATAATTGATTAATATAAATATATTAATAATATATATATATATATTTATGTTTTATATGGTGCACTCATCCGTAGATAACTGGAATATAATATCATCTCATCAATATATGGGCACCGTGCATATATCACAATGTTCGAATGGTCTCTGAACCAATTTACAAGCCCTCAATATTGGAAGTTACATGGACTGTACCCGTTGATGTAGTATATGGGAATCCATCCATCCTTGCGTCATCGTCAATGGATGCTATGCCGAACGGTCCTTCCTGTTAGATGTTGCTGGGCTTTGTTTAATATCGACAGTAATTGCATGGTGATAGGGTATTTTGCCCGACTGGCTAGCTACCACCCTCCATCTAAAATCGAACGCGAAGTGTTTCATACATGTTTCGGCCGCAGTGTCGGAGAGGCAATAACAAAGCGGATCCCTCGCTTCCTTTCCGGCCGGCAACACTTCGGTGATTCCCTTGGTGTTGCTGAAGTCTATAGGCGACGCTGACTACTTACCATCAGGTGGTTTGTCTGCACGTTTTTCGAGTACTTATAAAAAATAATAAATGTATCTAATATTGCTTGTATTGGGTTTGGTCGGATACACTGAATTGAGAGTGCGTCGGGAGTTTGTATTGATGTCCTACTTAGTTAATCCTTTTTGAGACCACCGAATGCGCTGTCGTGCCGGTGGTCAGACTGCCATGCTGGCGAAAGCGCGACCAAGGTCAATAATAAATGTAACTCATGAATTTTTTAAAGAAAACTATTTATGGAAGGCTTATTGAGTTGGGTTAGAAACCTGTCCCGGTAGTCATATTTTGTAAAAAATAAACTATATATCTCAAAGAAGTTTATTTATGATTTAAACGCGAAACCTTGGTTTTTTACAAATGCCGGCTGTAGAAGTCATCGATCAATCAATTAGTCTAGTCAAAATATTGTAGCATTAAATGTCATGCAATTTTAATTATATGTCGTAATTCATATGATAGGATGAGGTCTTTTTTGAATGAAAACAGCCAACGATCGAGCAGACGGAAATACTGATGCTGTTTGGTCGCTGCCACACCATAAAATCCGTGACACTAACGGCATCACCAGTTCAATTCCCGGTCGGTCACGCCAAAAAATAACAATTTTATATCGTACCGCGATTTAACTGAGACGCTGCCGTTGTGACATCATTATTTGATATCTTCCCGTTCTCGTGAATGTGATGTGATTATTAAATAAATAAATTATAATAATAATTCAAATTTTATAATTATAATAATAAAACTGTACCGCTCAAATTAACAGTGTTGAAATGAAATTATATCTTTTTTTTTTCTAGAAAAAAAAACAATTTAAATCTGGCTAAATAAATCATTAACCTTTGCAACATTTTAATAGCTCTTTACGAGTATATAATCCGACCTGCCGCAAATCACGGACAAAAGTCAACCTTCTTTCCGTTCCCAATTTAAATAAAGAGGAAATTAAGCTCAAACATTAATCTGTATTCAGTTTAAGCCCCACCCGATTAGTCTATTCACCGCGATGGCAGTGCAAAATAAAAAAAAAACGTAAGTGCTTTTAGTTCAAAGTGGATTTGGCAAAGGCCGATGTCTGACCCAAGTATAGGGATGTCACTCTAATATGTACATATATTAATGGGATATTCATAAATTTTGGTAAGGTATTTGTATCTACGTCCAAATGAAGACTAAGTTCTTACGCTAATTCTATCTAGATGTAGTTGGTTATAAATCGGTTCTAAGGGACTCGTACAAGTAAGGAATTTTATCTTGGTTCTCAAACATCACACTCATAGATATATTAGACTATGGTTTTATTTTACCTTCTTTATACATGTTTATGGGCTGCATTAGCTATTGAAAATGAGATGGATGCTAGTCGGTTGCTTATTTCAATATAAATATTACATTAAAGTTAAAAACAATTTTATTGTCTTCCTACATGTGTTAGAACTAGCTTAGAACGTAGCTTTTTATAGGGATAACAACTCTACACTAATATGTTATGATTAATTTATTGGAGAATCCATAATTCAGATTGTCGTTTACATAACATATCGATGATGCCTTTAATATATTTCAATTTCAAATTCAATTAATGCGATATTCAGTTCTCTAACTAACATACCTACTCGAACGATTCACGAAACACGTTAAATCAGACATGAATACAGGAAATAGATTCCGAATTCCCAGAATTTCCTTTGAAATTCCCCTTTATTGTTTGGAAATGTTCTGGTTCAAATAGTTTTGCCAACCCTAGTCCGGAATCATTTTACACCGGCGCAAGGCTGTTTAAACCAGTTATATCCGGTTATTAAGAGGCCAAATTATGCCGCTGAAATATTTCTGCCCTGCTGGGTGCAGATTTTACTTTACTGCGTCGAAAACTGGCTTTTACGTTTGTCTGATCCAGTTTAAGTTTTGTGCAAATTTAAAGTCTGTTTCCACGTAAGTATGAAAACAATTATTGTTGTTCAATAACAAACTAAGTTATCTGCCATCGTTGTGCTACAGAAAACATTCGTCTTACGGTAAAAATTGACGCATTTGAAAGGATTACGTTTAATTTTACCAGCCATTTCATAAATTACATATCTGCCACATTTTTTCGTACTTATTTTTATTTTTTAACATATTTTTTAACTGTAATGAGTACTCACATTTTTTATGTTTTACCTGTGGTCATAGAAATATTCATTCATTGCATTATTAGCTGCAGAAAAATAGTTAAAATTTGCTTAATGTCTGTCTGTACTAATATTTCTTCTACGCAATAGGAACGATCCCATTTCCAGGGATGTAATATATCCAAGTATATCTCATTATATAATATAATAATAAGCCGTCGGTCATCTGACTTTGTTTAGTAGTTTTCACATGATACGGTCACAGAGAGACGTGCTGGACGTATGGTCTGCAACCACATTATCAGATTGAATTATGGTCCGCGAGGATAATCAACCCATCCATCCCATTAAATACTTGTAGGTACCTCTAATTGGCGTCATCGGATTGTAATCCTATTTGAGATTGGTTATATACGTCTGAAATGCAGTGGCCACTCACGGTATCTATGCTAAATCCATATATACAAAAAACCATATATACATACAAAAAACTTCGTATATAAAATAAGTAAATAAACGCTTACACACTCAAACTCCTGCACTAGGATTTCCTGAACACACAAAGGAAACATCAGAAATATTTATAACATGACAACAAATATTTATCTGTTACATAAATGTCTCGTCTGGCCGGAAATAGAACCCGGGACCCCTTGCTCGCTCACTCATTATATATTGCATCTGTTGTGATCAGCTATTGAGTTTAATTAAATCTCATGTAATTATAATGGTGCTCGAGATAATTGTGTGGTTATTACAAACAGCGGCTCAATCACGTCCAATCAATTGATTTTGTAACTAGCGTAATTTTAGTCTTTAGATACAGACTATGATATACTTGTGGCCCCAAGCGACGTAATTTTATATGGATAAGTATGTTTGTTTATCTATAATTCGAAATTCATATACGTAATAAATATTTTAATAGGCGGCGTTAATGTATTATGGCATTTTCTATCATTCGACTCTGTATGTTGATGAAAAATTTCGGTAGCTGTAATAAACACTAATATATATGTATATTACTATTAAACTGCCCTCACTTCGCTTCGGGAAAGCTACGCCTTACCCCAAGAAATAGTACCCGCGGTATTTTAAATTAATTTATTACTTTTTTATGTATTGACGGATTGCAATAAAACAAACTTTAAGTATTAAGTGGTGTTTACTGCAATATATTAGCGAAAACCGTAATAAAATCGGATTAGCCGTTTCTGAGATTAGCGCGAACAAAGGTATAGGCAAACAGACAAAAAATTTAACAACTATTGTTTTGGGTTCTATTGCGTTGATAAAGGCTCCTTTTAGTAGATTTTTTCATATATCCTTAATGTACAGACAATATTCAGTTACAATATATATATATATGTATATATATATATATGTGTGTGTATATATATATTGTATGTAACACTGAGGAGACTTAGTACGTGTCAATACGTGATCCATTAAATTTCTTTAGTGTTTGGGTAATGTCGTGTTATGTGGTTACTAGAAATAGAGCATCGATTGAATTAGCAATGTCAAGTGGGCCTTGTTTCGCTTCAGAAAAAATTGTCTAAAATTTAGTAACAGTGTTTACATACCCTTCTTATCTACGCTAGGGCGGAGAGAATATAATGGACGGATAAGAGGTAAGGAAAACTTTTTTACTGCTACTACCATAGAGATCTTATTAACCCATAAGATAATGAGATGAATTCATTTTCACCACCCTGTAGCTCAATGAGTAGTGATTTTATCTACCAAACAGTCTGCGAGGAGCTATGCCCTGTCGACGCAGACTTTCCTATAATAGATGAAATTTGTTCTCGGGTTCTGGTTATATGTGATGTCTTATTCAAAATCATTTAATAATTCAGGTATTTTATATATACAGTTGTGGCCGCAATTTTTTGATTCTAATAGCGTTTCGAAAATGTGTTTTAACATTAAGGAGAACAAATGACAAAAGAAACTCCTCAGATCATTTTTTTAATTTACATATATAACAGCTCAAAAACCCCTAGTGGGTGTGTGTGAGTGTGTGCAGGTTTTCTTGGATATTCGGTCCGTTTTTCGGTCCGATTTTATTGTAGGTCGCTAGTTTTTTATAAAAACTTTACGTTTTATTAAATACAGGGATGGGCGCACACATATAGGTAAACATGAAACTGCAGACGTGCATCAGAAACTAAAGGAGGTCAATATCGGCGTAAAACAACAAGCCCGCTCTGCGCTAGCTCGTAAATTAAATAACACCCTTGTCCATACCAGTATAGGGTTGCTGCTGCTTTGCCAGTAAAATAAACATTAATGCTGACTTAATGCTGTAAGTATTCTGATGAAAAATTAAGAAGGGACGATGGCGGTGCAAATGATAAAGAAAAGATAAAAGACATTAGGTATTATCAATACTGTTTTTAAAGAATATATATATATATATATATATATATTTATATATATGTATGTACATTTGATAGCACAAATTCAAAAATTCAAAACACTTCTATTTATAAGCGTTTAAAAGTAAATTACTAGAACGTACACCATTGTGAACCAACCGAATAAAACAAGAGACGGAACGTCAAAATTTTGTTTTTATTCTTATAAAATATTCTACGTATTTATTTAAGTTTTCAAGCAAAATAATTAAGTTAATTAATTAATTAATTAATTTTAAGTTTTTAATTTACCTTTCATTTAAATCTCGCTAATCGCCAGAGTATTTCTAGGCTTGTGGTGTCGTTAATTGACTTTAGGTACGTGTTCCACATTTTGTAGTGATACTTCAAAAACTGTTCATTGTTCCACAATAAAAAGTAAACATTTACACTCCATAACTTTCTATAGCTCATGACGTGGAATCTTGCCATGCATCTTTATTCATTTTTACCACCTTATGAAACCAAAATATTTATTCATTCATACGACGTGTAACACTTACCCCGCGACTAAAATCAATTCCATAGCCGATTACGTCAATTTAGTTTTGCAGTATCTGAGGATCTTTATCTCAGAATCCATATCGATTTATGTGACAGATAAGTTTCTCCGCCAGTCATAATTATGTTTGATTATTCATATGGTACTATGGATAACTTTTTAATAAAAATAGTTTCAATTATAAAGGATTTGTTTAGTAAAAAAAAAGGAATTTTTGTTTTATCATCTCAGGAATAGAATAATTTCAATGAATATAAATATTTTCGTTGTTAACCCTGATAGATGAAGTAGCGTGAGTATAGAACGTACCCCGCCGCGCCTACAGGGAGATGCCAAAAATCCCTTGACACCCGCCTGCAGCCTATAAATAACCAGTAAAGACACTTCTACCTACTGTATACTAGAATATTCTGCACGATACTTTATGGTTTTTCCTGAAGGTATACACTAAAAATACTTTTTATTCTGTTAGCTTTTCGGTAGTGAACATTGAAAGATAATGTTCTGACGTGATCTGAGTATCCACGATTTCATATGAAACTTATAAGGGCTAAATTATGTTGAATGGTTGGTATTAGGAGACGCCAATAGAAAGTCGAAAGTTTTAGAGCATGAGATCCTAGAGATTTCCTTCTGTGGTGGACAGTTGCTTTAAATGGTTCGTTCCATTATGAAAAAGAGTTCTTTTTTCATACTTGTCAGAGTATTCATTTAATAAAATATATTCTAATAATAATACTGTTACGGGGCAATCAATATATTTTTGAAACTTTTACAATACCTACACTTAATCATTTCAGTGGTTTTAGGTACACGTATATCTAAAACTACTGAAGTCATTTAGATGATTTTGGAAATATTTGGAACACACGTTACACATACATATTCATAATCTAGGACACTTCGTCAATCCTGGTAAATTTCCAAAATCCCGCAGAATTTTCCACAATGAAACGACAGCGGTGTGTTTTTAAATAACAAAACTTAAAGGGCTTCTTTCATTTTTCATCTTTGAATTCAAGCCAAGTCTTCGCAGTGTTAAGCTGGACAAAGGACAATGGGCGTTAGGCTCATGCTGCGTGCGGAGTTTCTTTACATACTTGACTAGCGAACTTTTAACATCAATCGTAAAATGTTTTAACGTGGTGCGATTGCAATTATGAAGAGCCAGTTTAATTAGTGAGTTTACCGCTTTCACCTTGACAATACAATGCGTTAGCAAAGATGCACCGCCATGATAAGTTACTATCAGGTGGCGTACCTTTTTTTCAGACAATACTGCACATCCCTTGTGGCAGTATGTATATTTGACCTATTTTACTGTTACCATCTATTGTATTATTCTGGGCATAAATAAATATTATGCTATTTAGCAACCCTGGTCGGTAGTTATCTGCCGAGGTAAGGGCCCCGGGTTCGGTTTCCGCCCGTATACAATCCGTGGTATACAATTACGTGACGGACAAATATTTGTTTTCGAGTTATGGACGGTTATGGAAGATGGAAGAAGTTATATTTGTGTATGCCCAAGCCGCCCGCAACACAGGGAATCCTAGCGCAGTGCGTGAGTGTGTGAAAGCTTAAACGATTTTGTATGTATATTCTATTCTTATAAAACTTAATAAAATTTTAAACAACAATCGAATAATCTGGCGACACTGCACTTACACCTTGTTTATAGTTTGAAGATTTTTCGTTTAAACCGTAAATTAGTGTTTCTAAGCTAGAATTAAATTAAACGCGATAAAGAAACGTAAATGTACTATCGCAATGGCGAGCTACCGAATTCGTCCAGCACAATTTTCTTGGAAAATCTCTACCTTTTTCAACGTTTTCGCAATTTTACTTATACGTATAAGACTTCTTTTGTCTCATTTACGGCTGAAATGTACATCTTGTAAAAATCGGGTAGCATACATCCAAAAAAACTAATAATAAAACTTTATAATGACATCCTTTTTTGGTGTAATTAAAAAGACTTATATTGTATATTTCAGGGCATTCTGTTTTAAAATACGGTTTTGTTTTAGCGATTTAGTTCAGGATATTTAAGAAAAATTTCTCCCGCACTCGTTTATCATAATTAGTAAGCTTTATACCAGAAAAGTTTGGAAAGCTTTTAATGACCCGGTAACTCATCGTAGGCTTTGTAAAGTACTGCGAAGTATTCATTGTAATTCAGTTATTCGATTTTTATGATGGAAATGTTTAATGGTGGGCAACAGGAGAATGTGTAATGTAATGTGACATCGCACGTCAATAATCATTGTTCATATGTAAAATCTAACGAAGGAACGGGCCATTTGATTAGTTAGATAGAATTGTACTTCCTAAAGCAGTGGTGGCCTAGTGGTGTGACGTCGTTCGTCTGTACATGAGACACGAATGCGAATCTTGCAACCATCTCAATTTTTTTTAGTATTTGCATAACAGATATTAATTATTAATTAGTGAGGAAACATGTACAACTGAGAGTTGTCCATGATGTTCTCAAAGGGTTGTGAAGTTTGCACATTCGCACTCGGCCAGGATGGTGAATTTTGGTGTTTACCTCCTTGTGAGAGGAGACCTAAAGTCAAGATTAGTGCAATTATAGATGGTAACGATATTGATTATGTTTGTATTATTATTGTTGTTCTTACTTGTTACACTTAGTAAGATAGTATTGAGTTCTAGATAGGCCCATCACTTCTCCACTTCTCCGGCGTGCAGCGCGCCGAGGCCTCGAAGACAGGAGCGTAAGTTAGGGTGCACGAGACGGTCGGAGTCTCCGACCGTCAGCGCACGGAGACCTTGGTGGCAGGAGCATCGAGAGATTTCCAGTGACTGTTGGAGTTGGGAAACTTCCAGTGTATGTTCGCGTTGAGAGACTTCTAGTTACTGTTCGGGTTGAGAGACTTCCAGTGGCTGTTCGGGTTGAGAGACTTCCAGTGATTGTTCGCATTGAGACTTGCAGTGACCGTTCCCGTTGAAAGACTTTCAGTCACTGTTTAATATTGATTATTCATTTCCTTTGTTTAAACCTATAAATGACTAATTAGTAGCGACATATTCAGATGGTGACATAATTTAGGGCATTTGTCGAATACTTGAAAACATTGACAAAATATTCATCACAATAAAATTAATTCAAGAAATTATAAAATTACCAAATAAAAGATACCAGGAAATTATAAAAGACATTTAACAAGGTAATATTTTAAAAGTTCCAAATTATGTAAATACCTGAACACTACAGTACTATACTGAATACTACTTAAAAAATGCATCATTAAACAGCTGATCCCAAAAAATATTTAATGTACAATTAGTACACGATTGTACAATTAGCTTTTACCAATTAGCAATCACCTGAAAAAGCTGTTTCATTTCATACGAAACGCCACTTTTACCAACACATTCAGAGTTAGTATTCTTCTCATAAGTAATTAGTCCTCAGTTAATTGAGTTTACAACAACTCCACAAATAATTAACTTTGTGCTAACTAAACTTGTAGTAGTAGTACCTGGACACTTCTGAATTGATCAATCCTCGTTTACACCGCCATGCAACTTACGTTTAATCTTTACTTTTGTATTGCTGTAAACGTATCCGAAAAATTTGCAAATAAATAAAAGAGATACCGATTAATTGTTAAAACATAACTATTAGTTGACCGACGACTTAACGTGTCCTTCAGAACATGGAAGCGTTCTTATCAATGCTAGGTAAAATCTTAGCTGATTATAAATTATGTTCCCTGGATATTTATGCGTTTGCCATTACTCGATTATTTCAGATCCTTGCATAGCTCAGTCTATCGCTTATTATAACTCAAGCAGTGTTGAAGTTGGTCAACGGGAAGAAAGGTTAAAAAATGTTTCGTTTATTATTATAAGTAAAAAACAATTTTGACATTTTTACCAAAATAATCGACAAATGAGCAGACGTGAATCCGTGGGTTGTCGCTGGCGCATCAATCTGAAACACGTTTAAGCAATGGGCAATTGATTTAAGACGGAGGAGCCATGCAGGTAAAAAATTATACATATACATGAGTACCGTGGGAATTAACAATAAATAAATAAAAGATTAGAAGTGTACATTGTCCTAGTAATATTTTGTTGAATACTATCCGTGTTACAGGTATAAGGACAAACTTTTCTATCCTTAAAGCTTCGTTAGGTATGTTGTCAGGTTTGGTTTTTTTCTAATTTTAATATGTTTCCCTGTCTCAGAATTTCTTGTTCATAAAAAAGTCTCACTGATAGTGTTGGAGATGATGTAGAATTGTTATGAGTTGCACTCTGTCATGTCGCGTTTTTCTCAATGAAGTACTTTAGCAAATTGTTGTAAGGTAAGTGATTACTTTGTCTCCGATTCCTTGTTTGCTAGTTAAAATGTCTTATTAATGAACAAAAAAATTGACTTACCTAGATAGTATGTTTATCATATTCATTTGTGTTAAAAAGAAAACGTTTTAACTTTAAGATTTCAAATTTTCTTCATTGCTCTGCGTGCTTTCTTAAGATAAAATCTATTTCATATTTCTGCATTCGGTTAGTCGGGTGAATCCGACTTAACTGAAACTATTATTAAAAATTATTATGGAAAAATGTCTGAATTAAACTTAATTGACAGACCAACAGGAGTTACCTTACTCCATCGACTCGTTCGTTGATGAGCAGGTGCACCACGAGCGGTACGTTGGTTTGGACGCAATGATGGAACATTACCTTAAAAAAATACTTGACGTACCCAGACCAATGAAATGTGTTCTAGTACGGTGTAACAGTCAATCGCGTTAACTGTTCAATGAATTGCATTCGACAACACTGGCGCGATCAATTTGCGGTAAGTCCCGTGCCCGGTACCAATCTATTAGTTTTTAGTTACACTCAAGCTTTGTATTGACAACAATTACAAGTAAGAGTGAAATAACGAGATAATATTGTTCTGTGTGAATGTTGTTGTGAATTTATAACTTATTGGTGGTATGTTGAGTGAGCAGTGGGGTTGAAAACGCCTGTAATGGTTTGTAACTAAGGCTATCACCAGCTTGGTGCCGTTTTCAGAAGAAGGTTAGATTACATCCAACACAGTCTTCATAGTCATACCATTATGCGTTGATTCAACATTTTGTGATTTGACTACTACGTTATACAACCTTTAATGATTCATGGATGATCAAACCCACATCTGATGCGATTCATGATGTTTAAATACGGATTTGTGTTGTGCTAACAAAGATGCAAGGCAATAAGTTCGCCCATTGTATTTTTTTTCTTTTGTATATCTGTTTTAGGCATACATTTTGGTGTACTGACAATAATATTAATTCATAAATAAATCTGAGTTAAACCGTCGACAGCCCTCAGATTGTCAGTAGCCGCTACCCATACTAGGTACGTCGCGGAGAGCTGCTTGCAGGAGTATTAAACTTTGATTACCAGCGCCGAATGCCTTAACGACATTTACATTTGTGGTTAGTCGACAGAATTGGTCATTTAAAGCGCTATAAAATTAATTAACAGAGTGGTGTGAATACACTGTGTGCTGGAATTTAAATGGCCGAATCCATCACGAAGTTCACGTAAAGCTCCTTTGCTCATGATTGGCACTACTAAAAAACGGACGTAGACTTATGCTCGCCCTCTCGAGAGGTCCTAGAGGTTAGCTGATTATGGTAAGCCAGTTGTCAACCAGGTCTGAATAGTTAATTATTCAGATGAGACGGTAATAAGGTCTGGTTACACTTACCATAGAGGATTATCGTCTTCCCCTTATTCCGAAGGAATTATTCCCTAGCTACTACCTTCCTTCTAATATATGTATGTATATTGCATGTTGTAGTTCCGGTGTCAGGGACGGAGAGTTAGTTAAGGGGCGAATTCTCTGATTCCTTCTTGACCGACAATGTGTCGATGAATGAGTCTTACCTTTAGTATCATAGATGTCTACGGATGGCTGTGATTTGTCTCGGCTTGTTTTTACTCATAAAAAAATTATGTTTGATATGATTTAATTTTAAGGTAAATCGCAATATGATGCTGTCTTATCAAAAGCTCGCCCGTCTTCTTAAATGTCAGTTATTGAAATAGAAAGAGGTTTAGAACTAGTTAAGCTTATAAGTTATAGGTAGATGCTGTTGTTGCCATCATAGGCGTTATTAGAGGCAATGCCCATATAAAATTTAAATAGATACTGTCTATAAAACCCCATACAATTGTTTACCTTAAATAGAACTACGAATAAGAAAAATGTGATTGAAATTGGTTGCAAACGTGTATGAAATTCTCTTTCAATGGTAATAAAAATAGTACTGAAGCTTGACGAGGCATATAGGTATGATAATTGATAATAATAATAATAATGACTTATTTAATAAACAAGTTAATTAGCAAAAATGACTTATTCAATAAAAAAGTAGCAGGATACGAATGCTACTTTTGGTAATCATTCAGTACGGTTTGGCGCGTCAGGAATCCATCCCAAAACTAAGGACTGAAATATCGTTGTTTGTGTAGTATATTAGGGATGTATACGCGAGAGGGAGACACAATGATGAGGGAGAGGAACGGAGGCTGACATGCGCAGTAGACACTTGGAAGCGATGGTTGGTTAAGTTCATTCATTTAGCCATCGGTCCCATGGTGTAATGGTGAGCACTTTGGACTTTGAATCCAACGATCCGAGTTCAAATCTCGGTGGGACCATTATGAACATTTTTGCATGTAATTTTATTAATTTAAATATTCAGATTTTTGTAGATATTGTTTTTTGTAATCTATAAAAAATATGTAAATATGACGCCTTGGTAACACCTTCGTGTTAGATGTGCCCGGGCGGCATTGGCCACTAACCCCCATGAATATCATCAGCTCGTTTTCCAATTGTTAACACAAAAATTGTAATCTTTATCGATACTCATGTCTAAATATGTAAATGTTGATATGTTTCATGTTATATTTCTGGCTAAGTGCCCCTTCCGTATAAGCCCACTTACACGTGGAAACTCTGCAAAATTTAGAGCCGAAGCTTTAGCTGTAAAACCGCTACTTGATTATGTACTTTTAATACAAACAATCAATCGTTTATTCATTCATTCATTCCTATATAAATTATGTTTTTCACATGCATTAAAATTTTTTTCGTTACGACTTATTATATTTGACTGTTATATTTGAGAATAAATATAATGAACGCCGGTCAAATGCGGTTTAGAAGACTTCATAGAGCAGTGAATATATTAAAATAAAATAAAATAAAAATAAACACACACTCACACCCCCGCACTAGGATTCCCTGTGTTGCGGGTGGCATGGACATACACAATTATCACATCACAAACACCCATGACCCGAGAACAAACATTTATCTGTCACATAAATATCTGCCCCGACCGGGAATCGAACCCGGGACCCCACGCTCGGCAGGCAGGGTCACTTCCAACTGGGCTATGGGGTCGTCAATATTATGTATAAATTCAGGTTTCCTAACGATGTTATTCTGATTAATAAGCACATAATTAAAAAAAAGTTCGCGGAGACTCAAAAACCTTGGTCTTGCATGCATCTTTAAATTTTTCACCGTGTTTTTAAATTAATACTTTTAATATACCCAATGAGTAAATGTATTGCTATAGTATCAAAGAACAATTTAAAATATATCAGTGCCCAAATTCAATTGAATTGAAAAGTACTAAATTGGAAGTGGAAACGCGATTTAACGTGGGGTGTTATTGACAGCGGTAAGGAAAATTTTATAGCATCATAGAAATTAAAGATTTTGGACTAATAGTGAAATGTGTTTTATTGGTAGCGAAGATATTTTTTTTTAACGTTTAAACATACATATACGGTTAATAGTGAAATGTATTTTTTGATACCGCAGAGATTAAATATATACGGTTAATAATGAAATGTGTTTGACTGAGATCGAAGAGATTAAATTTATACGGTTCATGGTGAAATGTGTTTAATTGAGATCGAAGAGATTACAATTATACGGTTTATGGTGAAATGTGTTTGATTGAGATTAAATTTATACGGTTCATGGTGAAATGTGTTTGATTGAGATCGAAGAGATTACAATTATACGGTTTATGGTGAAATGTGTTTGATTGACATCGAAGAGATTAAATTAATACAGTTCATGGTGAAATGTGTTTGATTGAGATCGAAGAGATTACAATTATACGGTTTATGGTGAAATGTATTTGATTGACATCGAAGAGACTAAACTTCTACGGTCAATGGTGAAATGTGTTTAATTGAGATCGAAAACATTACACTTAACGGTTAATGATGAAATGTGTTTGATTCAGATCGAAGAGATTACAATTATCGGTTAATAATGATATGTGTTTGATTGAGGTGGAAGAGATTACACTTCTACGGTTAATGGTGAAATGTGTTTAATTATGATAGAAGATATTAAAATTATAATGTTAATGGTGAAATGTGTTTAATTGATATCAAAGAGATTAAATTTATTATTATAGGGGTCTACTATAAGTACGGTCTCTATGGATTAAAAAGTTCCCTAGTTCTAACCTAGACTCCACTCTAGAAGAAACTTATTAAACATGTGAATAGACAGTGGACCGCATTGGCAATGCTTCTATAAAAATAAACAGAATCTTTCAGTAAATTATTCAGAATATTCTGATACCTATCTTTTTAATCACAAGCCCATTATCATTTATTTCTAAGCGAACCTGAATACGGCAAATTTGGTTCAAAGGACAGACAATCCTTGGGCAAGAAAAGTTTTTTGGTGGCGAACAGGTTTAGTGAAAGAAATATAAGACACTTTCCAATTAGGTGGAGTGATGATCTGAAGAGAATAGCGGGTATAATAGGTTCAGCACCGATGAAGTCAGTGATGTTCATGACATTTGTCCATGGAAGTATTTAAACGACCTGTTGAAGCATAGCTTGTTGGTATAGGATATTATGGTCTAAATAAATATAGAAATAAGAAGCTTGTAATAATACTCCCGCAATCTATTCTGCGCAGGTTAAAACTTATTTTGTGAAAATTGACAAAATTATATTGACTTAAAAGATGTACTAATGGAGTTTGTTTCATCGTTTCTTCTTGGCAGTGTGCGTATAGATCGGCGACCAGAAAAGGACAACGAATCCGCTAAAAATTTGCATAGTTCTAAGAATTGCGCCAATAAATGTCTGAAGAAAAAATTAAAAGCGTCAAGAGATAACGTCGCGAAGTGACTTCTGTCTCAGTATTGAAACAGTATTATTCAAATCCGAAGCTGTGAGCGAAGAAAATGTCCAATAAAAATGCAAAGAGAATCGTACCTATCTTTCTAAGAGCTAACCAAATAGATGTATTAAAGGCGCGATTACAGTGCGAGCGAACTAGATTGCCACACCACTTTTTCCAATAATATCTGTAGGTAAACATGTTATGGCATGTTTACAAATTATACCTAATCTCTTTGTATTACAGATACTTTTATTGTTGTACTTTTTCGATTTGTTTTTTTAATTTTTTAATGTTTTTAGTAAATGGTAGTTGACTTTTCTATCATTATGTTACTATTCTGGTATGCCCTGCCATTTATTTATTAGAAAGGCTCTGTGCCTTTCTAGCAGAGGCATTTTCAGGAGATAGTCCGGGAACACTTTCTTCAAATCTCAAGCAGTAGATAGTAGTAATATTTATATAATCTTTTTAAAAAAATATAAAAATTTTCTTATTCTATTTTCACATTTTCGTGTATTGTCATCCATTTGTGAGCTATGGTCCAAATTTCAAGTATTTAGAAGTAAGTTTAAAATCAAGTCCAAAATTCCACCCTGACAGACATATAAGAAAATGTGTTAATAAAAAAAAAACATAGTAAAATAGTAAGTAGCCATTTATAAATATTTTTTTTTATAAATAAACGTTTACACATTCACACGCTCGCACTAGGATTCCCTGTGTTGCGGGTGGCATGGACATACACATATCTGACATCACACACACCCCTGACCCGAGAACAAACATTTATCTGTCACATAAATGTCTGCCCCGGCCGGCAATCGAACCCGGGACCCCTCGTTCGGTAGTCAGGGTCACTACCAACTAGGCTATGGGATCGTCAAATTACAATTATAATGTGTGATGTGATTATATACATTTCAAATCATATATTGTTTTCGTTGTCCAATAAGTTACAATACGAGCATGATAAGTTGTCTTCGACTTGAGGATAATTGGTGCCCGATACATCTCAAACACTAGCAGTATATCGAAATCCTCTCTCTATCTGACTTTATCACAACTACATGTTGTTCTTTTAAATGTACTACAAGGTTAGCAGTCAATTATAAGGCAACTTTAACGCAAATAGGTTCTTGTCTTTTTTTATTTAATTCTATAAATTTTTTGATTGTTGTTACTTGTATATTTTTTAAAATTAATTTACAACAAGCTAGTTCATACTGAGGCCACATAAAAATCTCAAGAGGCCAAACCCGGCCCCGTGGCCGCAGGTTCCCCATATGTGCTCTAGGTCGTAGTCTACTAAAACAAGTTAACAAAAATTGACGCAAGAACGAACAGGTTTGTTAAATACTTCTATTACGCGGGCCCTCCTGAATGTCACCTGTCATCACTGAAGTGGTGACATGGTGGAGCGTGCAACGAGGCTTACCGATGATCCAGTATTGGTTGACACCAACCTTGTGAGCTTCGAACAAAAGCATAAAGGTTCCAGCATCTCGGTGTTCCACGGAACGGTGTAAACATCTCTTCGGTGCGGACGACGCGTTTTGCTTCGTCATTTATTATACGTACCGCAAGGATTGGATTGTGAACCCGCGTCGGTGTTTACGTGTAAGGCAGCTTTAAGTCAGGCGAAAATAGGTTTATTTGAAATTAATGTGTTTTACTACCTAAGGCTACATCGTCACTTAGCATCAAGTGGGATAGTTGTCAAGCATTGAGCAAGTGAAAAAAAAAAAACTTCTTTTACGACAACAAAAGGTGTTTAACATTTCAACAACCCTAAGCATAAGGCGACGTTGTGTTTCCTCGAAAACTATTTTAAATGTATTAAACATTTTAACACCAAAGTTTACTCTTGATTATTATGTGGAATATTTATATTCAAATGTCAAGAATTCCTCCCCATTACCGCAGTCTCGTCGCAACACTGATTAATGTAATTAGTTTGAAATATATACATATATGTAAGTGTAGAATAGAAAAATCGTTACAGTTTAAATAATATAAATCTGTATATACATGTTAGAAATGATGCAAGGTTAAAATCACAATAGCTAAAAAACAATTAAGACTTTCTAATTTTGTTTTAATCATTCTTTTAAAAGTACTAACCTAAGCTAATTATTACGATATCTTGGAGAGGAAAAAACAACAGAGCAGCGGCAATAAACACAACGGCGTTAATCGGCTCCTCATCTGAATGGAGATTGAGATGTTGAAGTGGGGACCTTTTCAATATCTTTTAGGTTCCATAAATTAAGGAAGCCGAGTCTCTCAAAAAAGTCAATTTTACCGTTCGTGGAATGATTAAAGACCCTCTGAATGTTAGCCGTTTTATGGATTTCAGGGGATAATGTGATACTGTGGATTTAGATGAGGATATACTAAAAAGTATGTGTTTCTATCTGTTTGGATGTACCTGATTCGATGCAGCATGCAATATTGTTCAAACCATGTAAAGAAAACATCGTGGGATATTTGATTATTTATGAGATCGCTGTAATACTCTTAAGGATCTGTGAACTTCCGATTTGACCAGGGAATTTTGAATTTTGGCCTGTCATTTAAAGTAGGAACGTTAAGTCAAGTATGTTTAAGTATGGTATACATAAAATGTTTGCAAACCATATGCAATATTTACCTCAAACCTAGAGCTACGGTTGTGCAAGCGCAAACCGGAATTGCAGAGCGGAAGCAATCAGCTACGAATTCATCGTTTATTCCCCACCGTGTTTGTTCCGGCTATATTCGCTACAATTGACCTGGATTATTTATCCGAATAGCGTTGTGGATACCACTCAAGGCAAACTGACAGAAATGTTAATATGTCTGAGTTAATATTTTCTTATCATTAGACCCACCAACATAGTGTGAATAGTAAAACACCTAAGGAATAATATCTAACAAAATTGTGTATGATTATTGATGAGAATTACTCGATAATTAAAATAATAAATGGTTATTACTCATTTTATCGGTAAAGGTTATGTTCTCAAAGGCAATCGTGACAACACTCTCGGTCACGATTGCTGTGTGACTACTATTATGTCACTGTCACCACTATTATGTATAACATAATATAAGTATACATATATAAATTTGAAATTTACATTTAATAATTAGTACAGTACTAATTTGTGTAATAAGTGCACCCAATGTTATAATAATAATATAATTTAATAATGATAACTGACGTATAACCTTATTCATAAACGATTTGTTTTGACAAGAGTGTTATGTCGTGAAAATCATACGAGCACCCTTTTACAGTAACAATAAAACTATTTATACAGATTTTTTTATTAATTTTAATGTCGGTAAATTTAATTATCTATGTAAAAGTCAAAACATATTTCTTTTCATTTTTGGATTATTGCTCATTATACTATATTATTAACGTCATTCTGTGCAGTTATCCCGCGGAAACTGTTGAACAGAATTTATAATATCTATGGTTCATGTTTTGGATATTTTTCATCTCTGAAAATGTACACGTTTCCGTTCTAATTCTTATTGTTCTGCGGTTATTAAAACAAATTAATACATGTATGTAGCTAATAGAACTACTAGGTGATAAAAAAATCCAATAATGTAAATATCCAGTAATGGTTCGCACACATATAAATAATCGTGTTTATTTTCTTCCTTTTAAAGTTAATATAAAAACTACGGACAACATAAGACAAAATAAAATTGATCACTCAAAGGAAGATGCAGTGTCATTTAATTTCTTCATTCAGTTTTTCCGTTCCTACCGAACGAATCGAATGCTTTAAGTTTTTCTCGATTCAATTGAAAGCAGCTTCCGCTAAGTATGTTATTATTCCACAGCGTCCGGATGTTGAATGAATGGGCGCGAAATATCTAGGAGGTCTTCATGAATTGGCAATAAGGACATTTTGCGAGGACAGATGTTGATATTGATTTAAACAAATTACGGGGTTGAATGGTAGAGAATGTCATCAAGTAACGTCCGCCCAATGTGGGGTGCAGTGGACTTTATTTTAAGCTTAGAGCAACGAAGTATTTAATAAATAAATAAAAATTAAACAGCGGCTTCAGAAATACACTTATAAATAAGTTATAAATAATAAGCTGTTGGAAAGCAAGAAGTTTTGGCCGTATTGGGGAGGCCTAGAATACTCCCCCAAATCCCGTGCTGGTAGAAAAGAGTGTCGTAAGAGGCGACAGAAGCCAGCCTGCTTGGTGGTAGGGCTTCGCGTATGGATTATATTATCAGTATTGATATTAAGTCATTAATATTATCAGTGGTATTATTATCTTTCCGTGAAGCCTGCCTGGCTAGCTACCACCCTCCTGTTCGAGTCAGCCGCCAAACGACTCGCCGTGTTCCGACTGGGGGCTTGAGAGCCAATACTTTCTTTCTTACCTTCTTCTCATTTTCTGGCCTACAACACATCAGTGATACCTTTGGTCTTGTTCATGTTCATGTCCATGTATATACTTTGATATAT
>PDGT01000012.1:984871-996849 GCA_003671415.1 Megathymus violae | reverse complement strand
ACGACGAGAGAAACCTCGGTTTCGGAAGGTCGTTACCTGTCTACTATTGTCCATTTATTGTTTCTTAATTAAGTGATTAGTTTTCAAAAGGTGTTTTAGTGATTTATCATCTGCAATGAGCGAACCTAGTAATGTGATTAGTGACGTTAACATGACTGAACATCGATTATCTGACGTCAGCCAAAAATAATTAATGATAAACGTTAGTTGTTCACACACTTAAAAAAAATTCAGTAGAATCCATCTGTCGCATACATACGATTAACACAACAGAAACAACGATGGCCTGAATACGAATATTTGTCATATAAATATCTAATCCGACACTAGATAAATGATATATACTAGGTATATAGCATCACTACCGACTGCATAATCATTACTAGTAACAAGCTACTCGTAACTGCGCGCTCTTTTCTCTTACTTACAAATGCGACTCTATACGTTTTTTTGCGCTCAAGCAAGGGGAAAGGCTTAATACGCGGGAGGGAGGTGGTGAATGCTCATGCTGCGTTGGTTATGTGGACTCCCGATAGACCTAGGTACGAGTACCTACCAACTAAACACCACCTGGGGTTGGCTTTCGCCTTGCGGCTTCTAAGCCTGGTTCAGATGCGACCCCTGTTTGGGGAAGAGGGGTGCTCCTTAGGAGCATCCGTTCAGAATCCAACACTGAAGGTGTAGGTTGGGGACTTGTGTCATGATATGAATGAGCATTAATTAAATTGGCGAGCACTTCTGACTCCTTGTTGGCTGCATTCCGCACTCCAAATCAGACGAGAATTCGTTGGGGAGAAGCAACTCTATACAACAAAAAGCTTTCGTTATTCTGTTCGTGTGAGCTAATATTCTATGCTATGACGTACAAAAAGGTGAACACGGTACTATTACTTGTATATGTACTTATATGTATTACAAAAATAAATAAAAGGTAAGTTTTCATAAATAAAAACACATATTTCTTTTTAATTAAGCTCATAGTGTCAATTATTAGTACTCGTCAGAACATAAATCATCGAAATTTTTAACCGAATTATAGATTTTCAAACGATTTCTATTTAACTATCTAGAAAATAAATCAAGTTTAAATGTTATCGCGTACAGTTTAGACGATACAGTCAACCGATTTTTTTTTATGCAAAATCGATTCAAATTACATCCGCCTGCGAGTTATCTCCCCCTGTAGATATTATCATCGATGTCAAGGTTGCGTTCTCACGTTATATCCGATCCCATGAGAGCCGCACTTCCCCGTGGGAAAACATAGTATTCCAACAAATTAAATTCTCAAAACGATAAATTTATGGTGTAGCGTCATTATCATAATGTGTTACTATCCTGACCTAACTTAATTCCTGCTATTTGTTTGATAGACTTTTTTATACGGTATAGTTTTTCGACATACTGTTGTAATGTTGCTTAGATATATCATTATATTATTTTTTATTACATAAGTATTGTAATAATAATATGAAATACTGAATAACTATCATGAACTAGGTCCTAACTCATCACCAAATACTACAACCTACTATTCGTTTTAATTACTTTTAAATACATATAAAAAGTATATGTAGTTTTAAAACGATAATATTACTTTTACTTTTATTATATTACTAAAAATATTACTACAAATTAATTGAATCATTCACTCGTTAAAATTTCCGTCTAAAAGTTACGTGATTCGTGACTTACAAAAAAACGTTCATTCCTGTTACAATTCCTTTTCCCACAGATTTTGGTTCCCATGGGTAATTCGTAGTGTGATTCTCCTTTGATAACGGTGTTCTTATAGTTTGACCTCAGATAACAGTCTATCGGGCCGTAGCAAAAAAAGGAAACATTTATATAAGTGGTTTAACTAAAGGGAGCAAGATTTATTTATAAGCTAAATAGTAAGCGCCTTTGCTTCGCTTCAAAAAACCTATGATTTACGTTAAAAATAGCATTTGCGGTGTTTTGGAAATTGGTTCTATGAATTAAAAACATATTAATTTATTATAATAGCTGCAGCCAGCAGTCTATAGTTTATTTATTGCCCTCGTAATAAAATAAAATGTATATATTACTTTATTTCCTATTTTGCGGGAATACTATCGCCAATTTCTATATATGTATATATCTCCTAAATAAATAAATAAAAAGTATCCTAGATTATGACCCATAATATAAGTTACTAAACTGCCATCTGTTTAGTGATTTAAGTAGGATATGTGACTACGTATCAGATGTGACCACGTCTGACCAATTTGATGTCTATATCGATTACAAAGTCTACCTACATTAAAATTTCTAAAAATTTAAAATTACATTTTTATTATACTTTCCCCTTATGCATAAACTCACAATGTTCGCACTCTGATTTATAATTGTAGTATAAATATAGACAGACGTGGTACGTGTTGACAGGCCTGAATATTTTACACCATAATAGATGTTAATTGTATATGTAAAAATATAAAACTAATACAAATTCCGAAATAATTATAATATTAAAATTCGACAAAACAAATTGTACTGTTAGAATATGATCTTCATACGTAAGTTGGTAAAAAAATACACGATCTATTGTAGTTGTATAAAAGGTTTACGTGTTATTGTATATTATTACTTAAGGGAATGTAAGTTTTTTATCATTATTATTATATGTTGACACGTACAATGAAAAAAATGCAACTTGTCACTTATTCATTCTTTTAAATGTCATTTTCACGGCTCACGATTCCGTTATAAAAATACGTTTTCCCACACGATGGAGTTCCCATGATAGTTCGACTATCCCATGAGACCGGTACCCCTGTGATTTGACCTCAGATTATATATCTATTTGTATAAAAATAAAATATAAACACCTAACTCGATACTCCAAAGGGATTAAGTTCAATTTATATTTATTAAATTTTAATCGCCCTAAACTAACACTTTTATCACGCTTAGTTTATGAATAACCGGCACGTGCTGGCATTGTTACTATGTCGAAAATTCCCACCCAAATATTCCCACAAGAAATGTTCCACAATTGTGGCTTGTTCACATCGTCATATTATGGCTATCTCTGGCTTAGCGTTTCTGTACTGTATAATCATTCCCGTATTTTTTATGTCTTTAATAATATAAGTATAAATAGTATAATGCTATTTTTTATTTATTAAAATAGTGGCATTTAATTTTTTTAAATTAATAATAATATTGAGATTCTTTTAAAATTGTGAAGATAAAAAATAAATAAATAATAAACGATTACACACTCACACCCCCGCACTAGGATTCCCTGTGTTGCGGGTGGCATGGACATACACAATTATCACATCACAAACACCCATGACCCGAGAACAAACATTTATCTGTCACATAAATATCTGCCCCGGCCGGGAATCGAACCCGGGACCCCACGCTCGGCAGGCAGGGTCACTACCAACTGGGCTACGGGGTCTTTGCTATATCCAAACTGGACTGAAGCAGCGTGCTGAAGTAAGCTCAAGATCTCCTCAATTACGAGAAGAGACCAGCAGAGGGCCAATAATAGCTTAAGCTTAAATACCTTGGATGTAATTGTTTTCTACCAAATCTTGCACAAAAATTTACTAAACGAACGAAAAAATCCGTTAATACTATCACACTTCCCCAGTAGAATTAATTGTCTTGAATAGCTTGGACACACTCAATAAGAAATTACAAGCTAATACCTGCGGACAAACAGTTCTCTGTCATATAAATATCTGGTATGGCCGCGAATTTAAACCGGCGCTCTTTGCTTGGTATGTAGCAGGGTTATTGCTAACATCGTCTATGGTTATTTGCTTGTTTTGTAATGTAAGTTTCACAGAGGTATTCGTAAATGCACGCCAGAGTATTTTCTACCCATATGATGTCATTACATTATAGGTACCTATTACATATAACGTGGACAGAGTTCCGAGTTCATTCGTACACTTAATAAACACGTGAACCATCCACTGTCGAGGTGAAACGTGCCGTTAATAAAAATTCCCACGCGCCTCCGTAAATTCCCGGACGAATTCGCGAATAATGCGAGTAATGTTGGGACACTCGTGTGATAGGGTTGGGCAGGTCAAAGGGTTGTTGACTATTGTTATTTATATCGAATTGATGACTAAAAATATTAAGTAAGTAAATATATGTTAAATAAATAACGTAAGGTTTATTAAAAGTAACCTCCTATAAATATTTATAAATACAGTGAAATTTTCATTTGTAAAGATTTTTACAGGATTTTGGAAAATAGCTATCTACTAAATTTAATTTTTACATTTTTATTATGAAAAAATATATATATAAATTTAATTTTGATTATATTGAAATATTTGATACCATTTCGTACATCTGTTCGCTTGTTTGCTATTTAAATAACAAAAGATAAATATTTATTTTAGAGTTGAAAATCTGTGCCTTATACGAATATAAGCCTTACCCAATATAATTGTTATTAATTTTTCAGGCTTTGCAACAATTCGAATAATTATTTTATTGTTCCAAAAATAAATTTATTTTTAGTATAAAGATATATTTTTTTGTCTTAATATCTGTTTTATTTTTTGAAAATACACTATAATAAAATGAAGTATTCCTTGCATTTTAAGAATAAAATGGACTAAAACTGTTCAACAAGATTAGATCTAAACTACACAATAATTTGAAATAACGTAAAACTGAAGTGAACTGTGCTATTTCGGCACAAGAACATAATAATTATAACACAGGATCGTAATAATGTGTGGGCACATCCCTAGATGAATCTGCTCGTTTTGTAATCACATAATTCTTTTGCATAACAATGCATTTATGTGTTTATTTCGGGAATTTGTGGGACAACGTTTAAATTCGACGAGTAAGTAAATTTATTGATCATAATAAAAATTAAAATAAACCAGCCAAACATGATATGAGCAGATTTCACGATAAAATGCAGCTAAATATTTTGCAGGTATATATCTTTAACACGTCTGGTTGGTACAAGAACTTCACCCTACTTAGATTGGACTATAAATATGCCGGTGACAAAAAAGCTTTTCTATAATTGCCTGTTAAATGTGTGTTAAATGCACGCGCATTATTGTTATCACCCTACCCGACTGTGCGTGGGATTCTGTTTCATGAACCTAAATCCGTGAGAAATTTAAGATACACATTTTTTTTGTGTTAAATGTTAACTTATGTTAAATTTTTTGTACAATTTGTAATTTTTTATTGTACTTTATTGTTATAGTAGGTAAGTTATTATATATAAATTACAATATAAATTAATCCACGACCAACAAAAAAATATGAAGTTTTAATAATTTATCAATAATAGTATTTTTTTATTATATTAATGATTTTAACACATGTATGGCTCAGATAGTCAACGAATTAACATAAATTTCATTTAATTCAATTCAATTCAATTCAATTCAAAATCATTTACTCATATAGGTATTCAGTAAATACACTTATGAATGTAATTTTTTTGCTTCTACCACCGTTTCGAAAAGGTGCTTTAACAATGAGGAGAAGAAACGGCGAAAGAAACTCCTCAGCACATCCTTTAAACAACATATGGTAATTACAAAAGTTTAAACCTGTGCGGAACTGGTTTCCACACTAATTTTTCCAGGCATCCTTGTCATTAATGTACTCATATATACTATAATATCTTTTGCCTATAAGTTGTGTTTTAATGTAATTAAAACTTAAATAATTCATAATTTCATTAAGCGTATTAAAAATCTTTATTATGATAGTTTTTAAATAATTTTATTTATCGTTAATGAATATAAGAAGTTTTAGAGCCTAGAAAACATGCAGCTGAACACTCACATGATGATACTATATTCAAGTTTTATCACAACTTTGTGTCTATTACTAGTCTTTCTCATAGATCTAGGCAGCATTTAAAGCAGATTATAAACAATATATTTAGTAAAATTCGATTATCTGATATTCCGCCATCATCTATTCATCTATTATCTACTATCATCTATTATATATATTCACAACAACACGTAATATTATAGTCTACTACGTCGTCTCGGTGTCGATTGTCAAGCTTTTGCTTTGAGAACAGTAGAATAACTCCCAAGTACGTAGGTTTCTTCGTAAGAAGTCCATCTAGGGAACTCCGTCTAAGAAAGTAATTGTTAATTTGTAATAGGCACATAACCTTGAAAGATTAGAGGTGTTCGTAAGGTATGAACTAACTAGACTATTCCTCATAATATTACTTTAAGTGTACATTGTAGTATTTACAATACTTACATGTTTTTATATCTAGTATTTTGGCACTCGCATAGTTTGTAACTCTTATAGTACTCCTTTGGTTAACTTCTTTTATAATTTCTTGTATCTTTTATCCATTTATTCTGTAATTTCTTTATATATTTTATTAGTTAAATGTTTTGTTATTGTTGTCAAATGTTTGACAAATGTTCTAAATTATTGTCATCATGATTACTTTTATTTTTAACTTGTATAATTTTTATCCTTTTTGGTAATTTTATTT
The DNA here is from genome assembly GCA_003671415.1 of Megathymus violae. NCBI lineage: Eukaryota > Metazoa > Arthropoda > Insecta > Lepidoptera > Hesperiidae > Megathymus > Megathymus violae. Next base: position 990,350 of record PDGT01000012.1, on the reverse strand, counting down.
ATTAAGGCTGAATAGAAATTTTAAATTTGTAAATAGAACATAGTAAGAGAATCATTGGAGAAAATGTGAGATATAAAAGGCGAGCTGTGACGAGATTGGAGCAGTCTCTCTCGCGTGTGGGTCGCAACTCTTGGATATAGACACGAACAGTCCCACGACTGAAGTTACAATTACGATACGAAGCAGTCTCTCGCGTGTTGGTCACAACACTGGTAATTTGAACCAGTCTCTATCAATCTTTCGCAGTCTCTCGCGTGTTGGTCACAACACTAGTAATTTGATGCAGTTTTCTCGCGTGTGGGTCACAAGTCTTGGATCTCTACACTACCAGTCTCTATCAGTCTCTCGGGTGTGAGTCGCAACTCTTAGATCTCGACGCACGACGACAGTCTCTCACGTGTGGGTCACAACAGTGATAACTTGAAGGAGTCTCATGCTGAATCTCACACTTCGTGCGCCCTAACGCACGCCTGGTTAAGGCGGTCTCCGTGTGCTGAAAACTGGACAATCTACGCGTCTCGTGCGTATTAACGCACGCTCCAGGCGCCAAGGTCTTCGTGCGCTGAACGCCGGGGACTCCGATCGTCTCGTGCGCCCTAAACGCACGCTCCAGTCGCCGAGGTCTCCGTGCGCTGCACGCCAGAGAAGCGACGGGCCTACCTTCTTACTTACAAGTGACCTTCTTTTTAGTTTCTTAATCTTGTAACTACTGTATTTTAGTCATTGTAACCGCCAGGAATTCTTAAGTACATTATATCTTTTAGAAATATCTAGATCTTTTATTTAAACATTACAACATTTGAACTACGTTACAACTGAATATTCACGAAGATAAAAAATGTGTTCGTGGCGAATGGATAACAATGTTGGTTAAAATATTATATAAGTATAATCAAATACAATATAATATAATTTTTTGTAACACAACCCTCATCTCTGAATGTGAAAAAAAAAATTACGTTAACATTTAATCCTTTCTCACGTGTCCCAGAATAATTGTGGGAACGTGGAATTGTGTGGGAATATTTCGGCTTCTTGAGGTAATTAACTAGTAAGTTGAACGTGGTTCGTTTACCAGTCTCCTATTGAATAATAATTGTAATTAACTATGATAACAATATTTATACAATGTTTAAGAATACAAAAGAAAGGTTGTCGTCCATGTAAACCAGGTACTCCGGATGGTTTTATGAGGGGCTTCACAAATCCTTGAGTCCAGATCGGCCTGTCCTCGTTATGAACCCAGTTGAAGAATGGCCGAGGCTATGCTTTCATCTTGGATTCCAGCCAATTACCTGTTGTCCTGTCTGCTCGTTTGTCAGCAACTTGTTAAATGAAGCGTAATAGCGTTAAGTAGTTTTCAATCTAATCACTTTTTATCGAATTGGTCACACATGAGTTGCAAATAAAGAGGACTAAAATAAAAAAAAAAACTTAATTTTACAGAAACATTTCAATTTTAATTTTAGCAGGTAGGTTCAGAGAAACAGTTTCTTTACGGTAAACAGTTGCTATGCTTTTGACATGTAAGCGAACTATTTCACGTTAGATGATCACAGCAAACCATTAATTATTTATTATTGACACACAGTTCTTAATAGAAAACGTTGCGTAAATCTTAATTCTTATAGTCAATTGTGAACACTATTGCATAGACAGTTTAACACAAATTTTTATTCTAATAGTATAAAGTCATCACGAACCCTACCTAACATAAAGTACTATTCAGAAAATTGGTGGAATAAATGTAAAAAAAATGTAGTCTGTCAAATAGTTACGTAGCTATTGCAACAGAGTATCAGGAAGCTATAAATATTTACCTACAAATATAAGTTTAATTAACTTTTCAATTATTAGATGATAATAACAACTGTCAATTTTATGTAGAAAAATGCTCAAATAATTGTCATGAATTGTCAATTAAATGAACTATATGGTCTCTGAAATATTTCCACAAATTCCGGGTTCCGGGAATAATAGACTTTTGGACATGATATTTTTGGAGAAAAAAGTAGTTTTACATACTTATTTGCGAGAAATAATAAAACTATCGTTTATGAAGTTTGTTGCACAATAAAATAAACTTTTTTCTGATTTAATTACACCTATGTTTGTGATTTGCAGTGATTTGTTGCACAAATAAATACACGTACATACATATAACATTCAGTTAATTGTCATTATTATGTAGTAAGCAAGGTAAAAAGAACAATATCCTAAATCATAATAGCTGTCAATTATGCCTTAAATTTTTGTCTTCATAAAGGTTTGCCTTTTACTGTCAATATCATCAGTTTCCATGGTCTTCATAATTTTGACGACATTATCTGAGCTATCCATTGCATTTATGAATTGGGCGGCGGCTTCTGTGTCCATACATAGTGCATTTGCAAGCAATATTGACCACACCAAAAAGAATTTAGAATATATTTTTAAGTCAGCCAGCATTTTTTCTTTAGAATAAACATAGTTTGCCTTCATGCCGTAATACGATAAGTATTTGTCCAATTGTTTGTGGTACTCATCAATCCAACCATTGTAGTATCTTGACCGAGTGTCATAATCGGTGCAATTAAAAATTAAATAAAAGAAGTCGCTAACAAGACTTTTCTCAGTGGACAGCTGATAATTAATAAGTATGTAATCTTCAGGGATACCATTATAATCCTGCAATAAAAAGACGTGGTAGTTTAATGTATGAAAGACTAAAATGAAGCACGAATTGTATAATGGTTGAGGCAAACTTTGATAATCTTAAGTAATTACCAGCTTTAATAGAATGTTGTTAGTCCACGAGTCACCGTGAATTATTACACTGTACTTAGACTCTGTGTCACATCGTCTTAATTTGTAAGCTTCATTTGTAATGCTGCTTAAACAGCCCCTAATTTTATTTTTATATCTGTCAACATTAAACAAAGAATTTGTTTTCTTCTACTAGAGTAAAGTTTGTGTTCACATTTCCATCCTTCGGCGATAATGTGAGACAATCGGTTAGTTTTAGGTTAAATCCTTATACGCAGCTAAATCATTTTCTCTGAAGACAAAAGAAAACGAATGCAATGCAACGAATGCGAGCAAATGAGTCTAAAATTACTTTGATTTCCTCATCCGTCAAAGATTGAAATCTATCTTTCATAACGTAATCACTCTCTCAGAGGTCTTGTAGAAGTATGATTTCGTGTAGAGTTTCATTGAATATCCCATAACAAATTAGAAATTTGAATCTATCTTCTTCTGGTATATTTGCTTCTATTTACAACTGACGGACCTTTGGCAATATCTTATCATACGTTAAAATTTCGTTTCTAAACCCAACTTCTACATTTATTACTGATCTTACAAATTCAGATGTTGGTGCTACTTTGGCTACCATTTTTAAAGTTTTGCCATCTCTCCGCTCTGCAGTTATTGTCTTCACATTAGAAGAATAGTTGTCTCCAGACTTTCCAAGTGTTGCTATTATAACTTTACTTCTTTCGAATCCCTGTTATCCCTCGATCCGAATGTTTCGAATCCCTCGAGTCGTATGAGGTGTACCTATACGTCCAAGTTGGTCCCACTTAATTTTGAAGGAAAAATACCAATCCTAAGAGTCGAAAATGGAAGATGAAACCTAATTCTTTAAATTAAAGTCGATTTTCTTTTGTTATAACATTATTTGTTTCTATTGACTATTTTTTACACTTGATATTTAGTTTTTTTCATACATTTTACATGAACGGTATAAAACTATTATTAGGGGTCTTTATTACCGAATATAAACCAAAACAATAATTGATAGAGTTGTTAAAAGAATTACGAACTGATATATTTGAAGTCATTAACAGGTTACCTGGTTTTTTAACGGTGCAAACACACCTACAAAACAAATTATTATTTATTTCTGCGCAAAGAGCAAAGCATATTTAGTTCTTAAAAGAGCCCAACACTTATAAATTATCCTTCGTGCCACACAAAACAAATAGTCTTTTCAGAGCCCAGTTCATAGTAAATATTAAATATATTTATTTAATATTACAAAAATTATAGTAATATTAAGTAAAAGTAATTAGTATAATAGTATTATAGTAAAATTAAGTATATTTATTTTTCATATACAGTGAAAACTTGGTACTTCGCCCCGTGGAAAAGGCATTACGGCCTGTAAATCATATACAGCTACTATGCTATTTGCTAATATTTTCTTTCTCCTTCTGTTTTTCGGCTCTTGCAAGACCTGTCTCGTTTAGGTGTTCTTCGTATTTCTATTTCAATGTGGACTTATCTTCGCAATTATTGAATGCAGTACATTCTTCGCACTGGTCTTTTTTTGGCTGCCAAAAGGAGATATTGAATTCGTTCATGAAAATATTGTAATATAATTGTTAAAAAACGTGCTGTTTATTTTCAGAAACACGCTTTTCAACATAATCAAGTGAATAGAATTACTATCAAAATTCAGGGGCACATTTGTTTCTTCCAAAATTGGATAGTCATTTTGCGGATGTTTTTCCAAGTTATCCAAATATTTTCGCCATTACTTCCACAGTTATCTCTTAACATGTTGAGTATTCTATGTACTCGGGTGAATATTTAATTTCGTGCATATTATGATGTTTTTGAAGAAAGATAAATAATGAAACGTTATTATGTTCTTTATACGATTTTTAAGAAGTGAATAATAATAGTAAAAAAAAATCTTAGAAAGGGACAGCAATCAGACGGTTTCCCTTTACCTTTACGGTTTAACACATACCGATTTAGAATGCAATTAATATTTTTAATGGTTACGTTCAATTCGGGTCTCCGAATTTATGATCAACTTGTTGTCCAGAAATTTTTCATAATTTTTTCAAGTGTATTCAAGTTTGAAGTCTGTGCATCTGATCTTAGCCAGCGTGCTAAACTATGGTCACTGTTAATCTCAATTCTGATTTGGTCGCAGCCAAGGACTGGGAGGGATTGTATTTTTATTAATTACTATCAATAAAATAAGGTCGAGAAAATTGGACTTTATAAGTCAAAACTTATGCGACAGCATTTGACATTTTAATTATTTATTACATTTTCGCAAATCTCCAATTTTATGAGGTTTGGTAATTTAACAGATTTCATTTGAGGGTAACGGGAGTCGTCTTCAACCCTGAAACGTTTCTTTTACTTGGTCGGCAATGCGTTTGTGCCGCTCTTGGTTTTGTTAATGTGAATGTACCGTACATAGTCCGTCTGTTTGTTTATGGTCTATTACTAAAGAAGGTTGTTTTAACGTAAGAAAAAGGGCTATAGTGTCCACCTTAATAGAATCAGGTACTCACGACTTTTGCGTGTCCTAGCTACATTTCAAACCAATGTAGTGAATCATAACCACAGCGAGACTGATTGACTGAATATAGGTAAAATAGCGAGTACCAGTTACAATTCAAACGTTTAATGTCCGCGGTTATATGAATGTAAAATCATATGCCTGTGGTGCTATTAACCTAGTTGCTTTCCCTGT
>PDGT01000012.1:935200-984626 GCA_003671415.1 Megathymus violae | reverse complement strand
CTCAAAATCGGTCAAGCCGTTTCGAAGGAAAAGTATAACTAGTAATGAATAAATATTCTATTTATTATTATAGCTGACAAACTAACAGACAAGCCATCTAATATCACTTACCGTCGTTCATGAACATAAGCAACATTAAAGGCATCGCTTAGAATTAAAAGAAAAGGAATATAGTAATGATTCTCAAGCTTCCAGCTGAATCACGATTGGCACTTAACAGGGGTGCCGGCTTCTGTCGCCTCTTACGACACCTTCGTCTGCTAGCATGGAATTAGGTTCAATACTCTAATACCGATGGAAATTGTTATACTAAATAATAATATAAATAATTACCATTCATTTCTTCTAATTACCATTCGAGTAAAAGAGAATGGTAAATAATGGTAATTAGTAGATTGGTAATGAGATTTTCTAGTATTTTTAATATATTAACCCTTTCCACTCCAAGGCTGTTTTTGTTTTTATTCCACCAGCTCCACGCTAAAATTACGTTTTTTTACTTTTAGTGTTTTTTGTGTATTTTGTAAAAAAAAAAAACGAATTTTTCTTATTTAATAAACTTTATTTTATGACTAATTACATGATACTATATTACAACATCAAAATTCAAACATTTTAGTAACAAAAATCCCTCCTGTTTTAAAATTTTCCGCAAAAAGAGGTATTACACCATGTCGAGTATCACTCGACAGTGGAGCTAGTGGAACAAAATCAGTGTCGAGTGACACTCGACATTGGAGTGGAAAGGGTTAACGGTATTCGGTACGTATACAGACTTGTAAAAATTATAGAAATAAAAAAGCACTGAACCATATTAATCCCATATTAATTATTGATAAAATATTGAACATACATATTTTATATAAAATGAATGGTTTGTAGAAATATTTTGAACAACGTTAGAATTTCATACGATAATTTTAATTTCTGTAGCCATAAACTCTCTTTCAGGCGTGTGTTTGGCTTGGTGGCAAAGGGGTGACTGTCGCCGAATATATTATGTTAGGCACGATACACAGCTACGCGAAAATATTAAAATATCAGAGCGAAAGTATCGTTAGATGGTAATTATAGGGAACTGTAAGGACATTTTTCAATGTGGTAAGATACCACTTTAGTATGTTCTTCTATTCATAAAAAATGTACTATGAATAGACTGCCTATTGTATTATATTAAAAAGTGATAAAACATCTATTCTTCATGCACAGTTTCTAACAACATGTAACAATAAAGTAAAATCTGGGAAATGGGACATTGCTGGTAATTAGAATTTTATTTTTTGTTTTAAAATTTAATGTTGTTTTAATTAAAAAATTTCTTTTTTATCGATTGCACCTAGTAAAGACTCAAGTAAACTATACGAAAATAATATTAGGTTTTAATAATATCAATATTTTACATATTATGTATCGTCTGACGCGTAATATGCACGAAATGAAATAGTCACCCACTCCTCTACTCATTCTTTACCAAACAACAAATAATAATGTAATACATACCAAAGCCATCTAATCGCCGAAATAGGCCACCGGCATTTTTAAAATTACTAACTTTCGTAAAATAGTATAAATAGAATAACTATTAAACAAAAAAATAAAATAAACCTTAAAGTAAAAAAAAATCTATTTAATGTTAATACTTACAAAAATTATAGTAATATAATACGTAAAACATACTTGCAATTTTATAATTACAATGATTTATACAAATAAATCTAAAGTAATGTATTTTAAAACATGACCCTATCGATTAACCTGATGTATTAAAACAACTCTGTAAAAATAAAGCAAAACGAAGGTATTCCTGAAAAGGGCCTTACCTTTTGATTTGAAATGATAATAATAGAAAGTAGTTATTTATATTCAAAATAAACTTTTTTTAAATACCGTACTTTATATTAAAAATTTTAAATGCAAAACGAACACATGATAAGTTTATTTTGATCAAAAAATAAAAGTTCCGTTAGGTATATTTTCTATGCAAAACATCCAGTTTAAAATATGATTCTTTGGTTTTAAAAATAATATCATACTTACGTGAATCCTTAATTCAAAATCGAAGTATTTCGAAATATGGTCGTCTTCTGTATAAAATTAATGTGCACAGACTAAATTTTGAAATATTCCACTTTTGCATAAATGAAACGTACTTTCAATTTGGTTGTCGACACCCAACTGACAATATGGCGATTTAGATCATATTTCGCGCGTTTAAAACGAACATTAAAAAAAAGCAGTTGCGTAATTTTGATACTTTAAAATGCATAATCAATAGGTGTCTTTTTCAAATATAAAAAAAAGGATTACGATTGCATTTTTGCAATAAGAACATTTTTATTTGTGGTTCTTTTGAATTCAAGTAGCGAGTGTACTTAAACTGAGAGTTTGCCTGGCTTTTTATGGCCTCTATTGTTTCCGGCCCACCCTTCCAGAAACTTCGTAAGACTGCCGCCCTCCTCTTTTCGGCCGGCCTTTCGAGAAGCTTCGTAACAATACGCTGTAATTCCTTGTGGATTGAATTAATGATACATATTGTTACATTATTAGCATAAATACACTAGTAATAAAAAATTTACGAGGTTGAATTCGCTGTATATTTTTACGAAATTTTAATACAGGTAATTTTTTTTTTATCGATATAAATGCTTAAAAATTTGTGTCTATACGTATAACATAACGTCTATAAAACAAGTGAACAGATTTAGACGGCATATTTCGAACCATATTATATAATGAGTCATATACGACGTGCGACGTGATAAAGCATATGATAAAATTTATTTTTACTTGATGTAATTTTCCTTCTAAAATAAGCCGTCAATTATTTTGTATATTTTGTTATGTTTGCAGTCTCAGAGAGTTCGTAAGTAGTAACGATACGTCCATGCCTTTATTGGAATGGATCTCCGTCGGTGGCAGTCACCACTTACTATCACGTAGCTCACTATCTATATTGTCAACTATTTACATAAAAAGGTCAGTATAAGAACACTGACATCTAGACTAATAATAACATTCTAACTGATCGATTTCTGTACATGAACGATATATAAATAAAAATATTATTAAGGGCCTTTATTAACGCATTAGAACCCAAAACAGTTGTTAGAATTTTTGTCTGTTTGTCCGTGCGTTTGTTCCTGCTACTCGCAGAAATGGCTTATCAGATTTCGTTATAGTTTTCACTAATATATTGCAGTAAATGTCACTTAATACTTAAAGTTTGTTTCATTGCAATCCGTCCATAAATAAAAAAGTTATGAATGAATATATGTATTTCTAATTCACAGAACGACAAAAACCTAGAAAAAATCAGATGTCATCTTTAAGCGTAAGGTAGATTTCCGAAGCGAAGCGAGGGCATGTGCTAGTCTATAATAATAATTCAAAACGAATTTTGTTCCTTTTCCAAGAAATAAAAACCTTCGTTACTCTTTAAAAAAAACGTATACAGCCAGCCGACTTGTAGTTTCATCAGTATTATGATTATATACATTTAACTGAATTTCCTCGGGTGCTTAAAAGTCAGAATGGATAAGTTTCTTTAAAGTCACTTAAATGAAATCCACGGTAACAAAACTTATTTGTTTACAATTTTAATTAGGTTACTAACGTACATATTAAAATCCTTGTTGCGCTTTTATCTTTCAGATCGACGAACTATGTATATCGTTTGTTGTTACGAATCAAAGTTACATCATCATGGTTACGTTGCAAATCGGTTACTTTGTTGGCTTGCAACACTTTATCAAATTACAGATAAAGTATCAATATTTTTCACGTTAACGATAGCGACACACTTGTCGGTAAGTATTTTGTTTCACAAATAAATGATAAGACATATTTTTATTCGAATTTTTTGTAGTTTTCCGTAATCCAACTGTTATTGTTTCAGTAAATGCTTATCATGATCAGTACCGAAACGAGAAGCGGAAAGTAACTTTCCAGTAGAATATTTTCCTCTTTACATTCACAGAGAACACTTACTGATATTTATGGTGATATCTCAAACACATGTTAAAGGGTTTTTGTTTTGAAAATAATCAGCCAGTTTTTTACTTTTAACTTGCTGTACGGTAGTTCAGTCAATTAGCACTGGTAAGCGGAATATCATGATTTCTGGTTACACGAACTATAACTGGCTTTTATAGTTTTGGAGCTTATCTTATGAAACGTTAACTGAGGCGATGCGGTCACTTAACACGTTTAAAAGAAGAAGTGGCAAATCGCATCTTTTTTAGAGTTGTAGCATGGCAAACATAAGCCTGGTGGTCAATAATTGAAAATATGTAGCATAGACCGGCGACAAGGAAGAATTTGGCAGATGATGGAACAGAGTGGAGCAAGAGCGTAAGTCTGACTTAGGTCGAAAGCGTAATCTCAAGCTTCGTCTATTTGCGGCAGTCCAATTAAACTAACTAGAGACTTGAGCTCACATATACTCAATGCGGACTCATATTTAAAGCCACAACTTGATACATAAGTCACTGTAGAGCACATTGGAAAGTTGACCATCGAAGTTGATAATAATAGGAAATATTCTAAATGACGCTGAAACCGAAATCAGCTCCGCTATCATTATCACATACGTAAATGGGCGTAGGTTACTATTAACAAACGAAAAAAAAGTAAGGTTAAACCTTAATGGTTATATGTATACCAATATTATATTATATTAGGTAACTTAACTCTCTGTAAGTAGAAAGGTGTAAGTCAAAAAATTCCACGATAAATAATTTGTACCACATTCGATAGTGTACACAGATATTTTAAAGAGAGTCCGATTTTGTGTGTTTCTGTATATGCGGAAGGTAAACTTCGGAAGCACGGCACATATCTGAAAGTTTTTTTAAGATTAAAAAAAAAACATTATTCTGGATGAACAAAGGCTATTTATTATATATATGCATAAGTATAAATTAGCATAATTGTTTAATTCAATCGAAGACGGGGCGGACCTCTAGAGGCCTTCTCGAAGACAATATAAAAAGCGTAGAATTTTCATATTCAGTATATTTAATTAGTTTTCATATTAACATGACGTTTTATTTAATCATAAATGACATGCTGCATGATATCTTTAAAATTATAATATGCCTCGTACTCTTTTTTTACATTACGAAGTGTAATAAAATTACATTAATGTAACAGTAAAGATATGTTATTCGACTTAAAACGTCTGGTCTCATACCGTAGTTCAGTTGGATTCGCCCGACAATCTTCGGATTAATCTGAAATCTTTTTTCAAGGCTCTTGGGAAGAAAGATGGAAAGGATAGGCCTATTGTAGCAAGATGAGTTTGAGTAAATGACTTAAAACTATATAAATATATTCTGATTGTAATCAAAGTTAACGTTGCCAGCGGTGTGAGAATAAACAATATCCAGAAAGTGGGCCAAAAATATGTCACCACACGAGACTAAAAGAACTAAACGGTTAGTTATATTGTTATCAGGTTATCTACCGTGAGGGTATCAGAGTGTATGTACGTGTGCAAGAGGAAGAGAGAACTTGTGTGTGTGTGTGTGTGTGTGATAAAACAACGTAATAATAATGTTATTTGTGCATGTTATAGTAATTCTGTAAATAATAACAGATTTTATTTGAGATGGAATTTAAATCCTTTTTTTGTTTCGAATTGGTGGTGGCTGATGTTTGATGATTGTTCCAGCATTTATTAACGTTGTATTTAGAACTACCACTAAACTCTGCGGTACCAAGCCGAGAACATGATAATCTGTAACTTGAGGCCCTAGCAATCTGTGTAGTAGTGATGTATTTAATCCATTGTAGTTTATCACATTAATACGGTGCACATTTTGCTTTAACAATTTCAAATAAGATTGATGCAAAGTGAAGCTGCTGGTGATATTTCATTTTTGTAACGTTTACATCGTTTAAGTAGGTACTGACATGGACGCCGGTATGTTGAAATAAAATCTCGCACATCATCATAATTGAACTTCGACAAAATAAAGGTTTACATAACCTTTTACGTAATTCAGACGTAATTCATTCTATATGGAACTTCAGACGGTAAAAGCAATTACTGACAATATTAAGAACATGATGTTAAAAACTCAGCGTGTCATAAATAATGCCATCTAACCACTGTATGTTAAACCTTGACAGAAATTTGATAACTTCGCACTATGGTTGCTAAATTTTGGATTTGTGTCAAGTTTACGGCAGGTGGCGTCAGGTGCGGTTTCTGCAGGTTGACTTATCATCTCCATCGATTCTTAAACTCCGCAACAGTGGAGTTTAATTTAAACATTTCTACCTAAATGTAGCCATCTCTTGTCTAAAGCTAGACATCATCAGGATCATAGTTGTCAACTGCGGCCGTATAAAGACAATCTCTTTTGCGATGTTAATATTTTTGGTCTCAGATACTGCATCGTGCAAGCGTCTACAAATGTATCTTCATTGTCGTTTTCTATACTTCCAGAGTTACAAGACTTACTTAAGTTACTCAAGACGTACTTAAATTCCGTTTTTAGTTGTAATATATTTAATTTTGCAGCTTTAGCAGTGGATAGGCATGCATCTGGACTACATTGGCAATGATATATCAATATGCAAAAACAGTACCTGACACCACCTGCCGTAAATTTGCCGCAAATCCCACATTTGGCAACCATAGTGCGAAGTTATTGGATTCTTGTCAAGCTTCAAGCTGCAGTGGTTAGATAGCTTTATTCTTGAATTTGTTTTTTTATGTCTTTGGTTTACCATGAATAAACGTAGAAATAATTGAACAGTAGACATAAAACGGAATAATCGAGAAAGACATACTATCACTGGCAGAATTACCCCCACGGCACTGAAAAAAAGAGTATTTAAGAAGCACGTTCAATTGAAGAACAATAACCTAAATCATAATAACTGTCAATTATGCCTTGAACTTTTGTCTTTAATAAGTTTTGAGATTTGCTGTCGATGCTTCCATCAGTTTTCATGGTCTCTATTATTTCTTCGAATTTATCTGGATTTTCCATTGCACTTTTATATCGGGCGATAGCTTCTGGGTCTATATATAGTGCATTTGCCATCATTATTGACCTCCCTACGTGGAGTTTAGAATACATTTTTAAATCAGCCAGCATTTTTTCTTTAGAATAAACATAGTTGGCTTTGACGCCATAATGCGATAAATATTTGTCCAATTTTTTGTGGTACTCATCAATCCAACTATCGTAATACTTTGACCGAGTGTCAAAATCGGTGCAACAAAAAATTAAAAAAAGAAAGTCGCTAACGGGATTTTTCTCGGTGGACAGCTGATAATCAATAAGCATGCAATCCTCAGGAATACCATTATTATCCTGCAATAAAAAGACGTGATAGTTTAATGTATGATAGACGAAAATGAAGCACGAATTATATAATGGTTGAGGAAAATTTTGATAATATTAAGAAATTACCAGCTTAAATAAAATGTTGTTAGTCCACATGTCACCGTGAATTATTACACTGTACTTAGACCCTGTGTCACATCGTCTTAATTTGTGGGCTTCATTTGTAATGCTGCTTAAGCAGTCTCTAATTTTATTTTTATATCTGTCAACATTAAACAAAGAAGTTATGTTTTCCTCTACTATAGCAAGGTTAGCAGTATTCATGTGCTCATCCGTCTGCGATGATGTAAGACAATCGCTTAGTTTTGAGGTTAAATCCTTATACGCAGCCAAATCTTTTTCTCTCAAGACAAAAGAAAACGAATGCAACTTAGCAAATAAGTCTAAAATTATTCTGATTTCGTCATCCGTCAAAGATTGACATCTATCTTTCATAACGTAATCACTCTCTCGGAGGTCTTCTAGAAGTATGATTTCGTGTAGAGTTTCATTAAACATCCCATAACAAATTGGAAATTTGAATCTATCTTCTTCTGGTATATTTGCTTCTATTTCCAACTGACGGAACTTTGGCAATATCTTATCGTACATTAAAAATTCATTTCTAAACCCAACTTCTACATTTGTTGCTGATCTTACAAATTCAGATGTTGGTGCTAATTTGGCCACCATTTTCAAAGTTTTGCCATCTTCCCGTTTTGCAGTTATTGTCTTCACACTAGAAGAATAGTTGTCTCCAGCATTTCCAAGCGTTGCTATTATAACTTTACTTCCTTCGAAGCCCTGTTTTTTAAGAACGTCACAAACAAAATTAATTTGTTTTTCACTTAATAAATTTGACTCGCCTTGAAAATCAAAGTTAACCATTTTCGTAACAAAAATATTTCGCCAAATGTATAAAAGACAGCACGCGCTTTACTATTATAATGGAAAGTTACAGGCACTTATCTACTTATTGATAATTGATATCAAACTTATATTGTTTATCCAATCATCACAAATTTTTTAAAGATAAAATAAGGATGACTCAGAATTTTCAGATTGTCAGAAGGAAAATATCACTTTCTCATTTTACGTAAAGCCATATGATGAAATTATATAACAGCTATAAGATCTTTCAACTGACTTTAATAAAGGAGGACGTTCTCAATTCGTTTTTATTTTTTGTGTTTGTCATGTCATGAGACTGTCACTCTGGAAGTTTCTTAACGCAAGCGAATAGTTGATTTGGTCCGTGTCGTGGCTTTTAACACACGTTCTTCCCACTTTTGACTCCGAGGTTTTCATCGTCATCTCCTACTCCCTAAAGCACGCTCCAGGTACCGAGGTCACCGAGCGCTGAAAGCCGGAGAAGCGACGGGCCTATCTAGTGGCCAATACTATCTTTCCAAGCGACTTATACTTCTTTTGTGCTATTTCTTCTTATATGCTATTGTAATTTATTTTATTGTAACCGCTAAGAATAATTTAATACAATCGTATCTCGAAATTGTCAGACATTAGTTATTTGATAATTAATTAGTTGATTATCTATACGATGATTCACAGATTAATTATTTGATAGGTCTTATCTTACAGAATAATCTTTGTGCGATAACCTCCGATGACTGTCTTACTCATTTTATCATTATCTATTGATATTTGATAACATTATCTGTATTATTATTTCTGCAAATATGGTTCTGAATTTATCAAATATCTTGCCGACTTTTGATTAATCCATAATCTTGTTCAACAAACAAATATGTTTGTTGGCTTTCAATATTTCTGACCTCAAATTTCCTGTCATGTTTTATGTTACATGACATTTATTTCATTATTATGTTGACAAAAATAAACTTTGATAGTGCTGTCCTATTTTGGTATAGTTCCTATTATCGTAAGTAATCTGCCACTAATAAGATGTAGTATTAAATGAATTAAAAGTTTGGCCTTAGGCTGAAAGTACTTACAAGTAGGTTATAATCATTTTATACTACCTTATCATAAAAAGGAAGGTTAAAAGAATTACGAACTGAAATTAGAAGTCATTAATAGGCTACCTGGTTTTTCTAAACAATGCAATACAAAAAAACGATTTATTTCTTTCTACTCAAGAGCAAAGCATATTTAGTTTTTAAAAGAGCCCAATACTTATAAATTATGTGGTGTTATAAAACACGTTTACATTTCCCACGGAATTTTCTTCGCTTCGAATCTCATGTACAGTTGGATTGTAGGAATTTATTGCGCTCGCGCTGTAATTGTTGATCCTGCCGATTATTCAAAAACCGTTAACATGTGTTTATACGCTGTAGTTCTTTGTGGATTGAATTATTGGTACATTTATATTATTAGTATAGATATAATTAAAATAAAAGTTTCACGGGGCTGAATTTCCTGTATATTTTTAGGAAAGGAGGTGGATTGATAAGGGCAATTTACGGTCCATCACACACTCAAAAAAAAAGTTTTGATTTTCGACTATTACTGAATACCTTTGTATACATAAAGATCTGTATTTTTTATTATGTTATGCCATAAATAATATTACAGAAATTATTGCCAAGAAAGAGAGTATTTAGCCTTTTTTGTACATTTTTGAACCTTTTTTTTTACGAAGCGTTTCATGAACCATCCTAACTGTGACTCTCAGTGATTCTACTAATTATAAGCTTCTATATGAGCATTTATTTATTTTGGTTCACGGTTGGTACGCGTCTATCCAATATTCAAAAAACCAGGCCTTGAACATGCCCATAACAGTACATAAGATGCCGCCGCTGAAGGACCGTTCGATAGTTACGCGAGTTGCCCATTGGAACTTTTAAGCGTCGCATTAAAACATAAATTATAGGCAAAGCATATTATAGTATAGATGAGTATATGAATGACAAGGATGCCTGGACAAAATTAGTGTCGAAACCAGTTCCGCACAGGTTTAAACTTTTGTAATTACCATATGTTGTTTAAAAGATGTGCTGAGGAGTTTCATTCGCCGTTTCTTCTTCTCCTCATTGTTAAAGCACCTTTTCGAAACGGTGGTAGAAACAAAAAAATACGTTCATAAGTGTATTTACTGAATACCTATATGATTAAATGATTTTGAATTTGAATTTGAGTGATTCGAATAAGAAAACAACAAAGAAGATATACACACACCGGCAGAAATAGCGGAACATAAAAAAAAACTCCATCACCAGTACACCAACATGGTTTAGGTATGCCTGTACTATGCGAGCACTGTGAGCCCGAGCATTATCCTGCATTAAAATGAATTCGTTGCCAATAAAGGCAAATGGCACAACATCTTCTTCTAAAATCTCCCTGATATACCGATTAGCAGTCAGATTCCCGCCATCGACCACTACCAACTCTGTGCGAGCTCCTAAACATATCCCTCCCCAGACCATAATTGAGCCACTGCAATATGCTACTGAATTTTCAAAATTCGACTGGACATAACGCTCTCCTTTGCGTCTCCATACTCGCTGCCTTCAATCAATCTAATTTAACAGAATTCTGCATTCATCAGTAAAGAGAACCTGTCCCCACTCGTCGAAGTTCCAATGACGATGTTCACGAGCAAAGTATAGTCGGTTTGTGCGGTGGTGTCTCTTAAGTTTTGGTGCTTTGGCGGGCACAAATGAGCCTATACCGACTTCTTCGAATCTTCTGCGAACTGTCCGCTCACTCACTCTTACTCCTCGAACCTCCTCCAATACATTTCGGACCTGCACCGCCGTCAGTTTCGTGTTCCGACGAACTTGAAGTTGTAGAAAACGGTCATCTCTCCTTGAAGTACACCTCTTTCTGCCTTGTCCTCTCTCCGATGAATCGTTGATAACGATCGACGAAGTCTTGTGGCAATCGATCTGTAGGATTGACCATTTCTTCTCATCTCATCTGCCTTAATGATTTCTGATAGCGTTAAATCAGGCATAACCTACGCTCGTAACTGATCAATATGCGAGAAAACACAAAATCCTCAGAAAACTGCAATACAATATTTTTCAAACGAAAATTACAAACTTTACGCAAACGGAAAATCAATTTTGAAGCAACCGATAGAGATGTGTGAATGAAAAATTAAAACAAACGAATGAAAAAGTGACCGTCGTCTAATGGCCCATTTTCAAATTAGTCATAAATAAAAAAAAAAGTAACGTAACCAGCCAGTGTTACGAAAAAAATACATTTGATTTTCCTTTTTTTATCTTCCGCTAATTCTGCCGGTGTGTTTATTACATGTATTGCTAAGTGAGTAAAACCTGATTATTTTCGATTATAACCTTAATCTTGCATTTAATGTTCAAACTACGATTGTTTTTTTATGCTCAAACGAATGAAAGTTTAGTTTATATGAATAAAGTAGCAAACTGCCCTCGCTTTTATTTCGGGAAAGCTACATCTTACGCTAAGAAATAGTACCCGCATTATTTTAAATTAATTTATTACTTTTTTATTGATGTACGGATTGCAATCAAACAAACTTTAAGTATTAAGAGATGCTTACTAAATTAATTAAGCTTAACTTTCTGAGATTAGCGCGAAGAAACGCACAGACAAACAGACCAAAATTCAAAAAACTATTGTAAAAACTTAAACGTTTTTGTTTGTCTGTATAATTATAAAATCAGTGAACAGATTTAGATGGCATATTTCGAACCTTATTGTATTATGAATTATAATCTAAAGTGGGACGTGATAAACCATGGATCTGTTGTTTTAATAAAATTTATTCTTACTTACCGTAATTTTCCTTCTAATATTAACCGTCAAATGTTTTGTACGTGTTATGTTTGCAGTCTCAGAGAGTTAGTAATAAACGATTCTATTGCCTCTCGTCGGCAATACGTCGATGCCTTTATTGTAATGGATCAACATCGGTGGCAGTCACCACTTGCTATCAAGTAGCCCATCATCTGTTTGTCAGCTATGTATGTACATAAAAAGGCAAACAAAGGAGCACCTTGACATCTATAATAAAAATTCAAAATAAATTTTGTGCCTTTCTCAAAGAGAAAACGAAGACATTTTCGTTACTGTTAAAATAAACGTGTACAGCCAGCCGACCTGCAGTTTTATCAATATTATGATTAATGTACATTTAACTGAATTTCCTCGGGTGCTTAAAGTTAAGTGAGTATAACAAACTGAAATTACCAGAGGGTAAAACAACCTTTTAAACTTTACCCCATCACACTGTGGCCCGAGTCACTTATCATGTATTTATAATGTGGTGCCAAATTTTAACAACGTTGCTTTGAGATGACGAGGTCGAGGTCGGGAATAATACACGACCATAAATAGTTGAACTATTTAAAAGGAGGTTAAAAAAGTACACCTACAAATACTACTATGAGTAGTATGAGAAAGGTAATTTAAATATATTTTTTTTGTATAAATAGCCAACCAATGAGCAGACAAGCCACCTGATGGTAAGTGGTCACCGTTTTCCATTGACATTAGTTACACCAAAGGCATCACTGACGCTTTGTCGGTCAAGAGAAAAGAAAAAAAAGAAAGTATCTCCTGGCTCTCAAACCTCTAGCCGGCTTTAACACGGCGATACGTTTAGCAGCTAAAACAAACAGGAGGGTGGTAGCTAGTCAGACAGGCATCACTGAAAGATAATAATACCAGTAATAGTGTTAATGATTTAATAATAATACTGATATTATAATCTTTACGCGAAGCCCTACCACCAAGCAGGCTGGCTTCTGTAGCCTCTTACGACACCCTGTTCTGCCAGTATGAGGTTGGGGCCAGTATTCTAGGCCGTTCCAATACGGCCAATCAATATAATTTATTGAAATAAAATACATTTATTTACACAAAATATTAATACATATAGCGTAATTATATAGTGAAATGTTTGAAGTCATTGATTTGCACGAATCAACTTATTATTGTGAAATAAATTAAGGCACAGATCAGTATTTGGCTCAGAAATTGACAATGGAATTGACACCGTAATAAAATATTATGTAAGTACTTACAAAGAAATTTTTCTATGACATTGAAGTTAAGGCAAGTGATTTCATAGGAACGGGAAACTCTGGGAGTATTTATTTTGTCTGCAGTCTGCTGAGTACAGATTTGTTGGTTACATTTGAAACAGTTTGTGGCCATAGAAAACGAGTATAATTTAACAAATAAAAAAATATTAGGTCATCGAAAAATTGCAACAGTTTTATTACAACTACTAGCGGCTGGTCGAATATTTAATTATAACGGTTGCGATGTCAAAGCAATTTACGCAAATACAGTTCTCTGTGGAGCTACTTCTGGGTGGTCCCGCGGGATAACAGCGCGTGTGTTAAAAACGACGATATTTCTAAAGTGCTGTATGGAAGCTGTATATAAAACTCATGTCTTTGGAATAGTTATGAAACAGGGTAAATTTCGATGCATTTAGTTTAAATACAAATTAACATTCTGTAACTTCATTAAATTTATGAATTGATCATAACAATTAATAGGCATGCTGCCATACAAATATATTTCAAATATCAACAACCAAAGTTATCAATTTCATAACAAAACCGATTTATAAATTATCCAAGGATAAATAAAATGGGTGGATACAATTACAACCAACATTCTCATACGTGAACTTGAAATATGAACTTATAATGATAAATTAAGTATGATATAATGAAATAAACTACACTGCTGAAAGTCACTGAAGATATTCGATGGGCTATTGAAAAGAAATCTTTGACTATTCTTGTTCTGCTTGATTTCAGTAGTGCATTTAATTCTGTCGACTTTGACATCCTGCTGGCTATTCTGCATTCCTTTAATATTTCATCGTCTGCCGTTATGTGGTTCGACTCCTATCTCCGTGGTCGCACTCAATGCATACGTCAAAACGAGCCCTTTTCTGACTTGTGTACAGTTAACACGGGTGTTCATCAGGGTGGCGTTCTCTCTCCTCTTCTTTTTTCCATTTTTATTAACTCGGTTACTCAGGTCATTTCATCGAGCTTCCATCTCTTCGCAGACGATTTACAAATCTATCAGCATTTCCTTCTTAAAGACATTGATTCTGCTATCACATCCATTAATAATGACCTCTCGTGCATTGATGAGTGGGCTAAGTCTTATGGCCTACAACTTAATGCCGATAAATCGCAAGCCATTATAGTTGGTAGCAGACATGGCATTCATGCTGTTGACAGAACGTCGATTGCACCACTCATAGTTGATGGTCGTCCCATTGCTTTCAATGATAGTGTGAAAAACCTAGGTGTCACGTTCAATTCCTTCTTATGTTGGGATGATCATATTAACAATGTCAGCAGTAAAATTAACTTCACTTTCCATTCGCTTAGATGCCTACAAAATTTCCTACCTTTGGAAACTAAAATTTCCTTAGCCCATGCACTCATCTTACCCATCCTGGATTACGCTGATGCTTGCTACTTGGATGCCACAGAGGGGCTGTTAAATAAGCTTGAGCGTTTGCAAAATTTATGTATCCGCTTTATTTTCGGTCTTAAGAAATTTGATCATGTGTCTCACTTCCGCAACAAGCTCAAGTGGCTCCCTATTCGATTCCGTCGGAACACTAGAATATTATGTTTTCTTTATAAAATCCTTCATTACCCTGTTTTTCCCCAATATCTACGTGACCGTATATCTTATGCCCGTCCTTCATTTGCCCCTTGTAGGTCCCACATCAAAACTCTTCTTAACTATCCAACCCATAAAACCTGTGCCTATTCCAACTCCTTCTCTGTGCAAGCAGTCAGACTTTGGAACTCACTGCCACCAAACATCCGTGCACTTAAATCTGTTTACACATTTAAGAAAGCAGTCAAAGAACACTATCTTTCTCTATGTGCATAATATTTATATGTATATATATTTTTTTATATATGTATATGTGTATGTGTTATTGTAACTGTATTTATGTACTTCATATATGTATTAGTATGTATTTGTCTTTATATATATATTTGCTTATTACGTATATGTATATGTACGCACTAAATTTGCTTATTTGTCTTGTCGTTTCCTCTTGCGGGTCTACTGGAAGAGATTTCTAAAAGAAATAAGTAGTACCCTTGCACATTGTTACCTTTTATTTAATTTTTATATAAATTGTTTCTGTGTGTGCATTAATAGTAAATAAATAAATAAATAAATAAAATAAATCTTATTTAAATTAATAATTATTAATTTAAATTGAAAAAAAAGAATAAATGTAAAATAACATAATGAAATAAAATAAATCATATTTCAGTTAATAATTATTAATTTAAATTAAAATAAAATGAGAATAAATTAAAAATGACAAAAAAATCCTCCACTCCCCGTCCGTCAGACAGCTCCACTACGTCGCGGTACTCGTCTGAAATTCAAAACAATGTTTTTATACAAAACTATTTTGATTAGAATACATTTGGTAGTGGCAGTGACCCTGCTTGCCGTACGACGGGTCCCGGCTTCGATTCCCGGCCGCGGCATACATTTATGTGACAGTCAAATAAGAATCAGGAAAAAAGCCTTAGTCAGTGGTGAAAAAGGAACGCCTTGCTGCTAAATTATTTTCAAAAACTATGACTATCTTATAACGAAGCTATATCCTTAGTTCTTAAATTTTTAAATCTTAAATAAAAAATGAAATTAATTGTACTCACCAAAAACGTCCACTTCTTCCAAAGGCACAAATAACAATGCGCAAATTTTTAAAAAAACAGCTTGGTGGTAAAACGTATATCGCTGTAGTCAAAATGAAATTAATAGGTAATCAATCTAATGTTTCTAAAAAATTTCAAAATTCAATATTTCAAAATTCTTGAAATGTTTAAAAATACATTTTAAAAGTAATAAATCATTTTAGAAACATTTTAAATAGTTTACCAAATCCATATTTCCGCCAAAGCTAACACGGGCTCAATCTAATCTTTCGAAATAAATTTGATTTGCATCTCATAATTCCTGATTTGAAATTTAACGAATTTTAAGCAAGAAATAATTTTATAAACATATTTAATTACATATTTAAAATCGACATTCAAATAGCAAAATATTTAATGAACTACGCCATCTAGTTCCGTGCGTGTAAACTAAGACTAAGGAGACTAAGGAGCAGGAGGAGGAAGAAGAAGAGGAAGAGGAGGAGCAGGAAGAGGAGGAAGAGGAGGAGCAGGAAGAGGAAGAAGAAGAACAAGAAAAAGAAAAGAAGAAGAAGAAGAACTACAATACAGCGATTCACATTTAAGTATATAGCCTATCATCTGTACAGCCACGTATTCTTCCTACATACATTGTTTCGTTAGCTTTTCCTCCGTTTCATTCATTATGAATTGGTACTGCGGATGTCAGCAGATGAGCGACGTGATGGTAGTTCGTTTCTGTCGCACACGCACCTCCGTAACATCAGAGACATCGACAAGTTCCCAGCCAAAATGGGAATCGGATAGAAGGATACTGAAATCCGTTTCTCAATTACCAACGCGTCATTGATGATCTTAGTGCTGCAGATATACTATAGTTGGCAATGACCAAATAGCTATAGGTAATGAAGAGGGTAGTTTGTGATGGTGGTGACCTTGAAATGGCCCGTTTGCAGACTATTACTGCAATAGTAGTTCTCGTCTGCCAAGGTCCTATCCTGTCGTTTGCTCTACACACACTATATCTGGGATACAATTTGCCTTCTCGAATACATTTCACGCGTCTTAGTTTCTCGTGAAAACTTTTTCAATCCCTCGTTCGTATTTCGCCGCTATTTCTTGAATGAAAGAATTCACTTTTATTTGAGAATGTCAGTACGGAGTAGTGTTGACAGGTGTTACGATTTGCAAGGGATATTTAAATTTTTTATGGTTGTGAATACGTCCGGACTCATTATTGATTGGAATGAATCTGGAATTATAAATTATTTAATCTTTATTAAACCTGGAAATAGTGATATAGTTAGCGAACTTAATGATAAATATCTGTCTCAGTTAAATAATATTATTTATGGTAGTTGAGAATTTTACCACCCCTTAATTAATACAAAACGAGATAATACATTATCATGCAAAAAGATGCAATTAATAAATTATTAAAATAAATTGTAATGAAATATCTTTGTAATTGTTATTAAGTATATTACTTTTAATATCACTGAGGGTTCTTTATGACCTTTTGGGCATGTTTTTACCGTTCTCTCAAATTAAAAACTCAATTTCCAATATTTTTTACCTCTTGTCCTTTTTTGAGTGTTCAGAACGTGGCAGCACTAGTACGGAGCGAGTATATTATATGTAAGGAAGTGGGAAATTTCATTTGAGACGATTTCACGATTTCTCCAGTCCTCTGGGTATAGGCCGTTGATTTATCTCGCGAGTTTTCTCTTTTTCGCTCTGTAGGTACAAAAAAAAATTGTTTTGTGTAAGTTTTTCTGCAAGACCCGCGGATTAAAATGGGTTGTTTCGGTCGTATGGCTTTATTCATTTTGTCTTATCCGGATCTATTTGTGATGAAGATTAAAAAAAACTTTTTTGATACTTCCAAGATTTTTAGTAATAAAACATTTCGCTCCGGACTGATATTTGCTTACGTTTTCGATATTGTAAGTGGTCTATTTGGTATTGCGCTGGAAATATCGGGCGTTTCTACCAAATTCAAATTTAAAATCATTCAGGTATTCTGTAAATACACTTGTGCACGTCATTTTATACCGTTTCGAAAAGATGCTTTAACATAGAGGAGAAGAAACGGTAAATGAAACTCCTCTGCACATTTTTTAAATCAATACATGGCAATTATAAAATAAGTTTAAACCAACGCAGATCTGGTTTCGACATAATTATTTCCAGGCGGCCTTGTCAGGAATATATTCTATCTACTTATACCATAACGTCCTTTACCTATAAGCCTTGCTTAAACGCGTTGCGCGCTGCTCGTGCTGCATTATGCTAAACAACGGATATGACAGATCTACCAGATTCCTCCTGTTGGAGGTCGCTAGGCTCTGTACAAGTGAGTTTTATCATAATCATATTTAAAATTCCAACTTTAATCCATGGTATTCGTGGCTGACAGTACAGATACACCTGTCTGTGTGAGTTGTATGGATTGACCCATTGAATTGGTTGTAATACTTGTAAATATTGGCATATATCTGATATTCTCAGAACACCAGAAAGCGTGTACTACACTCACCAAATTCTAAGTGATTCTACTTAACAGGTTTGAATTCAAGGAACAAATTATGTATTCTCTGGTCACAGACATTTAGGTATTACATATAATTACTAATAATTTTAACCACATCACTTGTGAATTTATTAAAAACACGACTATCTTCAAAGGCAACCAACGTTAGCACCGTTTCCTTCGTGTTAGCAGACCCAGGTCATATATGCAATAAGATTAAAAGGCCGAAATAATAAAAAAAATTGGAACAAAATTCGGCTGTCAGCCAGACATATTATATATTACTCTTCTAACCAAGTTACTCGTGCCGCTATTCTAAAAACACTTTAAAATGTTTTTAAGTAAATACTTAAACCGAAATAGGTTGCAGTGTTGGAGAGCCAGTTATAAAAGGCCGATTCATCGCTGACGAGACGTCGATAATGCCTGCGGAGTCCATCGTCAATGGGCTTAGGACGTCCTTAGGCGGCGGTGACTAATTCCCATAGGGTGATACGTTATTTCGTTTGTATGTTATTTACAAAAACAACTATTAGCGGTATAAAAACACTTAAACATCCATTCGTTCTGAGATTCCACGTAGCGATTGGAATTGATATACTATTAGGACATTACTTTAAATTTAAATTATTGTATTCGAGCACCACGGCTACCTAATGTTAAGCAGTCGCAGCTGTTCATGGGCGTTCATAATACCACAGGTATCAATGCATCGCGGGCCAAGGATGAAGTGTTAAACCCGTTTATAACGAGCTCCCGGACACACTGCCAAAATACTCTAAAATATGTCGCGTTTGATTGTGGTATAAAGGGTGCCAAAGCCATGATTGCAAAGAATTTCCGTAAGGTTAATTAACGTTCATTAAACTTAGTGGTAGCCCAGCTACCCCCATTGGGCTGTACTAGGGAAAGAGCCCTTGACATCTCACTGTTATTCTTAGCACAATAAGACTATCATATTACAAATTGCAGCCAATACAATGCACCAGCGTGAAGTTTATAATCCCTAACAATGAGCTAGAGAATATTAGCTATAAATATAGAGAGATAAGATAACAGCAATATGGTTCAGTCTCAATAAAACAATAATTCACAGTCTTACAGAAGCTTTGTGTCGGTATTATGTTGCACCTCCATTTCGCAGTAAACTAACCTTATTTATCTTCAACGAAGAGCGAGATGAAGTAAATTATGTCTTGATTCACAGTCATTAGAGTAGGGAATAGTGTGTATTCTCAAAAAGGAAGGTATACACAAGTTAGTCGATCGGACAACGCGTAGGTCTCAGGAGTGCCGTGAAGCCATGCGAAGAAACTTTGTGGTTTTAGTTTTTGTTAGATATTTTATTTCGTTTAACATAGTAGCATAGATGAAAGTCAGATTTAACACTAAAATACTTTTATAGTCATATTGATGTATGCTATCACAAAATATGATATTGTGATGTTTTGGAAAAAATAAAAAAATTTCATTTTACAGAACAAGTAACAAAAGAAAATAACAATGAAAAAATATGTAGGTTTAGAAAATAAAACAATACATTTTAATTATGTCCCAATAATTTATTTTTTAAATAGACGACAAATGAATAGTCACAACGAAGACGAGATAAAAACTATCCAATATGTATATATATATATATATAAAATATACATCTACTATGGTATATATTTGTACTATGGTAAGTTATCGCGTATTTTAATATATGTCAATCGTGTGTCATATCGACAGACACATAGAAACACAAGATCCTATATTAGTTTAGTGTATTCATCGTACCTATATGAACCCTTAAAACCAGAACAGTTCACAGCAGTCAGCAAATTGCCGTTGTTAATCATAAAAAAATCTTAGCTTTTAAGCGAGTTACAAGCATTAGCATTAAAAGTCAGTAATCATTGCATGTCTGACTTAAAGTTCCATTTGGAAACGTTTCTAATGGAAACTGGCAATGGAACGCCTTAAGCCAATTTAGACCAATTGAAATCCTTGTAACTTCCAGATAGAAACTTTAAAACACATCTGGTTAGCTTTGTCGTCATATACATATTTAAAATTAATCAATTAATTTAGTTATCAACACAGCGTACACTATTATTACATGAAGAAATATATTTAGCTTTTGAAAGTGTAAGTACCACGAAACTTACAGTCTGGGACATGAGACAAATATGAGAAGAGAGAAAGCTTGATAAAATATAGTAATTTAACTAAAACCCCATGATTGGTTTAATTGTCAAAAATGTATTGTCTGGCAAGAACAGGAAAGAACACAACAGTGCAATCAAACTTTTTGTTTACTTAAACCTGACAACGTGATTACAATTAGATGTTTTACCTTTTATATTCACTCACGTCTAACCCAATGGTTGCTGAATCGAACATTTAGAAAATCCAACACGGCTGTAGAGAGTTGGTACAACAATTGCACAGTAATTTTGAAACCAGAATCCTTAGCGAATTGTTCATTAAGTTAGTTAAATAGTTACGTTATACGGTAGTTAGTCCAAATGTTGTAAATGAACATTTATTCGAGAATAATACATTAGTGTCGCAATTTTAAAGTAATCAATAGGAGAAAGCGATCCTCAGACCGCGGTCGACTGATACCATCTCATGCGTGTTTCGGCGTTCTTTGTAATGATGAAATTCCCATTAATACGGTCAGTTCCGGCTGATACGAAGAGGCGAGCACCATCGATGCTTCTGTTTAGGTCTTCGTTGAAGTACGTGAGGTCTTCCTGAACATTTTGATGCAGGTGTTGTTGGAGTTCAATCATACATATCTCAACATAATAAATTAAATAAAAGATGAATTTGGATTAATCAATTTTTATTGTGCCGAGGTACGTGTTTACAGTTTGACAATTTAGAAGGAAGAGGAAGTGTACCACAGATACGCTATGATACTAAAACTATCACAGATTATAACTGTGACAGATGTTATGTCTGTAACAGGTGTCGCAGGTCTTAAGGTCGAACTGTAGTCCAGCAGACGTTGATAAGACATATTCTACATCGTATCGTGGTTCCATTTACAAGAGTCCGGCCTCTATACGCGGTACATACGCAACGCTTCGGTGGTGTTTTCACCAGACATTGAAGTATACGCGTAGCATCCGTCAGTCGGTTATGGAATTGCCGGAGGCGCGTGTAATACAAAACCATTGAGTACTTCGATAATGCGTAAGAACGTGCCAGATTTGAAGGCAACTGTTTTATGTTCTTTGAATTTCACCGGAAGCCGGCGTCGTGGGGTTTTACCGGGGCCTTTGTCTCGAGATTGCCGCGCAATTTAGTGAATGAATTGGCGGAAATAAAAAGTATAAAACGAGTTGATGTTTCTCGTTGACAAATATTTACTTATTTTTAAGGTTAATCTTGCGACATTGATTTTTACTTATTATTTTTTCATTGATGTGTTCAGTAATGGCAGTAGGTATATTGTTTTGTTTCTTTTTGGTGATTAAAAGTAGCAGTGGACATACAAAAACTAACAGTGGTTGATAATTAGGCTCACCCACACGAATAAAACTTAGTCTTAATAATTAAAAAAAAAAAAAAAAAACTTTTAATTTAATTTTTGTATGAATAGCCAGCAAATGGACAGAGAAGCTTTGTTGCTAAGTAGTCACTATCGTTGCAAGACATTCCGCAACACCTAGAGAGAGTGCGAATTTTGTAAGGTTCTGTGTGCTTGTGCTGAGTTGAATCTTCAGAACCACGCCACCTATCTGAAGAAAACATGTTATTTGAAAGATACTTCATTCTGGATGGATAAATTCATATTGTTTTCTACTATTTAGAGATCACTAAAATATTTTCGTAATGTCTACTAAGACACATAATCGGTCAACCCGTACTTATCCCGAACCCGAAATTTAATTACAGTGACAAGAAAATATTATTATACAAATTTTGTTTAGTCCAAATTCTCATCGTCGTGCCGGCGTTATTTGGAGCATTGGAATATATAAATAAGCTATAAAATTTATAGCCTAGTTATTTGAATGGTGATCGCTCTCTCAATGGACTAGCTGTCATGAACTCTTTTTCCTTTTTACACTTAATTAATTGAATAAAGGAAACATTTTAAACTATGATATACCTAAGAATTCCCTATAATGTCCTCTAAGGTATGAGGAATGTCATCACGTACTTCTCTGCATGGAGAATAGTGGGCTTAAGTTGCCTTCATAGTGACAGAAGACTAAAGTTTAAAAGTAAGACATTTAGTGAGATGTTTTATCAACAAAAACCAACTAGTTATCTGAAACATGCCAAATATTTTAATACTGAAGATGGGATCAAATAAGTTCAAGCTTGGAATCCAATGGTTAGCTTGTGCGAGGTGAAAACATTGTCAATTTCAGTGCGTGAAGAATTCGTTAGTTTCGTCAATCGTGATATGGTACGTTAGAACGCAAAACGAAGTAGACGTAGAGTTGACAGACTCATCTGTCATTAGTGTCTGTCAAGTGTCAACTGTCAACTTCCAACTGTCAAGAGTTTCTCCCCGCCACCATAGTCTCGTCGTAATCATGATCGAGGAATTGGGTCGAATTATCGGTAAAAACACACAAAAAGAATGAGTGCCCGTTACAATAAAAACGTATAATGTCCGTGATGATATAAGTTCAAAATCAAAATGGATAAGTTTCTGTAAATTCACTTAAATTAAATCCATGATAACAAAACTTATTAACAATCTAAATTAAGTCACTAACGTATTAAAATCCTTAAACGTAATTGTAACGTAATTAACTTGTAACGTAATTCTCTGTAAGTAAGTAGAAAGGTCTAAGTAAAAAAAGTTTGTGTATTTTTTAACATTTGAAAATACATTACTCTTGGTGGACATAAGTAAAAAATAGCATAATTGTTCTATTCAAACGAGGACGGGGCAGACCACTTGTGGTCGTCTCGAAGAGAATAAAGAAAGAGTAGTATTTTCATATTCGATATATTCAATTACAGTTTTATATTAACATTACGTTTTATTCAGTCATAAATGGACATGCATGGTGCTTTTCAATAATTATAGTATTCCTTATACTCTTTTTTTACATTACGACCTGGAATAAAATTACATTAATGTATTGAAAAAGATATGTTCATGTAGTTCAGTCTGATTTGCTCGACTATCTTCGGATCAATCTGACATACTTTTCCAAGGCTCTTGAAGAGAAAGATGGAAAGGATAGGTCCGACTCCAGCCGGGTGAACTTTAGTAAACTATGATAGCACTATTGTTCTTGCTCTACACAATTTAACAAAAAAATGCACGAACATTTTCCCTTACGCAAATAATCTTTGAATCATCTGAGTAGAATTCCTATGAAACGTAAAATACTCCTTAAGCTGGGTACTTTATTTTTCATATTTATTATTAGTTTTTCTTACTTTGTCGCTTGCAGTACATTCGTGTGCAGTAGGTAAGGCTGTCAGCGCCACAAATGCATCTGTTGCATTGGTCGGTGTACTTCGTGAACGGTACACATTTTGGCGTGTTTGCTGTAACGAAGAAGTAAAGATTACGAGATTATTGATTATATGTAGCACCGGAGTTCGAATTATTCAGATCCCTTTACTTTTAAACTTTGTTAATTATCATTTGCATTTGTGAAAGTATGAGAGGAAGGATCTTGAGGTAACCTGAAGGACATAAAAGACTTCAGACTTCAGGCCTGTCTCCGCTTGGTCAGAATAAATGACTATAGTTTTAAACCTTCTCAATTTGTCACTTATAGTTTCAATCATTCAAATATTTTAATATTTCATAACACAGTCCACAATTGTACCACTGAAAATATTGGATTTTTTGAGAGTTGAGCCTCTAGGCTCTAGTTGAGCTACTGTCCTTCGTGAGTCATCAAACACTTTAAGCAACTGACTGTGTGTGGCTTAATTTTTTATTTTATAATTTTATTTTATAAGTATTACAATATAATTTTTTATTAGTTATCATCATCAAAGACAGAAAATATTCCAACAGTTGAATTGGATTCTATCCCTTCCAACAATCGGAATTGGAGCAGGGTACTTCCAGACATACATCATAAGAAGAGACTCGCGATCCTCCCTTTTATAATCGCAGCCAGCAAACGAGAAAAGGGCCATGCTTCGGATTCTATTCGCGGCCAAGAAGCAATTATTTATATCAGACTAGTAAATTATTTTGTTTTGGAGAATTCCACGGGAACAAATATATTTTCCGCGACGAAACGTATTCTACATTTTGACTCATAACGTAAGTTGCAATTGTGCCAAGAATAATCTCAATCTGTTCAGTGGGTTTATTGTTATACGTGTTCAGACAGACAGAAATTACAAAAAAAATGTGTTTAGGCCTCTACATAGATAACAAAGTCTGCTTAACTTAAAATACCAAATATATTAATATTCGGCGTACAGATTCAGCCCCGTTACAGTTTTATTAATGATATAGATAAATACAATTTCTCGGGATTTGATTATTGGTGATTGTGTATTTCCATGTCCTGCCCTCCCCGCAAGAAAGACTATTATGGGGAAAATCTTGTTGGGTGGCTTTATTTATATCTATTTCATTACACTCACATCTTCTCCAGTATAGCAACGAATCCTCCTCTATGTGTTTATCTTCAGCGAGAATTTGTCTTAACTGAACGGACGTAAACTAAAATGGAAGTTACAGTGATTTTTAGTTAGTAACTCAATATACCGTTATATTTAGTATCTTAGTCAATGTGGACGAAGAAAATGTTATGAAAAACTTTAGTTGGAACGAACATTTCGCTGGTAGTTTAAAAAATAAAATGAGGGTTATTTTTAATACCAGAAAGGTGTATATTTGGCGTCCTTAACTCAGAAAAGAGGCCAGGTTGAACCATGGTTATGTATTCTCTCAGATACTTCGTGTGGTATAGTAAAAATAGTATAAATATGATTTTTTTCAGGCGGAATATGTAACTTTTTTTTTTCTTAAAGATCTAGAGAAAAGGATTGATATTTATTTTATAGTAAACTTATATGATATTTTATATACATACTATTTTTTTATGACGAGGTGAAAATAACGATAAGTAGGTGTAAGCAAAATAAACATAAAGTACATAATATATACACACACAATTATATATATATATGATGTTTGAAATATGTTGATTATATTATGTTATGTTGATTTAAAATATACGCTATGAAAGCGCCTTTTTGAAACGATAGTGTATCAAAAAATGCAATAAACACAAGCATATATGAATTTTAAATGGTTTTTGAAATAAACTGAATTATTTAAATTGTCTAAAATAAATCAGTTATTATAATACAGTATCTGTCAAATATAAGTTACTACGATAAATGTTATTACAGTTACTACGATATGTCAAATATATGTAAGTTACGACGCTACTACATGTTCTTAACAATGATAATCTTGCTGACCTTACGTTGCCGCAACGTTTTTAAGCATTAAACAATTTTAACTGTTTTGACCATAGATACAAACCATAAGTTACGAGTGCGGGAGAATAAATAGTTGACATCTAGTAAATTACTACAATATTAGTCCCGCGAGTAGCTTTACGATGCGTGCTTTGCATATGTATATCCGACCGGAATATTTAACCACGTATACGAAATTGACGTTAATCCTTTAACAACATTTAATTTTATTTAGCTCTGGAGGTTTAGGGTACTATTAATTAATTATAAGCTTTAGTAACATTATAAATTTTATGTTTGATACGAGTAATTACCGGTCCTCTGGGTAAGGTTAGGCAATTCGATATTGAAAAATAAAAAAATATATATATAAAAATAGTGAATGTTATGTATGTATATAACTTGTGATACATAATAAAACTGTTAAGTAACAAATCTTACCGATAGTAACAAAGCCATTATTTCCCAATACATAACGCACTGCAATCGTCAGTTATATACGTTGAAATTAAAACTAGAAACGATTCAGAACAACCGTTCGATGTCGATTTTTAGCGTTTATAATTCACCATATATGATTTCTTTCAAGTACACTCAGTTTTATTTACCTAGTTGAAACTAGCGGCTTGCTATCGATAATTTTTTTCATTAGACGAGATTGTAATTGCATGCAATGACTCGGTTATTTTGAATTGGTAATACTAATTGAGTGCTGTTAGGCCACCGCCAGACGTCAGGTTTGACGCCATTAAACGGGCCCAGATTAGCATTTATATTTTTCTTATATTGTGAGTATTTAAACATTATCATTTTGTGTTGAAGTACATAGTGTAGCTGACAGTTCTCGATGTTTTCGAAGGTGACTGAGGCCTGTGAATTCGTATTTAGCCAGCTATGTTCTTTCGTTTACTCCTCATATTGTGCGAGAAGAGTTGAGCTGAGCGGTAGATAAATATATTGTATTAATTAATCAACGCAAATTAAAAGGTTTTGAACGACGGATTATTTCATTCATGATCGATCGAGTCAAAGTAACTTTGGAAGCTGGATGGATTACCACTAGTGAAAATTACCTGAAAACTTCTGTGCTTCCGAAGGCACTTTAAACCTGTAAATTTGCAATTTGTTATTATGTAATTTAATTTAACAATAATTAACTGAAAGTTTTGTTAGGGAATTGGTAATACAATAACGATAAAATTATATTTAATAATTTGTTACATAAATTGTTTTTTTTTTTTTTTAATTTAAATAATTGTAATTGAGCAATAACAAGGTTTGTAAAATGTTTATAACACATTTTTATCAAATTTTTAATGACATTTTACAATTTTAAATGTATTATAATTAACTTTTCGTAATTTATATTAGTATAAATGTACTTTGTGATATTCAGGTAATTTAATCATAAATGTCTAAATCGTGTCCCCAATCAGACGATATGAATATGACCACCTTTATGATAAAGGCTAGTGAGTATGCTGAGGAAGTAACAAGTCGGTCTGTGTAGTTAAGGGAATTTGGGGTTCCCCAAAAGTCAAATCCCTTAAACGAAGGCATGTGAAAGGAGTAAAGGAGACCTAAGGTGTTCCGACGCGTGACCTGCGGTTCAACGCATACACCAAGTGAAGACGCAGCACCAGGGTAGACGGCCAGTAATTTTCTATGCACCCCGAAACATTTCCAAATTATTTCA
This sequence comes from Megathymus violae, assembly GCA_003671415.1. Taxonomy (NCBI): domain Eukaryota; kingdom Metazoa; phylum Arthropoda; class Insecta; order Lepidoptera; family Hesperiidae; genus Megathymus; species Megathymus violae. The sequence goes on along the minus strand of PDGT01000012.1, from coordinate 957,002 downwards.
CTTCACTTAATGTTTCCCATGAAAGCACGCATCGTCGAAAAATCAGCAAAACTGAACTAAAACCGTTTTATGTTAAAGTACCGGTTTGGAATTGCAATTGCACTGTCCAAAACAATGAAATTTAATTAAAATGAAATTAATTTCATTCCTTGTTATCGTGCATTTTATACACGTCGTGTTTGACAATAACTACAGTATACGAAATATACACCGCGTTGATTTTCACTGTACTTTGTTACCTTGTAAACTATATGAATAAATAAGAAAGTAAGCAAAACTGTTAGATAGTAAGTAAGTATTTATTAACTCCTACTATTTTATTCAGTAATTCATTCTTCTTAGATAGCAGATTAATTAAATCAGTACACAATATTAATGATAACAATGCAGCCGTCTTACTTCGACGCTTGTCATAGTAATAATGCGCTAGCGCGTCGTGCCCGATTGGCCCTCACTTTTTTTGGTGGGGAACACTTGCCGCTTATTGGTCCAGATCTGGTTTACCCCAAATTGATAGAGGGCGCTAAGACATTTCCGCGGCCAAGGTTTGTCAGTAAAAAAAAAATTGAATTTGAATTTAACTTTTCTAACGTTTCATTTACAGTATTTAAACCCCAGTTACCAAGTTCTTTCCTTTCTTTTTATCTTACAACGCATCGGACGTCCATGTTCTTGTAAGACCTAGCTTTTTCCTTCTCTGAAGCAAGTTTTAATTAATTTGTAATATGCACATATTTGGAAAATTAGAAGTGCGTGGAGGATTCTTACTCGAATCTCCCATGCGGGCGACTAGCTAAGGCTATTACTAATTTTTGTGTTTCTATTTAAACACAATAAAATGGGCACATAATAAAAATACATCATTTTAATGCGTTTCTAAAGTTTCTAAAATTTTAATTGTGTTGTAAAACCTTATAGTAAGATTTAAAGTAAATCGGACCTAATCTAAAATCATGACTGTCCTGAAAATTTTTGAAAGTCAATTTTCAATTCTATGAAAATTCTTGTGAAAGTTAAAATGAAAAACGTGGAGCACATGCCTCGAATAGTAAAAAGTATCTGTTTATGGACTGGACGGGTAACTACTAAATTCCTGTGAACAAAGGTAATGACTGTTACTAGTGTTTAAATGAAAGTAATTCATTTACATGTTTTACAGTTCGCTAAACACCCAGTAAAAAAGGAAAGGTCAGGTCATTAACAATGTTTAAATCATTGTACAACTGTCGTTTCACATTCAGATTCATTCATTTCATTCATTTCATCATTCGCGTTTTGCTTCGTCATTTATAATGCGTACCGGGATCGATTTGTGTACCGCGAAGGATTAGAAAGTCGCATCGGTTTTTCCTTCCCATTATAGTGACAATGGCTTTAATGCAAGAGTGAATAAGTTTTAAGTTAAAGCGCTTTACCATCTAAGGCCACATCACTATTTACCATTAGATGGGAATATAATCAAGCACTAGCTTGTAATAGGTTAAAAAAGTTTTTGTGTATAATAATAATGTTCAAATTTCTCACACAAAGATGCTTGCTACTTTGATACATATGATACAAATATTCAGATAATTTCAGCTGCTTTTTTTTCCCCTCTTACGGGAGGAGGATGGTGAATGCTACATGCATAGCAGCGCCCCGGCCGCGCTGGTTATGTGGGACTCTTACCCACTAAACACCAACCTGAAGAGACTTTGGCCGTGCGACCTCTAAGACTTCATCGGATGCGCACATATGTGTATATATATACATATGTGTATATATATATATATGAGATTATGAAACAAAGCTATGTCATATTAATAAATAATATAATAATAAACATTTATACACTCACACGCCCGTACTACGATTCCCTGTGTTGCCGATGGCATGGACATACACAAATATGACGTTACAAACACCCATGACCCGAGAACAAACATTTATCTGTCACATAAATGTTTGCCGCGGCCGGGAATCGAACCGGAGACCCCTCGCTCGGCAAGCAGGACAACTACCAACTGGACTATGCGTTCGTCATTGGAGGCAAGCTTAGAAGACTACGGCCGTAAAACCTTTCATTCTATGAGAAATCAAACCCTAAGGAGAACTATAAAAGATCACAAATGGGATTAAAGATTGTTTTGTCATTACTATAATCGCAAAGTACTAACCAGTCTCCGACTGTCTATTTGAAAATCTCGCGATAATCTCAACAACTACTGCGCAGTTACTCATGCGGTTTGTAACGATAAATAGAATGATTTATGAGTACGAGAAACGTTTAAGTGTATAGGGTAAACAGGAAATATTTATAAAATGTCTGATATAAATACATAACAGTTCTTCGGGTTCGATTATTATTTTAAACACTACGATTTACGTTCCCTAAATCTTTGCAAGAAAAAACACTTATAGGATCATTTGCACTTATAGCCAATAGAAATCGTTTTTTTTTGTTGTTTGTTTTTTTGTTTTGTTTATTTTTTGCATAGAATAAGTTAACACTTGACAACAATCCCACCTGATGGAAAGTGATGATGAAGTCTAACATGTTGAACGCACTAACTCATAAGAGCCTATTCACTCTCCTCTTGAAGACTCCCAAATTGTAAGAAGGCGGTAACACAGACGCGGGCAAGTTATTCCAGTCCTTTGCAGTGCGCACAATGAATGACGACGCAAACCGCGCCGTCCGTATAGATGGTACGTTCACTATACATATGTATAACGATGGATGGATGGCCGTACGTCAAGTTGTTCGTTGGAGAAACGGCGATGGGGGAATTACTGAGAACAGTTTATGCGCACTCTCTCCAAAATGTATCCTATAGAATACCGAGAGACTGGCAACCCTGCGCCTGTACTCAAGGCTTCGCAGATTGGTTCCGACTAGATTTGGGATTTCCCAACAATTGAAGTCGGTCAGTGCATTCCAAGGATACATTCTGAAAAGTAGGAGCCAAGACGAACGGGCTCCTCTTGGCGCTGAACAGACACGTCAGAATTATTGGTCGATTGTAAATAAAGGAGTTAATAAATAAGTAAATTAATTCAATTATTATAAATCTGTAAATGAAATAAATGAAGTTCATCAAGTGCATACACAATCTAACAATCAATCCTTCTCTTATCTTCGAAGGTATTGAAAGTAATAAGACATAAAATATGGAAGAAATAAACACTAAACATTTTATTTCTTCGCTACTTACTCTCAGCTTATAGCGAAAAGATACGAAAAGTCAAAGTTTTCAGTTTTCGAAAGGAAAGGAAAATATTTCTATTGTCTGATATTTACAGCATGGATACACGCGAGTCCGGTTCGATCATATATTTTTAAAAGGTAAATACTATGATACGATATATTGAATATTGATTTTTTAACCCACTTTCAAAGAGGGAGAGGTTTTATATTCGTGTATATGTATTTTTCATGTATTGATAGGACGTAATAATAATTATGATAGGTTCTGAAGATAGTGGGTGATACTTTTCAACAAATAATAATAACTGGATCGTGTTTAAAGATATTTGCTGTGGACGAAACATTAAAATTGCAAAACCAGTCCATCATCAACCATATCAAGGTCTCATGTTGTGTCTTGGACATAAAAAAATAACTCTTCCACGAATTAGAATAATATAAATATTGGCAATAAATAAAACGTATCGTGGGAACCCGTAACGTAACAAAATTTGTGAATTCCGCGATGACATCAGCTTAAAATCATATGAATTAGAATAATCCAAGCGTGTTTTGAGCTGTTTGCTTTTGATACCGATTACATTGTAAATCCAGTAAATCGTTCCTCATTATTTGTTTGCGTCGAGAAGTAATTATCATCTAGTAATTATAATCAACGATGAAAGCAGCTGCACCCCTTAATGGCTGAAACTTAGCGGATAACATTGACATTAGTCGACAGAAACTACTTAGGAGTGCCTTGAGCAGATCTGACTCTTATAATCAGGTATGCGACTTGCTGGGCCCGTTACATAACAACATGTAGTCATACCGTACTTATTTATTACGTATGTATGTTTATTTACAAGAAAAGATGAATGAATGATGAATATATAACAAGCTTTTTGTAATTAATTAGACTTCATGAAAAAATTCTATAAAATCATATAATATATTATAATTAATAATGAAAATAATACTGATAAAGTAGTACGATGTGTCGGAATTGAACCTAGTGCATTTACCCTACTCGTAGCTATTTGACTTGGCACCGATTTCAACCGTCTCAGTATGTAGCGCATATACATATAAAATGTTATTAATTTTTTATTTTATTTTAGCATGATTTTATAGTTTCTCTCTTTGAAGTCGGTTTTTTAAAAGCTTTTTCTTTCCTTAAATACAATAACAACACATTTGTATAAAATCCATCTGTCTCTGCCAGTACATTTAATTTTTTGTCAAATTTCATTATAAATATTTTTTTCATACCATATTCTTTTTATCATACCATCAATCTGACCACCTGGAACATTTTTTTCTGTCTCTCCGTCTGCATGTCCCGTTATAACTCAAGAACGGCTTCCTCTTTATGATAACGGGCATGTAGTGAGATCACGTGACTGTGCAGATGATAGGCTATATAAAACTAGAAGCCTGGCGGTCATACGAAATGACCGCTGTTCTAGATATTATAAATTGTTATATGAATTAAAAATATTTATATGTTCTTAAATAGCATGATAATTTAATTAAAACAATGATAACTGCATGTATCAGTGTATATGGACTATTTGAATGCCGCGGCAATTTCACCCCATTGGCTAGTACAGTTACGCAAGCAACCAATAAGCTATCGGCGACAAACAGACACTTAAGTCGCTTATAATAAAAAAGATATCAGTAAATCTAATGAATTCAATAAGGATTCCTTATGTATAAATTAACACGTATTTAATATTTAGCTTTGACCGCATTACGTATCATATTTGTAAACATGGTTCTTTTTATGTAATACCCATGTAACTATTAATGCAATGAACATAGGGTTTACAAAAAAATCTTAAATAATAATTTGTGTTCCAACTTCATGTCTACGCCTTACAAGCTGTTAATAATTAATCTTCTTGCTGTCTTTGTATCGGCTGGCGTATTACTGTATATATTCTAGCGGAATCGGTAGACGTTGTACTGCCCGCATGTTTAGTCAAATAATAAAGAAATAAACTTCCCTAAACCTCATCGCATTACCACATACTACCGGGTTCAATTGTGAATCTGAACTAAACCAATCAGGGACCCACTTAAACTAACAAAGACATCAAAATCGGTCCAGTCGAAAAGTATTTCCGTGACATATAATGTACAAAAGAATTTAATATATAAAGATAATTTGCCATGCTATTAAAATAGCCGACATGTATGTGCTTTTGTCGCGGTAATATTTAGCTGTAGTTTGAGTTAGTATGTTTACGCGGTTCAGCTTCAATATGAACGGACCCATTGTTAAAAACGACGTATTACCACAGCCGCCGCTGGGACTCCAACCAGCAGTAAACACGGTAAAAGCTTTCAGTTGTTGCCATTAACTAATTACATATTCACTCATAACGTAGAGAACCATTTTTGAAGTTCAACGTATGTGTACTGATGTTTATTAAATAATTTCAAACAGGTTTCATTTGTAGACTCGATTTGGTCGATGGCGTAGTTTGACGTTCGAAAAGTGTTTGTAGAAACCAACTTTGAATAAATATTATTTCATTCATTCATTCATTCATTCATTCGGAGAAAGTGTTCGTTGGTTAGATATTCATCAAAACATAAGTAATTGTTCTAAAACGTCAATCGATTAACATCCCACTTTCATGCGCATGGCGTCAATCCAATAAAGGTCCATTGCTAACGATTCTAAAGGCGTCAGCTCATTAATGATCCGCTGTTAATGATTCTCATGACGTCAACCTATTAACATCTCGCATCTTTGTAATTGATAAAGCTTGGACCATTCTTCACCATGCTGTTCTAGTGCGGGTTAAAGGACAGATTCAGCATTTATTTATTTTGATCGTCAATAGATTATTTTTGACTATGTAATAAAATTTGTTCTATCACTTTTGTCTTTTACCTTCTAGAGATGTAACATATTTTTTACTTTATAAAATATATTCGTAGCTCCCAAAGTTCAATTGAGGTATTCGATAATATTCAAGCCGAGTAAAAGATATCCTTAGGGGTACCGTTACAGTTCATAGCCTTCAGAGTGTACGCATTGAAAGTTCATCGGTTCACCTTCACCCTGACCGCTGCCTCTGAACTGATATACTGCGCTAACATATACTACATAATACATTTGGGTTTGACTAATAGCGATTAAGTCTTTTATGGTATCAGCCGGTGAATCAGAATACGGGCCATATTATGGTGTTCGCGCCAATAGTGGCATTACTCTATGAATGCATTTGCCTGTTCCCGCAAAAATTATTATAAATTGCAATCGCACCACGCGATTTATTCTATATTTTCTATTAACGCGGCAAATCGTTCCTTCGCTTTTTAAATTCCTATCCTCCTCTCTTTCTGGCAAGTGCACTTTTATATAGAGGATTCACTCGCACACCGCCGAGTGTGAAAAAAGACAAACAATGAAATAGAAGTCTTCCCGCCGATCTCGAATGCAGATGGTAACTGTTCAAATCCTATCATGCACGTTTGGTATAATACCAATGCCGATATTAACGCGATGTCCCCTGAGGAAACCATTATTCCACTTGTTAGTAGGTCAACACTATTAAAATATAAAAATATTAATTCAAAGTACCAAACATGCACACAGTAACACCCCCGCACTATTACTCTCTGTGTTGCTGCTGTGTGTGTTGGCATGGACGTACACAACTATTATATCTTAGACATCAGTGCCCTGAAAATAAAGTTATCTTGAACATAAATGTCTGGACTGACCTGGAACCAGACCGCGAGTCTCTCCCTTCGCGAGCTCGCTATCAACTCAGCGGTCATACTTTTATTATTAGGGCTTTTTAGTAAAAGTATGTTTATTTTAATTAACGCCGGTGAAAAATTAATTTGTTTCCCACCGTTCCTAAAATGAATGAATGAAATAATATTTATTCCAAGTTGGTTATACTAAACACTTTTCAAAAATCATCCTACGCCATAGCTTCACCAAATCCCTACCGAGAACATTCAGCTCTCGGAAGAGGAAGCGGCAAGAAACTCCTTAGGAGTTTTTTCTAAGAGTTACAGAAAACCCTTGCTATTTACTTATGGCTATGTAATAAGTATATTAAGTAATTATCAGGCTTATCACTAAATTTCTTATTTCAATATAAGATATCGTTAACTAAAACAATCTGAATAAAACAAAACCAAAGTTTTATACTCGTAACAATAGTATAAACAATTGTATGGAATGCCAAATCAGTAACTAAATTAGGAAAATAATTACATTTCTAAGTGAAAGTTCCGTGCCAAATTTAACTAATGAAATTTAAAGCGTCTTTTAGCAAATTTAGAACAATTAAATTGCTAATAGATTCCAAATACAGCCTTAAACGACGTTTTAAACGATAACTCGGCTCCTCGCAGGCATGTAGCGTAATTACTTTATTTGTCTTCACTTACGATTGCTACATGAATTCCTAAAAATAGGTGTAAGATGTACGACGTTGAAGTCAGCGTAAATTGTACGTAAGGTTTCCATTAGATAACGTTAATATATTTCATATGACTTAAGTTTTTGATTGCCGAGTTTCATTTAATTTTAAGTAAAGACTAAAAAAAGGTTAATTGGTTATTTTATTGGTTATGTTGCAGTATACGTTGCATCCATTGACTAAATATAAAAAATACACCATTACAGAGCACAAAAATAATATCAGAAGCAATCCTACCTAATTTTATACTTCAGGTGCTTACCGGACTGTATATATTGCAGTTTAGTATACCTCCGGGCCTTAGTTGGCTATTCTGTCCTTGAGGGAACGTTAAAAGATGGTAACTTTTTCGTACCGTAAGAATATGTATATATAACACTTGGTTCTTGATAACTACACGACGCAAATGACGGCTTCATTTGTAAAAGATGTACTCGAGATGCATTGCAATTATCATGGGGATCTCTAAATTGTTTTTTTGAAAATTTAGCCGATGTCACTATCTGATAATGTAATTTTTGATAATTGAAAGTTTTTTTTATAAGTTCAGTATGTTTTGTACTTTATCAATTATAAAAAAAAAAACAATTGTTTTTCCCTTTTATATTATTAGTATAGATGAATATTACAATTGTTAGTTTAGGGAAGAGCATTCTTTAAGCGTAAAAGAATGACTTGGGAATTCTTTCACTTCCATATTTACAACATATCTTGGGTATAAGATCTTAGAATACCGCTAGTAAAATATCTCTATTCCATTTCATTGCCTTCTTTATTCGTTCCTCATACAGCATCGAGGCCTCATTCTGATATCTGTGGACGTATTATCACTGCAGTAAAAACTTTATACCTCGTAAAATGTTAGTGGGCTATTTCCTTTTTATTCCATATTGGAAATAAATGGAGCGTACATTAAAAACTAGCATTATATGGGATGTAAGTTTGATCATTTAAAACCTTTTATAGTCTAAAGCGTTCCGCGTCTTTAACGAAAATGCCAGTAATGGCTTTTGATGGCTCAATCGCTTAGTTGGTATCGCCTCTGGTTTCAGTGAGATGAATTTAGATGCGTTACAAACAGCTTTAAAGGATGGAGTGTAAGGAGTTCCGTACATTCTCGTGTAACCCAGTTTGCACCCTAGTGAAGCGATGGACAATGTCTTAGTACCAGATATATTCTGTTGGACGCGCTGGGATCGCTACACACAGTTTAATCCCGACATCCTGACTGCCTGGCTACCCTCCTTCTAGAGATAACTTCACTTCGGTTCGGGTCGAGTCGGATCGGTTCGGTTCGGTCGCAGCGTTCGCGAGTCAGTTAACAAGCGGTTAACTATGGAGTTACGACTGTACATACATAAAAAAATACATACACATTATTTAAAAGTAGATTGTCGTTTGACATCAGTTAAAAATAGATAATATTTGTGTCGTATTGTTTATGATTGGTTTTTAAATTGTTCTTCAGCAAAACTCGTGGTACAAAAATTTTTTTGTAACATGACAGTGATGTCGTGAATTTATTGTTTTATTTATTTTTTAAATCGTAAGGGATCGTAGTATTTAAAGTAGTCATCAGGATTGTACCAAATATATCAGGGATCGCACCGGAATTCGACCGCGCGTTTTGAGAGGTCTTCCAAAATTCCGATATTGAATAACTTTTTACTGAATAACATGCCAAATTATTATAATACAGTATTATTATTTAATGTTCATCTTATAAAGAATTAATATTATGAGGCAGTATTTGTAAATAAACAATTCCTCGTTGTACAATTTAATCTTAGGATTCCAACGTGTGCCATTGTAATGTCCGCGCATAGTTTGCGGAATTGCACCACTCCCGCTCTTTTTGCGATGACGTAAAAGGCAACCGTTAGGACAAATACAGGAATACCACCCACTCCGAATGCATGGGACTAGGTTAGTCAGGTTAATTTCTGATGAGGTTTTATCACTCTGCGCATCACAGGGGATAAGGGACGAGCGAATAAATGGATTGTTTTTCGCAACAGAAATTATCTAAAATAAAGTTAATGTATTTTTAAATTTAGATTTATAATAATTACTTCCGCTTGTAATCGAGCACAACAAAATTTACCAAAACGATGTTAAATATTCGTGTAACCGTCACGGCGCTAGTGAGCCTTGACCGCGAACATAAATTCACTAATTCAATCACAGCATTATCAACTGTTCCTCTGATAAGAGCAGCTATTTTTAGCACATATTCTCGGAATTACATAGTTCCAACACATTTTAATATTGTTTGTAAAACAACGGAAAATCGATTTAAAAGCTTATTTATTTTGTTAATTCATTACTTTTTCATGGTCGGATATGAATTCCATGTACGAGTATATCCATCCGGTTGCAAAATAGTTGTCGGTAACTAATACTGTTCTAATCGCAATGGAATTTATCATCTGGTCTTGATAGGATATTGCAGCGCAGTAATGGTTTCGCTAGACGTATAACGAAGATCTCTATATGCATGAAAATCGGTGATGCGTGTAATGGTAATCCTGTAGATAGGTGATTTGTGATAGACCTGAGCGATTAAAATCATTTATAGAAGATAGAGATACTGTAGCGCCACACAGTAGAGTAATTAACATGTTATTACATTAGTAATTTCCTTTGTTACGCTCCAGGAAACATGTTACTTATGTTTAAAAACAGTGGCCGAAACTATAATAAATGTTGATAATTTTATCACGCGTATTATATATTTAGAATTGTACTCCATATGTATAAACTATCCGTAAGTATATAAATCATTATCCGATGGTAAAAACTTTTTTAAAAAATGTCGTGATAAAAAAATATATAATATTCAAATAACTCTAACAACGTCAAAATGTCGCCTCAGACTTTATTTCTTGTGGTATTTTGTAATTGAAATTCTTTTTTATAATGAAAATAATTAATTCTAGTAAAACGATAATTTAAAGTAAGTAAAAAACCCCTTATTCTCTAAATTCAATTCTTTGTAATATTACCCTTATTATTCTCATATCCGGGACTTCCTCAGTAAGTTACGATTTGTACGGGTCGTAAATCTTCGCGTTACGTATCAGTAATAGGTTCTTAGTGAATTTACATCCCGAATCCCATGCGATTTCTTGCACATATAAATTTAATGTATTACCGACTCTAGGTAACATAGGTTAACTGCGGCATACAGAGAGTTCTAATTAGCGATTTTTATAAATATTAAAAAGATTTATGAAACGTTTTATGTTTGGTATAAACATCTTTCATACAGTTCCAGTGGAGATTTGAACGATGAATTAGAACTTAGAATTAACTTAGGAACATTATAATCAAGCTGCTAGAATTCTTTGAAATATTCAAAGCCACAGGGATCACAATTAGTTTACTCTCGCGTGATACCCTAATGTGAAAATGCAAATGACAAAAAAAAATAAACAGTGCCATTATGATTGTGCTCGCATACCATCACTATCACCCTACATCATTATCAGTACTATCGCCTTAAAAACTGCCGATTTGCAGCGTACTAAATTCGCCATATATTTCTTAAGTATGGAAGTTAAATTGACTTGAGAATGAGAGATGAGACAAACAAATAGATCCTTTTCGAGAGACGCAAAAAATATTTATTATCGGTTTATTATCGATTGTAAAAGTAAAAGTATTGTGCGATAATCGCATGCCTTAAAGTAAATGGACTGTATGGTATGGCTGTGGAAATTGGAGGTACGATACGTTGATAGAAGAAACCAAGAACTTAGACATCCACGTCACGCGTAGGTTTGGCAAGTTTCTTATGGAATCTTCTAGATGGAGATGCATTGGCGGATTTGTTTTTTTTTTGAAAAAAAAAACGCGAGATCTACACAGCTGGATTACTGGAAGAAAGCACAGTAGAATATCTATTCTGTAGGGAAGTTGTCGGAGTGAAACCGCACTGTAACCGATCCGCAACTTCGTCTTCCACGGAAAAACCTTGGAGTGTCAATCTTAATTAGTTTTTAGATCGCTGTAAACATTGAACAAGCGACATGGCTTATATATTTGTCATTTAAAGAAATGTCTGTGTAAATTCTAAAGTTGGTTGATGTATGTTCGTGATGCCTATATAGAAAAAAAATGTTGATTCTGTTTTCAGGTTAATCTATGCCCGAAGTATTGAAAGGCACGTATGTGTATTGATCTGACGCGGTGCAGTGGGAAATGTTCCAGATTTCGTTTATAGTATTCTACGGTTTTCTTTGACTATCCATTACTATGCATTTGATTATGCAATTCAACAACTTCGCCCATCTTTGAAAACATTGCGGTAACTAATCGAACAAAAAAATTATAATATAAACAACAAATTTAAAATTTGAAAAATATAGCACTATTTGAACCTGGAACACAAAGTCTACAGATGTGAAATGATATAAAAATCTTACCAAATTTGTCCCGTTCTTCTGCTTGTTTGTAAATCACTGCTACATTAAGTAATATAATAGATAATATATAACCTACGAGTACATTGATATTACATAGACAATAATCAGAATAGAAGTGAATTATTGCAAACAAGTCGAGCATTTTCAAAAGATTGATATATTGGCGGCTTGTCTGCCAGCACGGATTTACAGCCATAGTTTAAACCCGTAGTCCCTCATGCTTGCCAAATGTGGATAAGCAAATTGCATAAATCTTTGAGAACATCATAAAAACGATCAAATTGAGGTTTTCTCAGGATAATTTTTTGATTGAATTAATTTGATAACTCAGAAGTGTCATGTGCGCAGATTTGAACTCGAGTTTTCTGGACGTGCGCTAAGCTACCAGTGTTATGGTAACTATATAAATGTCGGATTTTAGATAATTGATAATTAACTAGTGAAAAAATATTAAGTTAGAGGGATCAATGAACGCCTACATTTGAAAGCTTGGAATCTTGACATAACTTTTTAAGATTAAAATACACTGAAATTCCATCTAAATTCTGAGTAGAACTAATTTTCCATCTCGAAAGTTCTAATTCCTATTGAAGTTAAAAGCTATTGTCTTCATCCAATATTTGAACAAGATTTGTACCGAAGTCAATTTGTAATATTTCGTGTTCAATTGTATTCATAAAGATATTTGTAGATTTCAATTAGGATTTTATTATTCTTAATTATTTATTTTAGTAATAGATTTATATTATAACATTTGGGCAGCGTTTTAACGGCGATTAAAATAATAATACAAGGATAATATAATAAAAGAACAATTTGGGGAAAAAGCAAAATCGCGATTATGACATTGTAATCTCAGCAATGAAGTAATTAAACGTTTTCATCATCATGATCACATCAGCGCGTTATCACTCAATGCTGGTTACAAGCCTCCTTAAATTCTTGTCAGCCTCCTTCATCTTGTGCTTTTCGCATCCAATTGTGCCCAGAGACATCGACGATGTCACCGTCCTATCGCGCTTTTCGACAGCCACGCCTTCCTTAGTTTGATCTTGGCCACCACTCTGTCATGGGTTTCATCATTACGTCCCACCAGGCGTCTTGCCCAATTCCACTTGAGATTTTATCTAAATTTTGACTTTTGTTACACGTTGTGCAGTCCAGTAATCTCCGTGTTCATACCTTGGCTCGTTCCATGGCCCTTTGTGCAACATGAACTCCTTAGTGAGCGTCCATGTTTCGGCATATTTCGTCCATGTTTCGTTAAAGTTGGCGGAACACACTGGTCAAAAAGCGTTTTCAGGTTTTACAGGATTACTTTTGATCGGAGGATATCTTCCAAAAGCGGCTCATCTAACCTGGATCCGGCTTTGATCAAAAGATATAACATGTCCAAGATAAACGTATTGCTAAACCACCTCTAACTTGTCATTTCCTACTTTGACAGTTGGGACTGACAACTGACGGGGGGCGTACTGGAAAATCAGCGCCGCGGTCGCTGCACACCGGCCGCGGCACACGCTGAGTGCGCTCCTATTTACGGCTTGTTGCTGCAGCACACTCATTAAATTATAATTATTTTTGTTTTATATTTTTTTCTTTGTGTTATTTCTGTTTTTTATTATATTTTTTTACTGCTCTTTATTATTGTTAAATATTATTTTTATTATCAAAATGTATTTCTTTCTTTTTTTCTTTCTTTCTATCCACTAGGCTACCAGTATTAGATATTTTTTTACGTAAATCGATCAAATTATTAACAAATTCTGTAACTGGTAATCGATATGAATACAATACAGAATAGCGTTACCGGGGCAGCGAGTAGATTTCATAATATAATAAAATGTATTGTTACTTAATATAAATTTTAATGAGTGTATCTTTATTATGTTAATACTTTATATTAACATTGCCGAAGTTTTGAAACTAATTTTAAAGCAATTTCGTGAATAAATTAAAACTTTTAAGATGGCTATTTCATTCGTTTTACATAACAATGAGAACACTATTATTCGATGTAAACTTTAGCGGTTAGGGTAGAGTTAAGTTATAAGATTTGAAATTTGTTTGGTTTTGCGAATTATTGTTTTAAGTTGATGAAAGATGATATAAGCTTTTATTGTGACGTAACTTTGGCTCAGTTGGAGCTAGTATGGAATGGAAGGAAGGGCTTCGATTATTGACCGAGGCATACATTATTATGACAGATTTGTGGGTTCCGATTAATTGTGATGTCTAATCTGTCCGGATATAAGTAGGTGCTCCTAGTGCAGGGGGCGGGGGTCATTGACCCATACAAATAATAAAATCGTGACGAAACTGAATCTGTACGGTAAATATTTCTTGGAAATTGTAATGTTACCTGCATTGTTTTGTTATTAAAATAAGAGTTAAAATATTTTTTTTTTAATTTTGTTTCTCTATCTGTCTGTCTGATCAAATATCACACTTTAACCACTGAACAGATTTAGATGATACTTGCCATTTTAGTAGCTTATATTATGGATCATATTTTAGGATACATTTTACCTCGGAGAATGGATCTGTTGTGACGGAATAGTTGAAATGGACATTATATTAAGAGTCACCGTTGTCCATGGACATCAGCAGAATCAACAGTATCACTGATGCGTTGTCGGCCAAGAAATAAGAAGAAAGTAAGGAAGAAAGTTCTATTACATTTATTAATGTTGAGATTATGTATATTAAATCACTTTAAAGTAAGAAGGCTTTGTTATCAATAAATGCAAAGTTTCAATCCATTTTTTGGATTCAATGTTTCTCTGTCTATAGGCTCGTAACACCAGGACACCACTGAATATATTTAAATTGTACCAGTCATATTTGTAACTCATATTAAAAGTCATTAAGTATACTTTTAATGTCGGAAAATTGATCTGTTCAGATAGATAGGGAAATAAAATTTAATATGGACACTCTTTTAAAAGGGTAATAAACAATCTTATGGATACTTTTCTGCCGCTGTTGCAATATATTTATATATGTATAAGTAAAATGGGAAACTATTTGTAACTTACAACTATTTGTTTTTAGCTTACATATTTATATATTTAGTTCCATTTACATATGTACCACTTACTTATTACTTATTTCCATTGTATTGTAGAGTTATGAATACTAAGAGACCAAAATACATGGTAATAAATCTGTGGACGTCGCCAATATGAGGGTGTGAGTATTATCGTGTGTTTAAATGGCTGGTCATGGTGTTCAGACATTGAGTGTTAAGGAAAGACACGAATGAGATGGACGAGTTTTGATATCATATTAAATTTATTTGTTAAAACATAATGCAGTATGTGTGTAATTTTAATGTGATCGAGTAGTGTTCCATAAACAGAGTGCATTGACATTAGAATTATGCTATCACAAATCAAACTATAAGTTTAGTTATTTGTATCTTGTAGTCAGGATATGGAAAAAGTTTTAGTACATAGAGTATAATTAACTATCTTCAAAACAGTGAACTAACTAAAGTATTTGACGTTTGGCGAACAGCTTTGGTATTCTGGTGAACTCCAAATACTTGGGACACAACCATTGATGGTAATAGATATTACGAAGCACGTAAAATCTAGAAGAACAAATAGTTTATCACCGAAAAATTTTTTTTCAATACACATAGCATCAGACGATGTCTTTTCTCAACCTATAGTCAGTTCGCAAGCGGATATTAGATACATCCTGTGCCTGATAGTAGAAAAGCATGTGAATAATTTATTTATAACTCCAAACATTTAACTAAATTCTAGCTTTCAATTGCTGATATCTACCTGTATCAATGCTATTTATAAGAAATGTTCTTAAAGTTATGTGTAAAGAGAAAATATTACAATATATACTATAATGGTAGTTATATTTTACTCATGTTAAACATGGGGCTGATGCTGGACTGTGAAGTTTTTTAACCGCGTCACACACGAGAATCATCATTGTAAAAACTTGTATACTATAAGATGCCATGTCTCGGAAGTTGAAATCTTTAATTTGGGTTTATAGACTTATGCTAAAAAGTTTTTGAACATGACACTTGGGAAGGCTTTAGAAAATCTTGCAACTGTTTAGAAGAGAATTAATTCCTTCAATTACGTCAAGGTAGGTAGAAAAAGGTCTGGCTGCATAAGCATGTCGTGGAAAGTGTTTTAATTTTTGGATCCCAACTCACCAATTCCAAGCACAAGATCAACGCTCATATAAATTAACGACTTTAGAAGTGGAACGCTGCGGAGAATATTAAAATAAATTATTTAATTACATGATCTATTATTATTATCTCTCTTTGTCCCTCCCCACACTCGATTGTTTGTTACCAATATATACATAATTATAGGCCATAAAAAAACCTTCGCACACTCGAACCCCACGCCCTCAACCGTACAAACCTTAGGTGTTAGTATTCCACAATACCAACACAGCGTAGAGATTTAGCTAGGTCAGTGGAAAGCTAATGCCGGAGGGTAGTTACATATAAATTTCCGGCGAGCGACGCAAAAGGCACGGCACCTGCATTATATATGAGTCACGGGTCCAATGCTGACCTGGGATATATACGCACAGGGTTAAAAAGCAGCTTGAAATACAGAGGATAACTTAGTTATTTTTGTCATGTAACTTTTAGTAGTTATAGTACAAATAATCTTGTGCAAACGGCAAGTTTCACTAACATATAAATAAGTTTATTTGTTTACATCTGTGATGTGGTTGTTAAACCATTATCTGTTACTCTGGTTATTAAGTTAATTATTGAAAAAATCAATCGTAAAATGTTTTAAACCTGTTGGTTGCAGTATTATAGAGCCAGGTAACATGCGAGGTAATTTACCGCTTCCTGGCAAACGTTTCTATCACGGCCCTGGTAAACCCAGATGTCGTCCTTGCGATAGCGTAGAATAAGTGGCGTTAACCACTCACCAACAAGTGGTTCATTGCCAAGCTTCTTGCTTGTTACTGCAAAATATAATTTAACTTCACAGGAAATAAAATTTAAAGCGTAATAATACCGCGAGCGTCAAAACCGGCGCGTTTGTTTTCTTAGTGCATGCTTATTTGTGTATAGCGCGCAATATCTGTCACTGTAACGAATTCCAGCGACAACTACTTCGCGGACCTCATTAACTGTTGAATATCATTACACCACAAGGTTAGCGCTGTAAAGCGCTATGGCGCTGTTTGTACATCGATAATTCAAGGTGTTGTTCAAACATAGTCCAAGTTTGCACACTTCCGTGTTGGGGTCAATGTGTTTTGTTTCTGAGAAGATGTTCAGAATATTTCGGATAAATAAATTTGGGAAAATTTGCAGTAGAATTGTTCATAAACCACGCGTGTTTCGGAGGGCTTGTTAATCCATCGGTATTGGTGCTTATCGTTAGATGGCAGTCGCAAAGCCTTACCGCAGGTCTTCTGGGGATGTAAGATCTTTGAATGTAGTATAACATATTCACGCTACCTCAGCATCTTCTGGTAACCTTCAAGTTTGAACCTCGGTCAAAGCGCACGGCAGATTTAAGTCCAGATCCTGTAAGCCCCTTTAATTCCCCAAATCATGTGTGCATTACAAAATAATTATCACTCGCTTTTCAATTATTGCTATTAATTATTGAAATTATTGCTATCAATTTTCTTCACAGAAAAACATCGTGAGGAAACCTGCATATCTAAAAGCTCCTAATAATCATCTCAAGAGTAAGAAGTTTGCCAACCTTTATTTGGCTGACGTGATGAACTATGGCATTTTATCTCGATATAAGGGACTGGGGACCTGTGTTGGGATGGTAATGGCTTCTATACGCATGTAAGTGAAAAGTAAGAGATGCTTGCAAGGTTCGAACTTGAGTCTCCTATGCCTTTTAAGTCAGTATGTACCCTCTGCTTAATGGAGCTATTGATATAAATAAATATGTTTAGTATTAGGAAGTCATCCCTAGAAGAATAATATGAGTTAAACGTAAAACTAACAAACACCTGATAAAAATGTCCAACAATTCACGTTCGCGTGCTATTCGTAAAGACTGCATTAACGTAAGGACTGCTGCATTCTGAAGCGATGTGAGGTAACTAGTTGAATATGAAACAAAATATTCTGAATCGGGAATACGATTGCAAGATATATTTTATGTCACAGTTAAAACTATATGTATGTATGTTTAACTTAAGTTTGTATTTTGATCCGCGTCTTGAGTAGACAGACACAGATAGCTGGCATTACATAACAGAATAAATTCTGTTTATGCGGTAGGGTTGCAAAATGTTATATTTGCTTAAAAGAAATATGTACATACATAAATTCGTGAAATGCGACAACCCTATATTGCATATATTGCATTGTTAGCCGTAGATTGTTCTCAATTATTTTAAGTCATTGATTGACATATTAGCTGTCCAACACAACAACTGAAAAGCGTCAAAATATTTAACTATTGAATCTAGGAGGCATACTGTTTAAACTACGTTGTCTAAAGCTCATCTCACTTACCTCACCTCGCACCTTGCCAACCATGCCTAAGGCCTTTGCGTTGTTTAACTTAATTGCACCACAAGCAGGGGAGATTGGCTTGGACTCAAATATAGACTCGGTTCTTATTCCCAAAAATGTGAAGAGTTATGGCTGTATTCCATCTCACGATCTAAGTAGATTGGTAGATTTCACACATCCTCGAGAATGTCATGTAGAAGATTCGGATGTGCAGATTTTCCTGCGATGTTTCATTTATCGAAACAGGTAATACAAAATTTATTCGCACGTTACTT
The DNA here is from genome assembly GCA_003671415.1 of Megathymus violae. Taxonomy (NCBI): domain Eukaryota; kingdom Metazoa; phylum Arthropoda; class Insecta; order Lepidoptera; family Hesperiidae; genus Megathymus; species Megathymus violae. Next base: position 938,181 of record PDGT01000012.1, on the reverse strand, counting down.
GGAAAAGTTAAAGCATTAACATTTGAAGTCATAACCGGTTTCGCAGTTCTAATCGCTTCCAAATAAAGAATCCGATTCCTTATTGGCCCTCATTAGTTCTGCCCATTTTTATGTACACTCGATTCGATTATTCGTAATACCGTTACACGTAATTACAAATGTAAATTTCGTTTTTAGGTACAAGACAAGATTAAAATTCGCTTAAAAATCTATTTTGTTTAGATTGTGTTTAGGATATTAATAGTATGGATTTCTTCTCACAGATGATTACTCACATCACAATAAACATCTTACTTTTGACCGTTAATGGTCAATACCAGCGCACGTATGTACATATCTCTCCTTGTATATAGCGAAGTGTAACTCGAAGGTGGACAGCTGGATTATTGGTCAATCTAATTGCTGTAAGCTCCTTTATCGCTGAAGACTTACGACGTGAATTAACGATTGCTATTTATTTACCTACTTAACCATCTTTATAATTACGGGATTACTGACTTACTAGTGATCTCTGACCCACTACTAACTGCACCAACATCGACAATTAACTCGGTCAATCGCTATCCAACACAAACTTCGGTCTATGTGAGTTTCTCTGTCATACGTTCACAAAGCTGCAGCAAAAAATCCCTTTAAAGTTTTATTAAATTAAATATTATCGAATAGAGATGGTACATTAATGCCACCCCTAGCAGTATGCACCCCGGTCACGTTCCGACGGGGTTGCAGCTACCCGGTTAGAGATAGTACCTACTCGTAATAGAAGCTTCTCAGCATCGTATATCTGGAGAATTTTTACTTTTTATAAATCACCCACAAACGAAACGATGATTGTGTCTTTTAGTTTAACAAAGGTTTAAAATTTAGATTTAAATATACATATCTAACGTTACAGGTTTTATGGTTTCTGGTGTTCGCATAGTGGTCGAAATTCGACCATAACCATTTAGAAAGCTTATATTTCTAAAATTTATTTACTGATAACACTAACACTAGTCAATAGCTACCAAACAGAAAGAAAATCGGTCGAGAATCAGAGAAGAAAAACGTACTTTTCTCGTGAAAGATTTCCCTTAAAAGGGTTTTCCCACCATGTCGTTCGAGTTGAATATTTAATTACTTGTATATGAATATTAAATGTATGTATGTAGCCTACGCCTGTCCGGAACCATGTATCTTTACATAAGTAAAGATATTTTTCCGTTTGCCGTGTTGGGATGGTCTAGTACTCCCCTAATCCCATGCAGGCAGAACAGGATGTCGTAAGAGGCGACATAAGCCAGCCTGCTTGGTGGTAGGGCTTCGCGTAAGAATTGTATCATCAGTATTATTATTAAGTCATTATTATTCCTATAACTGGTATTATTTTTGTGTGTAATTTTAAATCGGTGCCATGGTCCCGAAGATTAGATTTCACAACACAAACTCACTGTGTAGTGAGTACACCTATCATTGGTTGAAGCTGTTTATTAATACTGTTTTTAAATTTATTTACATGTTTGTATAATATTTGAAGCTCTCATTACTTAAGGCGTTTAATTGTTCAATTGTAATATCTCGAAGGGGTTGTTTTACAAAAGTTAGGTTTTGTTAAGCAACTTCAGGTTTGGGCGATAGTTACATTCATCTCTTGATTTGGTACTCATCACAACACACGACACTAATGACATCTTCACGTAAACTCAAAAAACAAGTGGCAAAGGAATACGAATGAGACAGAACATTGACACGTCCATTTGTCATTAGTATCTGTCATGTGTTACATGTCAAAAGTTTCTCTCTACGCAGTGTTTCCATGAAGTGGTATAAAATAGAAATTCGCTTTACATAAAATGAGTAAGTAGTGTGTTACTCTGTTTCGTGGAAGTGGTGTATGGTCATTGAACACCAGGTACACAGACACACAAAATCTAGGTCGCCCTCCTACGATGTAAATATACACTCGCGCTCAGTAAGCAGTTCGAAGCGTAAATATTTGCGACATGCTGGAAAGATCACTCTCGCGGAAACGCCACCTTGCATTATACATATTCTCGCTGAATATCAAGTCGCCCGTTATCTCGTATAGTAACTGTATCAAACCTGGATTTTACAGTAGAAAATGTTGAGTTCCTCTCACTGTATTAAATTAAATAACTGTGAAAGATTTCTAAATTCTAATCGAATTTTCACTATACAAATCGATAATAGAATACTTTAAATTTTATACTCTTAAACGTTTAATTTCTAAATACCTTTGTAATATTAAAAAATTTGTAACATTAAATAATAATAATTAACGTTTACACACTCACACCTCCGCACTAGAATTCCCTGTGTTACGGGTGGCATGGACATACACATATATGACATCAGAAACACTCATGGCCCGAGAATCGAATCCGGGACCCCTCGTTCGGCAGACTGGTTCACTACCAACTGGGCTATGGGACGTCATTGGCGACGATGACCACTTTTCATCGGGAGACCTGGCTGCTTGTTTGTTGGCTAAGAAATCTGTATAAATAAAAATTAATTGCTGTATGTATGAAATATCCTCCCAGGAAAATGGCTCGACCGATTTGGCTGTATTTTGTGTTTGGTTGTGCTCGTAATACTTAGGACAAGGTTTGTATGACTCTGTTTTTTTTAAATCTCTGAAGGGAGCGTTAAGTGATGTTCTTAAGTTATGTGAAGTCTGCCAACCCGTACCCTTTCAGATCGGGATCAGAATATAAGCTACGGTATCTCCTGCCTGCCGTAAGAGGCGACTAAAAGGGGATTTCCGGAGTTGCGAGCTGCAAGAGTGAGACCTCGAACCATCTGGCTAGCGACCCCGGGGAGAACGACGGTATGTGTGGCCGCATACCGGCGTAACACCAGAAATTCGGGGATGATCGTCCGCTCATCCTGAGCAGAGCCCGACGGGGCATGCGCTCAAGGACTCCGGTTGTGTTCCAATGGAGATCCCGGAGTCCTATTATAGCGCCGAGGAAGGCCAC
>PDGT01000012.1:908515-935173 GCA_003671415.1 Megathymus violae | reverse complement strand
GGTTAGTGCGGTAAAAATCCCACATAACCCGTGGTCGCTCCCACGGCACCGGGTACCTTTTGAAGGTTTCCCCCTCGTCAACAAAAAAAAAGGTTATCTCCTACCAATTTCCTTTATTAGTGAAATGAAACTTACCAGATGAAATTTTAAAATAACACTGAATGTAAGACTACAAGAAAACTAATATCAATTTGAAATTGCATTAGGTTAAGACTTCACAAGTTTCCAATTATGAATTAATCTATGTTTGCTTCAGAGATTAATGTTTGAGATGCGTCAAAGCAAAGCCCGGGAGTGTTCGATGCACTGTGCAAACAAAACCAAAGTATCAAAGCCGTATGAAAACATTTTCAGCAGAGCAGAGGATTTGCTGTTTAAACCTATCATTACGTAGTACTATGAATTAGTTCAAATATAACTTTTTTCATATTATGAGTTTTAAAATTTGATAACAAAATTGTATACTTTACGATGTCTCTTTATGATGATGCCTCCTTGATGTTTAATGATGATACCCCTTGAACTTATATGATTATGCTTTCTTGATTGCTCTTAGAGATTATTATGAGCCCTTTGATTTAAAACGTCAGTAGATGCAATTAACAAAAGTGTTTTTTTTATTTGGTCCCAAACAATCCGGCTACATGATTGATTGACCTATATATTTATATGAAATATAAACCTGTAAGAGGTCCATTGTAAGGTACAGGTTCTTAACTTTTAACCAATGAAGCTTAAAACAAATTTTGTTATGCTATTTTAGTGAGGATTATTGGTGATTAGTGGTTCTAAATGATTGAGGTTCTTACATCGCTTAATCTTCGACAAGACTAATACTATTATCTAATGGCTACTGCCGGGACCGACTCTTCATCTTCTCCGAAACATGGAAACGCTCATGATATTTTTCCACTCGCGCTCCAACTACCTACAGACTGCACCCGAAAATGTTCGATCGTTCGTTCGTCAGTCTTTAGGTCACTTACGATTGCTTCGTAGCCACTTATGAAATTTAAATGAATCGCACTCGTATGTAGTGGCTTAACTTTCCGATTCGATTCGTCTTCCATCTAACTGTAAATACGTATCACGTATCGACTACCTGTTCAGTTGATTCGGATTTATCTGCACAAGAGATTTGTGAATAAAACAATGAATTTAAATGTTAACTACTAAAGCCTCTTACTACTCCCAATAAGTACACATGCGCAGTTTGACCGGAACAACTTATGTTAAGTCTCCTCCGGATATGGTCGCCGGAAGTTTCCGACTCGCAGATCTATATCCGGGAGTTTTGTGTGTTCCAACTGTATTCATCCGGATAACCATGAATATTAAAACCCATTTGCTATGTAGTTGTAAACGTTCGTTAATAAGCTCTTTATGTATTTGCAATTGTATGGTAAAGTTTACAATTTAAAATAGTACTGATTTTGAATTCGATTTATGAATGTTAGATATTAGATGCATTGGAATTGAGGTATTAAAATACAACCTACGTAATACAATATTACGCAATGCTTAAGTAGATAAGTTAGATGACGTTATTGCTAGATAACTTAATATAATTTATATCTTTTTGGGTATAGGAGAGTTAAATGTAAAAGCTTTTGCATGTCACATTTTTTTAACAGCTTTTCACGTCACTTTTAATATAAAATTAAAAGCTTTCTATAATCTAAAAATATTTATGTGTACGTAGAATTGTAATTTACGAGCAAATTGAAACAACATTACCAATAGTTATAATTAGCATTTTTAGTTGTGTTGGCAACACTGTGTGAAGGCTCGTATGTTGTGCTTTGGTGAGCAAAGGCGGTTGTAAAAAAGATTTCGCAAAGAAAATTGAATTATGTACAATCTGACCTATTATACCATCGCACATTGTAAAAAAATATCTTTGTAAAATCTCAATTGTGGGCTACAAAGGTCATTTTCACTGGTGGTTTTGAAACACACCGCGTAACTGACAATTTGAAGGTATGTGGTCGCGATGCTGCGGTCGGGTGTGCGTTTGGACTTGACATGCGACATGCAGCTCCCTTTGTACGTGTTTACGGGAATTTTATTTTTAGTTAATATACTATACTTAATTGATGTATCAAGCATTGTATCGATTAGCTGTTTTTTACACGACATTGGTCGCTTCTCGTATTTGACGAGGAAATTAAAGAAATACAATTTCTTTACGTGATGTGCAGCGCTCACAAAATATTAAAAAAATATAACAAAAGAAATCTAAAAAAGACTGAGATTAAAAAAAGGAGAGAAGTCTCCATATTACTACTACTCTCTCTCTCTCGTATGGATATTACTACTGCGTATTAGTATTAGTATATATTATACAATAATATTATATACTTGCTTGCTTGCTATGATAATATTTATATGATGAAAGACAATATTAACTACAATTAAGACTTATAAATTATATACAAGTAAATACAATAAATTTAATTACTAAGTATTTTTTTTTAAATAATAGATAATTTTTTACACAAAGAACTTATAACTATTATAAGTGATGATTATGACAGTAAGAATAGTATGGATGAATTTAACTAAACATTTTAAGTAATAAATTTTATCTTAGCAAATTTGTTTATTATTTTAAATGTCTATTAATAACTTACTTCGTAAGTTATAAGGTTAATAGCTACGAAGATTGTAGTTTCAAATGTATTGTTTTACTAATGTCAGACATCAAAACATCTATAAATATAACGAAATTCTAACTGATCGCTTTCTGTACACGAAGAATACATGAGAAAAATTATTAGGGGGTTTATTAACGCAATAGAACCCAAAATAATAATTGTTAGAATTTTTGAATCTCAGAAAGGAGTTATCCGATTTCGTACGATTTTCACTAACGTACAGCAGTAAGCTTCACATAATATTTAAAGTGCGTTTCATTCCAATCCGACCATAAATAAAATAAAAAATGAAGGAATATAATCATGTATTTCTAATTCACAGACGTCGAAAAACCCAGTCCTAAAACAATACAGAGGATGATATTTCTAAGCGTAAAATAGTTTTTCTGAAGCGAAGCGAGGGCATTTACTGGGTGATTATATAAAGTGCCTCAGGTACATTTTACGCCAGATTAGTTTAAAGCTTATTTCTTACCTACCGATAAAAATCATGGACCTCATACGTCATTTGATCATATGCGGGATCAATACGTCCGCCATTCTGATGCTCGTAAATATATTTTATGGTGTGTTTGTTCACCATACGCTGGGATTATAAGCTTCAATTACTATTTCAGAAAATATTCCGTGAAACAGTGATCGGAAGATCGCTAAGCGGCCTTCCTGTTTGTATTTGAAAGTAGGTAATAAAGTATGTAAATAATATACATGATTTATTATGTAACATGACAGTTATCTATTTAATAAACCGCTACTAATGGTTATTTAGAAGAAACTCTAAACTACTACTTAATTGTTTGTCTTCATGCGTATACAATATACAAAAACATATATACACACATATTTTTTGGTAATTATAATGACTACATTCACAAAAGAAATATGATTAGTACTCCTTATTCAATGAAGAATGTGAAAACATTGAAAACCAAGTAGGTTTTTTCTTTTCTACTTTCCACGACGCGACATAAATTAGCTAAAGAGCACATCTTTTTGGTGTTGGGGAACACCCTGCCACTCACAACACTCCTACACATAAGTCTATGGTAATGTGTTTGTTACGTGTGGTTGCTGTTAGTAAAGTGTGAGGCGTTTTTTTTGCACTCTCAGAAAGCAAATATTTGCAATCGGCGTCTATAGGCGCTGGTAGTGGAGTTATTTTGGATAGCAGTAGGTACTTTGTCCTCGATGATTGCACCAGTAGTACACTGTAAAACCATTTATTACTTTCGTAATAATAAAAATGTTTCTGAATTTAAATTATTTGTTAATGTTTTTGAATTAAATTAAGTAACTTTCAGTACTGGCAAACATCTTAGTCTGTTCTATTTTTTTTTTATTAAATAACTATTTTAATTTATTTAAAATAAAAAGAAATTATTATGAGTGTCTCTTTATTTTACATTATTAGTTTTGTAATAATTAAATTTTTGACACATTTTTTTTGATGTTTTCATTTTTGAAAAGAATATATGGAACTGAGGTGCTTTAGCTCTTGATTTAATATTTTATTTTCAATTACTCTCATAAATGAGTAAAGATTGTTTAAAAAGTGAGAGTAAACACTTTTGATGTTTATTTTTTGAAAAAAGTTTGTCACGCCCTGGCTGTGGCGCCATATATATTTATAATAAAAAACTCAAGCTGTGACTGTATTTCACAAGCTTTACACTTGTACCTAAAATTATAGTGACGTATGTAACTTATTATTTTTTATTGTATTTCATTGTTTCTCCACTTAGGTATTTCTTTGTTTATCTGAGTGTCACGCAAAAGTCACTGACCTGCTTTTGAAAGGGGTTTCACTGTTCATAGACTTTATATCATTAATCACATTTAAAACTGTCATAATTATGTCCAATCAAAATCGGATAGAATGGAAGCTTTATTTCTGAATCCGGCATTGTAATCTCATACAATAGGGAGACCATGAACTGGAATTACTAAAAGTTACGGACGAAATCACTGGCAAAATTATGTACGTAATAATTATAGAATTTGGGGAAAAAGAAACAAGGGGAAAAGGAACAACGGATGAGAGAATGGAACCAGGTCTCTCCTAAAAGCAATATTCAACTTCTGCAACGACGAAGAGTACCAATGAATAGATATATTAATAAATATTAATCTATAAATAATTAATCTGTATTATTAATAATAACAAAAGACGAGTAAATTGTGACATGTAACATTGAATAAAAAACTTGCGAGAAACAATTTTACGATTTAAACATGAAGTTAATAATTTATTACATTTTTGTAAATTGTATGATCACTAACCATTAGGAGCTTTTTGTCATAAAAAGATTAATTACTCTAATAACAATAGGTATTGTTCATTACATTTCAAATCAAGCCCGACCAGACAGACACACGGCGACCACAGACAACAGTACAATCGTGTACGCGCGCGATTGTACGTCGCAAACCAATGCGGTTTGCGTTCGCTGCTCTTTGCCGGGCGTGATTTAGATCCAGCTTCATTTCAGATTAGCTTTTAAATTAATTGGTATACAAAATGTGCGTAGTGTATTTTGATTTCGACGATAATATCTATTATTTGACTATGACGGATATATAGCTCAGTCAGTAAGAGCCGGTGCAGGACAGGACAGGTTCCAGTTGGGGCATATATTTTTTCTACAAATATTTAATTGTTTTCAGGCTTTGGTATTTTGATCTGATAAGTATAGAATATTGTTTATTTTTCAATATTATAATGAAATTATTTTTGTGTATTATATATTCAACCAATCAGAGATTTTTATATAAATAAATTGTGATAATCACATCTCAAGGCTGGTACGACTACTAGAAATTCTTATACCTCCCTAAGTCTAAGCCTAAGATAATAGTTGTTAAAGCTTCCGATAATCAGTCTCCATTAGTCTACCATGTCTTCATCAGCAAAAATTATAATTAAATATTCTTTTTATTCTCCTCAATATACTCAAAGGTAGAAGCACAGTGCTAAAGCTGTTTATATTTTGTAATATTATTGATGAAGGAGTTCAGAACAATAGCAGTTATCGGATATATTCAATTGTCATATATAACGATAATAACAAATGTTTTTATAATAGTTGTTTTTTTTTTTAATTTATTCACAAAAATATTTTTGGAGCGTCTGCAGGATTGGTTTGAGAAACTGTAGTGTAATATTGAAATAATTATAATGGTATACTACAATATTTCTTAGTTTTTGGTTGCATTCTTATGTTAGAGAAAGTTAACTACCAAAATTTCAACGGAACACTGAGTATTGATACACTGACGCATATAAAAAAAAGTTATTAAAGGAATTATTAAATGAAGGAAGAATTAAATGAATTACAAAAAATTGATAAACTCACGCTTAAGTCAAATCGCCCAAACGAATAAGTAGTTGTTCCATTTAAATCTTTAGAATTATAAATATTTTTATTGTATTTGAAATATGAAATACCTTTGAAATAATTTTTACAGTGAGACGTAAAAACTAAAGATGAATATTTCGGATCTGAATATGGGTACGGATATATGTATAATATTTTACAGGTTTCGGTTATGGTTACGGATATGATATTATTTCGGATTATCGGATTGTTTTAGATAATTTCTTACCTACAGATAAAAACCTACAGAAAATAACACTTTGATTTTATTTCTACGTACTGTAAAAACATAGAAAGATATGGAAAAAAGGAATCACTTTAAAATTAAATAATAAAATTTGTCTAAAAATGAGAGCGACGCGACTAGTGTATCGGTTCGGCCGCCAAGAACCTGTCATAACGTGTTTTATTTAGACCCTGCCCCTATCCGAAATTATTCAAATCTTTTTTCATCGGATTCCGATACGATTTCAGATATATTTTTATTTCGGATATCAGATAGTTTCGGTTACCATAAGGAGCTCCATAACATCTCTGGTAAGAACATACGTAAACGCCTGACACAAAGGCATGAGCAAAATAGTTTATTATAGGAAAGTGTATTACTTTGAATCAGTAAAATGAGTTATTACTAAAAAACACACACACACATATATATATAAATATATATATTCTTTTACTACAAGCGCGTAAAGTACTTTAATATACAGACTTGCTTGATAATATTTCAACTCCTATTCCAAACTGGAAACCTTAAAAATCCTAATATAAGTTACTAGCCGGCAACCGCGCAGACATACAGCAGTCACACCAATGTTGCTCATGGAAACCCGTAACGTTAGAGGTTATAAGAACTTGAAATAAATTAATCTTGAAGTTGATTGAAGAAAATGGTAGTTACGCATGTCAAGAATCTTAGCACAAATATGGTACGGAGCCCGGACATCTGTTATAGGGAAGGCCAGGAGTCACTCGTTCTTTATTCAACTAAATGCATCACTAGTAGGGTTGATTTTAATTAAAAGGTTGTTTTTAATTAAAAAACCACTGGATCATTGTATCATCCTAATCATTCTATGATATGCAGACACTCTAGCCCTTCAAATATTATAACCCAGTGACTCAATTCGAAAAAATGAATCATGTCGAACTGAAAATTTAATGCGAAGGTTTCCCGAGTAAACAGTTAAGAGCGGAAAAACCCCGCTGAGTCATGATTCTTTCCCGCCGTCTCATATTACGAATGACGAAAAAGCGACGAAGGAACTTTGTAAATGACGTTGGGTGAATCATTAAAATTTACATAAATAAATCACCCTGCAAAAATAAACTGTTAAGTCTGAATAGAGCTCGAAATAAGGTTCTATAACAGATCCAAGAGAAACTTTATTTTATTGAAGGAATGGAAAGTTTGAAGACTTAAACCTAATTTTAAACTTATAGCGGATAATATATTTTTATATATTTTCTTTTTATAATCATATTTCAAACCAATTACGAACAAAATTAAATTAAAAGCCACGTGGTTTAATTTAGTTCACGAATTATAATTAACGGGCTTATTTGTCATTGGAGTGTATTCAGTGCCAGCTGTCAAGTTTCTTTCCGTCACCGCAGTCTTAAAACTTATAACATTACGGCGCATTGCCGGTTAAGATAAAAAATTCAATTCCATTTGATTTTGGCTGTGTTTTATCATCATTTATACGGAACTATATAACTTTATATATACTCTAAGGTTTATATGTAGGTATATAATTATTATTATCTAATTACAATTTATATTGTTCTTCTGCTGGATTTATTTATTTAACACACTTTATTGAAACCACCAGGGATCACAACGGATGGAGTTAATGCCTAATGGCAATCTTTATCAGTCAACCCGCAGATATACTCGTAGATAGGTTCGTGTCTCCTGACACAACGAGGCGGGTTCAGGTAGACTTCACACCCCTTTACGAATCTTGTAGAGAACTCTCAGACATACAGGCCATTACAATTTTTTACTTCACCGAAGCAAGGGATGAGTTAATTTTTAATACACGCGTAATTAAAAAAAGAGAAAAGTTTGCAAGATTCAAATTTGAGTATGCCGTGTGGGCGATTGTTACTAATTACCACCAGGGATGTTATGGAGCTCGGTAACCGTAACCGAAACTAGCAGATATACGAAATAAAAATATATCCGAAACCATAACCGAATCCGATAAAAAAGTTTCGGATGATTTCGGATAGAAGGAGAGTCTAAATAAAGCGCGATATGACTGGTTTACGTTGACCAAGCCGACATATTAGCCGCGTCGTTCTCATTTTAGACAGTTTTTATTATTTCATTAGTTTTTTCTGTGATTATAATACCACATACAACATAGAAACAAAATCAAACTTTGTTATTACATTATATATTTTTTGCAAGTCGTAAACCATCTAATATCCGTACCCGAAATAATCAGAAACAATCGGATAATCCGAAATTATTTAATATCAATAACCGTAACCGAAACCCGTAAAATATTATTCAAATATTGGTATCCATATCCGGATCCGAAATTTAATTTCCATAACAACCCTTATTAATACTGTTAGTATCGGAATAATATACAATTTTGGGTTGCTTCAACTCCAACTGGGGGACTTTATCCATCCTTGAAATCTAGCCAGCTATTGACTGTGTCTTCCTGCTACACAACCGCTGAGACTACTCCCTGTTCTTGTACGTCTCGGAGCTGCGTACCAATCAATCCGGTTCACAACATCTAGCGCAATCCAGAGTTAGCTAGATATGTAAATGCTGCATATCGAATACCGGCGCGCCCTGAGTTCGTTCGGAATGAACATTTGTCTATATAAGTTGACTTTACGTACATACATTGATGATTGACATTAATTATTATTTGCACCAAAGACCTGAACATTGAAACAGTTACACACATTATAGACGTAGTTACAAGATAAATGTAACTTAATTATAGGTGCAGACAATATTTAGAAATAGTTATGTACTTACAATATAACGTAATGTAATAATGTATAATAGTAAATGACGTTCACCTCATAAAGATAAATAATAATTTCACTTTCAATAAAATTTTAAATAAACTTTATTTTTAAATAAAGTATCTAATCCAAGTCAAAAATGCATACTGATCTCTTAATCATATAAAAAAAAGTGAATGTCACCATAATTCAATCTGTAATTTACATATGTATGAACACATTATTTATTTATATTGACATATTTACAGCGATTAAGTATCAGTTTTTATGTCTATGGTATTTTTTATGTAATTACCAGACGCACGGGCAATTTCTTAGTAAATAGTGAACGCCGTTCTTGGACGTCTACAACGCACACGCGTCACCGACACGTTGGGGACTAAAACGAAAACGAAGGATCTACTTCTTACTGGCTCTCCGACTCTGCAACCGACACAAAACATTTTAACAATTGATTCTATATAGGAAAGTGGTAGCGTTCCAAGAGGGAAAAGTACCCTTATTACCATACTAAATACCGTCAGGGTTAAACTGGGTGTTAATTTTAGCAGCCTCCAGTAGAACGGACCGTTCGCTAGAACCTCGGCCGCGGTTCAGGTGGATGCACCACATGAGTAAACTTCTCATAATGTCTTTTTAATATGAATAACAACTTAATTCTTTTTGGTAAGAGCGATATCCTGAATGGTATATTATTGGTAAGCGTAAGTAAGTAAAAACTCCTATTCATTTTTCTCTCTCTTAACTTACCTGTTAGGTACCTAAAATAAATGAAAACAAATTTTTAACATTCTTAGTATTACTGGTATTCATACGAGAATAAGTTGAAAATAAACCATATTTAACAAGCATTTTTATTATAATGGATTTGCGTATGATCGCATTTTGAGCTGTAAATGTATGGAAAAATATTTATCGTTTTCTGGTGAAGCTGAAAGACTTTGGATGATCATATCATGAGGAAGGACGAGGTAATGTAGGTATGTAACTTGGTTTCGAAGTAACCATTCAAGAGTTCCACTTTCCCTTCTGGTTCTATGATCAGATCTAAGTAACTATACAATCTTGTTCATCTATCCAAATATTGGTGTCTTAAGGAAGGTACTTAAAATACAATAATTTATTCGACAAATTTATTCAGCCCAACACCGCTTTCTGAGGCATAATACAATACAATTTTATATTCCAATCAGATTATCCCGGCCACACAAAACAACGCTCTTTCCCCGCCGACAGCAAAGATTCGTTAGCGATTTCCACCCAACTTGGGTTGCTACAAAATTCATAAATATTCAGAATACAATCCAATTATACGTACCAGCGAGTCTTAGATAATCAAGCTGAATACATTTTCATTAGCGTTCAGCCGACATACCGTTCTTTCTATAATAATATTAATCATTGAACGAAACAATACTTTGGTTAAAGAAATAATTGAGAGAATATTATAGTGTGGATGATGAGCCGATGATAGCCGTTTCCGATATACAATAGTTATAATTGAAAAATAATTCTGTAATTTTTTGCCCATGAACAATAAAGGTATCACAAATGCTTGTCGGCCAGGAAATAAGAAGAAATAAAGTGCTGGCTCTTAAGCCTCCAGTCGAAACAAGACGAGTCGTTTGGCGGCTGACTCAAGCCGGAGGGTGGTAGCTAGCCAGGCAGGCTTCACGGAAAGATGACTTAATAATAATATTGATAGTATATTCCTTACGCGAAGCCCTACCGTCAAGGAGGCTGGCTTCTGTGGCCTTTTACGACACCCTGCTCTGCCAGCATGGGATTGGCAGAAGTATTCTATTTTATTCTTCTTATTTTAGAAAATGTAGCAAGACGAAAATGATGTATTCTACATGAAATTACTTATTGGAACTTGAACTCAAAAGTAATTATAAACTGTACATGCTTGGAGATGAGCAAATAATTTCCGGTGCAGTGAATTGAAATAAATATTTAACGACCACAAAAATAATTATATTCGTGTCATTTGTATATGTGCCAGTATTATGTTATCTACACTAATAATAAACCACTAATAATAATAACCATTGCCTATCTCTTGCAGTGTCACATATCTTGAAGCTTCCACACATAATAGATTATTGTACTCAATACGTAATGAAATATGAATATCAGCAGATAACCTATATTATAGGCTAACATTTACAATATATTTTTATCTAGAGAAATAGGTCTGTACCCATGGGATAAGCAATAGGCAGTGTGGAATTTTTCGAATAGAGATATTTAAGTTCAGAATGGTATTTTGATACTATTGCAATTAATGAATATATCGAATGCATAGAATTAAGAAAATGAAAAAAAATATATATGTTTGACGCATGGGATATAATAGAGTAATAGTGTACGTAACTGTTGTTCAATACTTGCGCTTGTTTCTCCTTGTCATGATTTTTCTGTCGTTCCCTTGCGTTGTCTGGAATAAAATTTACCAATAATATTTCACCGTCGAACAGCTCGACGATTGCTGTCAATTCTCGCAAAACGAAAAGTATTAAGGAATATATCAGCATAATGGACATGATGGTGAACTTCAGACACTTTCAAGATCGTCATGGAACATTCAGGTTTCCCCGACGTTCTTCTGGAAACATAATTTTGAAAATGTTACAGATGTGTGTATATTTTAAGAGAAAGATTGACACCGAAAAATTAATTATTTTCGAACATTGTTATTGTTTGTTGCTGCGCGCTTACCGCGTTATATAATTTGGTTGATGAAATTTTGTTAGCGAATGAAATAAATCCATTTGCATAATAACCAATTATCGTGCAATAATATTCTGCTCTTATTTACTGTTAATATGTGCTCTCATTGGCTCATGTTGGTTTATTATGAGTAAGGTAGATTGAGACGAAAAACAGATACTGGAAATGCAAACATAACATTTTAAATTATAATGAAAAGATCGGTTGATTTATTAATTGTGAATCTACTTGTTAAACCAGGCAGGCTTCACGGAGAGATAACAGCAATAATATTAATGACTTAATAATAATACTGATAATATAATCCTTACGCGAAGCCCTACCAACAAGCAGGCTGGCTTCTGTCGCCTCATACGAGACCCTGTTCTGCCAGCATTGAATTGGGGGGGAATATTCTAGACCGCCCCAATAAGGCTATGTTCAACAAATATCTCAATTTCTCAATTAATCTTAATTGTGTTATTACGCTTACACTTTAGAGATATTGAAATGTCGGCGTTCTTTGTCTTCGTTAATATCTTTTGAAGAATTTTCTTCAGACGGCTATCGTTCTGTGGAGATGAAATTATGAGCCCGCATCTAATTTACATTTTGATGGGGTGCGTATTACGTATAATGCGTGTAATTTTCGCGTATTATTTTTATGACATGTACTGAGCAAGAATTTTTTTCGAAGAAAGCTTATATCACTATCTCCATCTTCGTATCCTATTTTAGGAAACACTATTTAAATAATACTAGTAACCCGCCCTCGCTTTGCTACGAGAAACTTGTATTTTGTATCAATCAAATCCTCACTGTTGTTTTATTTTAGTTTTTGGGATTGTCGCATTCACACACTGTTTTGAGTATGGTAAGGATCTGATGTTGGGTTCTGATGATACAAATACCTAAAGTTTAGTAATGTTTTAACTTTTTTACGCAGCATTGTAGAGGTCTTCTGTCGTAAAACGTAATTTTGATTATGACTCGAATGATAACTTATCATCACAACAAATTTCCTTAAAATTGGTCCATTAGTTTTAGAGTTACTGAAAAAAATACTATGGTCGGGTCTACTTCATGTAACTAGCACTTGGCATCTACTTTTATAAAAATATCCCATAAACTTTTTCATCGTTACTATTTTATTATGTGTATAGATCACAAAACAGAGGCTCAATCAGTGAGCGGCAAGTCCTGTCACTGACACTTTTTTATTTATAATACAATTTGATTGGCAGGTGTCAATGTAGGCCGTAGCCCATTTGTGAGTCCATTGTAACTTCACCACAATTAGAGTGTGTCAAAAGAGCCTCTGCATGTGTCTCTAAATGTAACAAGTACGTAATCAATTTAATACCTCAACTTTTTTATTCTGTTCAGCTTTGTTTTCATTATCGAAATCTTTCAATTATTGATGTATTTTTATAAAATAGATTTGTCGAATGTATGCTAAAATCGGACTTAGGATAGAAAAGCCTTAGGATTAAAACGAAAGTACAGATTTAGATTGTAGGTGATAACGTATTGGCGATATTTGTAACGAAACTACAAAGTGATATCTCTAAAAATAACTTCAATTAACAAATTATTCAAAATACGACCACCTTCTAAAAGTTGAAACGATATACGTACGTTCTAAAATTTGTATTATATCCTACAGTTCTAAACAAACATTTACCGGCTGGGAATTGAACTCGGTTCGTCATAATAGTAATACTGTTAGCTGTAAGCGCACCGATTTAGTCTTTGAGTAGTGTGATTTAACTTTCCTTTAACGACGGCAGAGAACTTCACGGTGCGAACATTAAGTGCCTGAGAGGAGGGAGTTCTCACTTATGCCTTAGACTGCTTAGTTGTCGTCAGGATGACTATAGATTCGTGTTGTGACACGATTACTAGTACTTAACCAAGCTCCGTGCTTTGAACTGGTATAAATAAATTTAGAGCTACCGTCACAAAAGCTAATGCTAGGAAAGATATGTTACCTTAAAATTAAGGCGAGGAGCTGTGGTTTGGTTGGTGATGTCATGGTAGTAATCGCGATGACGACGGACTTTGTTCATTTTTTTAAACTTTGGAACATTAGCACAAAAGGCGGACTTAATATTAAACTGCTACGGAGTCTCTAGTCGATTAGGAAATATTTTACCTTTTGTGCCATAATGATACGTAATAAAAGAACATTCCTTTTTTCGCCTTCAGATTTTGTTCAAATTTTGATCAATTACCGGAAACGGTAAGTCGGGGCCACATAATGGTAAGTACTTATTGTCACTAAAGCTCATTAGAATTACCAGTGACCTACACTTTGTCGGTCGATACCACTAACTTAATGGTGGAAAAAAATAAGAATTTTATGTACCCGTTATAGTAAAATGTATTAGATATAAGTTGGATGAGTATAGATATAAGTTGGATAATAACCAAACCCAAATGTGCATTGCCATTGCCTTATCAATCAGGGTACACGAGCTGTTTTACAGGGTAATGTACTGTTTATTTCCTCCTGTATAATTAACAGCGATCAATTTAAAAAAATATATGAAGTAACGTAAGTCTTTCAGTAGATTAGTAACGCGTTGACTATAATGGAATAAGTTTGAAAACTTCAGAACTCTCAAGACAAAACCTCGAAGGGCGACAAATGTACTGGTAAGTAACTTGTGGCGAAGTTTAACTTTGCTTTACCATTCCGCAGCCTACAGGTTCCTTGGCGACACGCCAAGTAGCTTGTGGCTTGTTGACATCAGGTTCAATGTTCTAGTAGTTGTGAGGGATCTTTTGCATGTGGGTAAGAACTAAATGAAAAGTAATTCGGCCATGTCACAAGCAATATATTTAAAAAAATTACTGAACCACTTTTCTTGTGAACCTGCGTGCGGAATCAAATGTTTGATGCCTAGTATTAATCTCGTAATAGATTAAAAGCGGCGACTCCACTCGTTTAGTTGACGCACGATAGTGCGTATTGTAAAATCGTCGTTCTTTCATCAGTCATTCGTCCGTCCATGTGACGAGTGACAGTAAATTCAAGGGCGAGGAGGAGGGGTACATGAATATGTATTTTCGGAGTTGTGTGGGTTAAAAACAACTTAGTTGTTTGAATTCAATGCTGTCCACTTTCAAAAGTCTAATTCTGGAGATCTCCCTAACTTACGACGCTTTTATCGGCCCTGAGGATTCTGAATACTGTACATACCCGCTGTATTCATGAATTCGTTAGCCCTAGTCGTATCTTGTCATGAGCATCCTGTCCTTTTAGTAGCATGTGGCGACTCGAAGGACTGTCTTCTTTAACAGATATCGGTCCTTCGAGCTATGAGGCCCATCGTCTCTTCCGCCGATTAATTATTTGTGCTGCATCGATAATCCTTGTGCATCTCTGTTTTCGTCATCAGATGCGATGACATAGAATACCGAGGTACCGACACGAAATACCGACTAAAGTTATATCAGTTAAGTATATTGCAACTAGCTCTACAGTAACTTGTAAGTCTTACTACAGCCAGGCACGCTGGCAACAGGCCAGTCGTAGTTGGTATGTAAGTGGCGTGTTCACAACGGGTTCAATGCACGTACATACATGTTTGATAATAGGTGCGTGTATATTATAGATATTGAGTGCCAACGATGCTTGTAATATCAAGTTTCGTCTGAATCCTCGGGGGTGGGTACCTTTACCTGTCTACGACCATAAATAACGAAACATGACAAAATTATTTGCGGGTTATTGTGGTCTATTTCGATTTGGATATTTGCTTACTTCCTTATCTATTTTGTTGATTTGTAATCTGAATAAATGTGAATAGTTTTCGTCCTCTAAGTGGTTCATAAAACTCTTTTTATGTTAATAGCCGACAACCGAGCAGACGAGTTACCTGATGGTATGTGGTCACCGTCGTCCATACACATCAGTAAGACCAAAGGTAACACTGATGCGTTGTCGGCTAGGAAATGAGAAGAATGTGAGAGGAAAGCACCGCCTCTCATCAGTCGGAACACGAAATGTCATTTGGCGGCTGACACAAGCAGGAGGGTGGTAGCTAGCCAGGCAGGCTTCACGGAAAGATAATAATACTAGTAATAATATTAATGACTTAATAATAATACTGATAATATAATCCTTACGCGAAGCCCTACCACCAAGCAGGCTGGCTTCTGTCGCCTCTTACGACACTCTGTTCTGCCAGCTTGGGATTGGGGAGGGAACTTTAAGTCGCCCCCATACGTACGTATTGTAACACCATTATGTATCAAAATAAAATTTATCTAATCGATCGAGATTCAACGATCTTTATTTTTTCCCTTGGCGACAAGATATTATAGTTTTTCAAGTGATCCAATTACAAAACGACGCCTTGTCCTTTTCTGTCAAACTGAAGTAAATAGTGTGATGGGAAGCCGTGAGCGGCCCTATTAGTTTGACTTATGGTGTAGCTTTTAAGGGGTTGATGTGTAGAAATAAATGTTTGCCGCAATTTTAAACAAATACGAGTATATAAGCCTTTTCTTAAGGTCTTTCTGCATCTTACCAAATATAGAAGTAAAGTATATTGCTCATAATAATTACAACTCATTTTTAAAAATGACAATTGTCTGTCGTCATGTTTTATGAACTCTCTCTAATAACGCGGTAAACGCAAACTTAAAGAAACGCGCTCGTATATGAATGAAGTGGTTTTCTATACATATGTATATTTGTGGGCGTGTTAATTTGGCATAGCGGACTGAGTGAGACAGTTGTCTCATTGGATAATGGATCACTATGGATTGTTCGAAATTAAATATGGAAGTGTGCCGACAAACATGAGATAAATCATTCTTGCTTTGTGAAGTTCATACAAGTAGGCACATTAGAATTAAATGATATGACAATTGCGTTGACTTAGAAGCTTGCATTTACTTGCGAATTGAGAGCTCTATGTACATGTTCACGAGAAGAATATACTGGACGGATGAACTAAAAAAAAAACACCAATAAAGTAATTGGATCGGGAACCGATTTTTGGAGGTAAATAAAAAACGGACTTCAGGACCTATAGTCGAGAACGCATCTAAATAAACCACTCTTCGAATTCTGTATATTCAGAATTTATAATTGCAATATTGTATATACAGAATTTGACGTTTACGAATTTGAAATTAATCTCCGTTTACCTAAAAGCTAGTTAAACACGCCGTAACCGTTGCAAACACAAATAGCGTGCCTGATCGAAAACTGCGGTCGACTGCAAATTGTGACGAAGTTATCGCGAAATTAGGAGCTTTGATGTGGTACTGTTTGAAAAGTAGTAATTATATGTATAATTAATTACTTTAACTTTAATTTGAACCGCTTGTAAATACTGGCAGGCTCACAAAATATCAGGAGATCTCTCGCCCATTGGATATTATTAGATTTACAAAGTTACCGTTGTTTTTTGAAATTTTTGAAAATGAATTTTTGCTGCTACATTTTTTTATTCTTCTTCTTTAAGTTCATCTACATCTTTCATAGCTTGTTGTACAAATCACACGGTTTTGACTTGAATAATTCATCCAATTATGTCCTTTTGAACGTAATCCATGCTCCACACTTCTGAAGTTTTCCATCAAGTAAAGACGCTTCTCTGTAGGAGTGAAAGAGCATTTCATTCTCATTATTAGTTCGCTCGTCATTTGACGTGAATTTTTATACAAAACTCAGCTTAATTGCTCCTTATCGAACTCAACTTTTAAATTTCCATATTTGAACATGGCATATGATACTATATTTTCAGCTATGGCATCCTTTTCTTATACGAGCATAAAACAGGAAAAAAAATTCATATTTCATTGTAGAATGTCAAAATAAATATTAATTAACGCGGGCAAAAAAAATACCAAAACAGATTCTGGTTGAATAAAAACATCCTCTTTCGAATGATTTAAATTATTACACCAAATACCAAGTAAAATTTAAAATTAAATGTGAAATTAGTAGAGCTTCATATTTTATCTTATTATAAGTTAACATGCAGCGTAAATCATGATTTGCACTTATGCCTTGTATTTTATTACTGTACTGCAATAGTTACAACGAACATTTCAGTGAGCTACAATCCATATAAACATAAGCTAGTGTAATATTCGATTTTTTTTTTAATTTATGCTTATTTTTTGTTATTACTTTATAACAAGTAATAATAATTTTGCTTTTTATTTATTCTATTATTATTGTTTTCCATTTTTTTGTTTTATTGTGCATTGTAATATATAGTTTTGTTGGAATTGTCGCTTTAGTGAAGACTGATTAAACATTTTTCTTTTTTTGTTCTCTTTTTCCTTCTTCCTTTCTTTCAATCACTCGAGTCTTGTTCTTGATGTTATGTAAATGTAATGTAATAAAATTAATTTATTCTGAAAAAAAAAATACAACAAAACAAACAATAAATACATACACAATATAAACACAGAATTACACAATTTTATAGCACAATAGACGGTAAAATATGATTCTTTTTCTCCAGGTAAGGTCATGTAGATAATTTAAATAAATCTATACGACAATTATGAAACTAATGAATTTAAGAGCTGATGATATGTTTTTCGTCTCATGCGTAAAATTTAATCGGTAATTTGATAGCTTTCTCCACCGAGGCAAGTGATAATTTGTATTAAGCACATCATTTGAAACACTAGAAGTGTAGGATACGAAATCTAACAGACAGGCTAGAGAAGCTGAGTTTCCATAGAGACATAGGCTCCCTTTGTTACGGTATACTTTACGATCTATACAATGGTGAGTGTTCTGAGGAACTATTAAACTTAGTGCCACCAACCACTCCATGGCCTAACTCACCACAGACTGATATTTCATTCATACCTCCTTTACAGGTGGCAATCCTTCACCGTCCTCTTTTTGCGTTTCTGTTTGCTACGAATCTGCGGTTTTGAAATGGATTTCCTTCCGAGGAGTGTCCTCTGTATTATGATATGGGGTTCTCCAAAAATTTTGTGAAAGGAATCCTTCAAGGCCGGCCATGTACTTGCATTTCCCTGACATTGCATGTGTTCATAGGCGACGGTGACCACTTGCCATCAGGTGAGCCGTATGCCTGTTTGCCAGTCTCTAGTACAAAGTCTTCCACGTCGTAATTTCAACTACTAGGCTGCCAAGTCACCTCCCCTTCGCATAAAAAATATGTCATGTTCAAGTTTACGAATCTCGTCCCATTAAAAACATTACAATCTCGTTAAAATTTAATGAAACAGGCACCACATAACCTGTTACACGGAACCATAATAGCGGCTAAATTCAGCGGCACGACGCCAAATTCCCATAAAACTTTCCAAAAAGCATAAACTAAATGGAATTACCGCCGTAATGGCGAACCGCCCATGAAATATGTGGGATAGTTTCGTCTCAGCAGGTATTTGTTCTCGGTGTATTACAATTTGGAAGTTTTGTAATGGAGGACGGTAGGAGTGAAGCATTTTTGAGGTAAACTTTTGGCGTATTATGATATATGATATTTAATAACGAACCCGCAAAGAATTGAATCGGTCTTGCACTTATCGGGTATTTTAGTATAATGTTTACAATGTTTCAAATTTTCTGAAAATGGAAATGATAATTTTATAAATTTTGTACTTAATTATAAAGAAATATACATTGAACTGCTTCAAAATTTTGGGCTAATAAGACAGACACGCGGAACCGAACCTTGATGATTAAATATTTGTTTTATTGTTGCGTTGTCAGTATACATTTTCGGATATTATGTTTCTGGCCATAATATATTTGTAACTATTATGTTGTTTTATGTAAAGTTTTTATTTTCATTATTTTTTATCGTTGCTACCTGTCAACAATTTTTCAAATATATCAAAGGTTGACTGGGAAAGAATACCAGAAGAGGAGAAGAATGCCAGAGAATGTTACAGCCTAGTTTACGTTCATACAATAAAGTGTAAATAAATAAGTAAATTAAGTAATAAAAAATAAAGTAACAGATAAATATATTAATAAATAAATAAGGAAAGATATTTATATTGTACTTACCTCTCTCGCACTTTCAATCAATCGAAATTCATTTATGTTTACTTTACGTGAGATGGCACTGATCTGTAAAATACAATCATACCGACTGCACTCTACCGATTGACAGTTCCCATAAATAAATAAACGATGACACACCCACACATTCGCAGACGTGCTAAGTATTCGTGTGTGTAAAATGTGGCTACGCCGGGACTATTACGTGGAAATTACATGAAGCGCCACCATGCGGGGAGTCCAAAGAAAGTAATTGTCAACGTATTTGGCTTGCTTTTATTACTGTTTTAACTTTAGTGTTTAGTATAAAAAACTGTGCGATTGTTCCTAAAATTGTGCACACCAGCGGAAAAACTTAAAAATGTCGTATAAATAAGAATAAGTCTATTTATATATCTAATTAGCTACGATCTCCGATCCGCTTTGAAATATAATTATTAGGTTCACAAATAGTAAAAGCATCCAAAACTTCTGTTATTTTTATTAGGCGTTTTCTAAATCATCATTAACCTAAGCTTTCTTTCTGCATATTGTACTGCATAAATGGCAACAAATGTTGCAATAGTTTTTAATATGGTCGCGTTCAGACCGACGTGCACGTTTCATATTGTGCCTTTTTCGTTTGATTTCATGACACATACATCTCACAACAAGTTTGCATTCCGCTCGTTTTGTAACAAGTCTTCCCATTATACTGTTTTAGAATCTTACTGTTTGTCCATTGAACAAACACTTTTCCGTAATTTCACTGAAATATTGAAAATTAAAAAAAAATGAAATTGGAAAAAAAATTCTTCTGGGTATTTTGAATATTTATTACACGAAATTACTTGCAACTGTAGTTTTACTTGAAAAAAACTATTCCTAAATCGGCTGCATAAAACCTTCTATGTCTCGAGCCTCTATCTATAATCTTTTAGACAATCGATCTTTCTATAGTCAGATGTAGATGTAGACTATTTGATGGGAAGTGTTCAAATCCCCGTGGACATTTCTAGCAGTCTTTATTGCGGCCCCTTTCTGATTTTTAATCATTCTTAAATTCTATATCATATCATATAAATCTACTATTGTAATTTTACAATATGAACTTAAAAAAGCTTAGTTTGTTCCATTATTCTTGTGATTGTCAACTAGAAAGATTTTTTTTCATGGAAATTCACAAAGTTATTAATTTTGTTAAACCGTTTTTTAATCTGTAATCGACTGGGACACACGCATGCCGCCTTAGCGATTCAATGTCTTGATCATCAATGTTTTATAATCTCTAAGTAATCTGTGTTCGCCTCTTACATAAACGCGCTCTTAACGAACAGACGCGTCCTTATGTGTAATAATTAATTGTTAGTAGAAAAAAATTTGCAATGTCCAATTAACCATTGTAAAAAAACATAATTTATTGGTTCGGATTAAAAGTTTTAATAATATCATAATCAATCGATATCGCCGCACCGTTCGTGGCCCAGCAAATGTATACGATGTGTAGACGAACTGAGAGAAACTTCGTGGCACGTCGGTTATTATATATTTCAGAAGTGCCAACAATTTTTCTATACCTTACTTTACAATAGTGGTCGTAAGCGTCAGTTAGCGCAAGGACGCTTCAACCTCAGTGTAGTCAATTATGGCAATTTTAAACACATTTGACCGTTGCACGAAATGCACAATCCATCTGAATTGATTAACGCACGTTGAGGTATACATATAACACGAAGTCGTTTCTTTTAGATTACTCGAGGTTACCTTGAGTTAACAGAATAATAGAAATTCGTGCCAGCATTTTTTAATTATCGTATCGTGTGAGTTGAGTATTGAAGTGTAATTTTATATTATTTTTGATGTAAAATTACGTTAGTTTCGAAGCCTTGATATTTTTTATTGATTTGAAACTTTCTTATCAGGAGTTAAGGAAATTGAACTAAACTATGTAGTTTTTTTTCCCTTACGTACATGGGGTCACTTGTCAAATTATTATTATTACAAAACACTGTCTCTCTTTTAACGCTCTGTTCCCGCCTCCTTACAATTTGTTAGTCTTCAAGAAGAGAGTGAATAGGCTCTCATAATTTAGTGCGTTCACCACCTTAGATTTCATCGCCACTTTCCATCAGGTGGGATTGTTGTCAAGCATTAACTTATTTTATGTAAAAAATAAACGCAGTTTTGATTAGTTAAAATACTGTGCAAATTATCATGCAGGTTTTATTCATGATAGAGTGATTGACGAGGAATGCTAATATATAGAAAAATAGGAAAAAAACGCACGATTTAAACGAGTAACAATTTCGCCTGCGATTTTCCCGATGAATTTAAGGATGGATCATTATTAAAATATAAAAATCTGTTGTAGTGCCACCTTCGGTAGTTGGTAAAATGATTTTTTGTCAGTGAAAAATTTTACAGTGCATATAAGTTTATTTCCATATTTATATACATATACCTATGTAGCCATTTTACAAACTTCCGGCACTCTATTAAAGCTCAATATGAACCCGTTCACACATACATTGCACACATACAGACATGAACAACTCTAGAGGAATCGTTGTACCCTGCAGGTGTCGTAAATATGCATCGTTGGCGAAGAAAAACACTCGATTGCTTTATTTCATTGACATCTATACATATAATAAAATTTTAACTGATCTTTAACCTTCATCAACGCAACAGAACACAAAACAATAGTTGTTAAAATGTATGTTTGTTCGTCTGTGTGTTTGTGCGCGCTAATTTCAGAAATGGCTTCACCAATTTCGTTATGATAACTAATGTATTGCAGTAAGCTTCATTTAATATTTAAAGTTCGTTTCATTGTGATCCGTCTATAAATAAAAAAGCTACAAATTAATATACTCGTATTTCTAATTCATAGAGTGAGAAAAATCCACTTCTAAAACAATGCAGGTGCTATTCCTAAGCGTAAGGCATAGTTTTTCTGAAACGAAGCGAGGGCTGCTTGCTAGTTTAAGAATACTTTAGTCAATGTCTCTCTATTATTGAATCATGTGTAGAAGTTAATTAAATTTGGGTAATATAAGATATACTTTAACATAAGATATACTTTAATATAAGATATACTTTAATATAAGATATACTTTAATATAAGATATACTTTAATATAAGATATACTTTAATATAAGATGTATTTTAATATAAGATGTACTTTGCTTAGTCCGTAGTTAAGTTAGTTATAAATATGTAAGTTGGTGTTGTGGATAGTTCTCTCTCAGCGCCGAGCTGCCTCAGGCTTACCTCATATCATTTTAGACTGAAGAGATTGAACAATCAACTCAATAGCATAAACATAACTTGTCCTCTGTCACCTTCATAGACGACATATCCAAAATCTTCGCTTTATCATAACGAAAATTTATCTTTCTTTTCTCCTGACATAATGCTTCCGTCGTATACTGATCTGAGACGAAATATGCCACTGAACAGTAATGGCTTTTATAATAATTTCCTCTAATATTCAGACAAAATATCTATGGAACTCAGTACCTGTGCGGATCTGAAAAACACCCACGGTGAATGATCATTATTTGAAGATGTCAACGGATGAATAAATAATACTTCAGATTGTTCTTTTGTTGGGCAGCTTGATAAATGTATCCGTGTGTACCGTGCCAATGCCAAAGCAGATTTCCCGCCGGACTAGGTGATAACTCCTGAGGAGCGGTCGTGCTCCGATTGATCAAATACGGTAGTTGTATATGCAATCATATTAGGGAACTTCGACAGTGTGATTTAGGTTTTCTGATTTGAGGTGTGCATAATCGAATGGGTCAACTTGGCTTTTCATTACCAATCGTTCTATCAAGGGATGCTATTGAGTTTAAATACATTTGTTCACATGTATATTATTGGTACTCTTTTGCAGCATTCATTTATAAAATTTACAATAAACGATGAAAGGAGTTCCCTTGCACGTAAAAAATCAACTATTAAGTAACAGTAATATTTTTTTAACTTTATGGGAATTGGCAGGCTACTTGGTTATTTCCACGCATGTTTGTCCTCTCAAGGAAATTTTTCCAGAATTTTTCATACCATTCAAAATGGTGTGTAAATCTAGCGCACTTAGCCATGCCGATAGAAAACTTACCGTTGTTATTCTAAGCAAAGATCTAAGCGAAGAGCCCAACCTTTGAGTTTCAGACTTTAAACTATTAAACAAAGTATGTGAAAATAATAATCATAGATGTCATGTTAAGTTTAATATAGATAAATGTTTAAATTTAAATACTCATAAGTTACCAGACCAAAACAACCAACTAGTTTTAGTTAACTAGCCGAAAACTGCAGACCGCGGCGCTCTACCGAAATGGAAAACTAATAACAGTTTATTACCAGTACGTTAGAGAGGGACAGTTATAGTTTTTCAATTGCGTTTTCCTCGGAGCACACGCTGTCTACCAACGTTCTCGACGGGCTAGCTAGTTTTTTTGTTCACTTCGTTCAGTATTGGTCGTACCATCGAGCGGTGCGTTCTATGCCGTTTCGCTTGTAAACAGTGGTAAACACGCTGGAAATATATCGAATTTTCATTCAAATTCTGTCTTTTACTCCTGAATTAGACTATCAAACGCTGCTACAGCATAAACAGACTCCATCACCCTTCCCTTTCTAGTTTTGTTTTTAGTTTTAACATTGTTTTGGTTCCTTACTTTTGCCGGGAAAAGCCGGTTGCGAAATGTGAATACGCAGTAACGTTCAGTGCGTTTTGGTGACCGATAAGCAACTGTTGTTAGTAACAAAGTTACGTTGTTTTTGTTGTTGTTTTGTTTTTATTTTGTTGTTATTTGCCGACGCCGGCTCGCAGCTGTCAAGACGAGTCACGTGTCGTATCGACCGCCGGCTGATTTCAGGTGAGAGTTCTTATCATTAAACCGATCGAAATCATAGTTTAATACGTCTGTAACGTTCTGTTTTCTCCTCCGAGTGTTATAATCTTCGTTCTAACTTCGTTCTTAAATTAACATTATTACGCAAGTTGTTAACATTTAACAGCAAATTGACTATAAACAAAGATTGGATTCTTACAATATTTTTAAATAGCGTCACTGTCACTATTAAGTTTCATATTTAACTGTCATAATGAGAACCAGATTATAATTATGTCACTCGTTTTCCGCAGCGATAACCACCTATAGGAATATTGTAGGCATTAATGTAATAATAATTAGTACCAAATATTGCATTTTATTGTATCTGTTCCTTTTTATTAATTTAAATAACGCTATTCCCAACATGATCTCTATCTAGTATTTGACATATCTAAAATCACAATTTAATATAGACAATCCGATATAACAATGACATAATAAGTACGATGTAATGAGTTAATTCTATTAATTGAAATAGATTTTGTAACGGATGAATTATATTTTCAATCACGAATCTAATATTAACCTTTTGGTATCGACTTAAGGTTGACTTTGGTTTAATATATTTGATATATTTGGTAAGATATCTGAATTATACTAAACGCTGCGAGTTAGACAGCTTGGAAACGTGTTTTAATTCTAATTACGAAATTAAAGTTCAAATTATCTGTGCCCTACAAGGTCCATATTTCGTATGTATGAAATAAAATTAAATAAACATTGCCATGGGTGAAGCTATTCTTCAAACGCTTGATGTGCTGTCCGGAGTCTAGATGTTTTTTCGTTAGTGGTCACTCATCTCAGTGGTTTTAACTCGGGTCATCATTTCCGACTGATACCTGATATGCGTCTTGAAGATTAAGTACAGATTATTTATACTTGTAAACGTTTTAACCAAAAAATTTACCTCAATTTGAAGGTGAATTTTTGGTTTCATCTGCTCTCTTTCACCCTTACCTAAGTCGTATTTTTACTTCAAATTGAAGTGGATCCACGGGAATACAACCTTGCAAACAAAAATTAGTTTTTCAAATTGGTTTACAAATGACGGAGTTTTTGAGGTTACAAACATTAAAAAAAAACTTTTTTCATTTTTTAAATCGGTTAAAAATATCTCACACGAACGTGGCGATTCGCGGAGTAACGCATACGTAATGATGATACAGGGGCGCACGCATGATGTAATATTTTCTATGGTCGTCGTTGCCACGCGCTCTGGTTACTCTCGACACGTATGGTTGATAGGGTGCTTGTACCAGTGATGGATGTTTTCAGAGAACATTCTATATTCAAACAATTGACAATGCATTATATCCATACTAAATTTTGGAATGATATATGAATATAGAATAAACGTTAACACGCTGATGATATTTAAAAGAATATCACAAACACAGATGATCCGTGAACAATATTTAACTGTCACAGAAATATTTGCCTCGGTCTGGAATCGACCTCTGAACCCGCTCGGCAGACATTGTTACTACGGGGTCGCGTAATAGACAACAATGATCTAATGGAATATTGAAAAAAAAACTTTATTTGATTAACCTATTAAATAAATTAACAAAAGTTTACGGATTTTACTATAAAATTTAATTAACGAAATTTCTGTCGCGCTCCAGTCTTTCGTTATAAATACGAAACTACGAATACTTTCAAATATATTCTCAAAAATATTTATTTACCTATCTAAGTTGAATTTCTCTTATTTGATATACCTTTATCTTGTTACATCTAAAGTTACTGAGTTACATAAAATCATTTCAGTCCGCACATTACTATATAACATAATAATGCAGCGTTGACAGTATAAAACAATAATGATAATGGTTCATCATAAACTTAATAAACTGAGGTCGAAAACATGACGCCCATGACTGGAGCAATCACCTCACTGCCGTAACTAGTATCAGTCGCGATAGCCCGGTATGCCGCTACCTTATGACATGGTGACGCTTAAAATTACATATCACGTAACGTGAGCAGTTTTTGCTTTCACGTAA
>PDGT01000012.1:716197-908442 GCA_003671415.1 Megathymus violae | reverse complement strand
CAGGCGTATTATAATTATTTTTTCTGCAACTAGTCGACAGACATTCCAGACAGACTAGTGAGCAGACGAACCACTTGACGGTAAAGGGTCACGGCGCCGAAGGATAACAGTAACACCAAAGGCATCATCGACGCCTTGCCAACCGAAAAGAAGCGGGTCGCACTATTATTTCTCACACGTAAACCTTTTACGTGGATTACTTTATTAATAAAATTAATAATCACACGAAAATACGTTAAGCAATGTTTAAAATTAAGACACACAGAGAATAACAGAAAACAGAAAACGACACAGAGGGTAACTTTATTTGTATGTAGTAGTGATTGATACATTACACACGTTGGAGCAATAACTTATGCGCTTGAATATCACAGGGGCCCTAGGTACAAATCCAGCACGATTTCTAACCTTTCCAAGTGTAATTCAAATGATTTGTCACACAAGGAACATCGTAATGAGATATGTATACTGTAATATTCTCGTAGTTGTGTGACGTTTGCCAATTCGCTGAGTAGCGCACTGCCGGTTAACCGACTGTTTCTTGCCTACCTTTGGTGAGCGACCGACCCTCGGAGCCATAGATCAATGTTGCTGATAGAAATGACATATCTTTGTTTATCGAAAAGTAACATGCAGTGAGTAATATACTCATTGTAGTATATTATTTTAACCGTCTAGGGACAGATTACGGGAACCGTCCGAAAGACGTTAACCATTTTTATTGTGAATTAGTATCCTAGCGCAGCAGTGGTTAATTTATGACATGTTGTATATATATATACTGATTTTATCCTGAGCTGGCTAAAAATAATCATTTTCATTATATTTTCCTCCTCGTGTTTTGTTTTTGATATTCGATTTTCTTTACGCTACACTATTCGACTCAATTCTGAAACGCTTTTATGTGTTTCGATCGTAATCCGGAGAACAAGAAACAAGTAGATTTCTTGATCTTTTGATAGGTAGGCGCGTTGGTGATGCTTTTAGTGTGATGAAGTCTAAGATGTTGAACGCACTCACTTATATATATAAGCCTATTTAATCTCCTTTTGAAGACTCCCACATCGTCCGTAGGTGGGACGGGAACACCGACGCGGGTAAGTCATTTCAGTCCATTGAAGTGCGCACAACGATTGAGGACGCAAACTGCGTCGGTTGGGTAGGTAAGGACGGATACCCAGCGTACGTCGAGTTGTTCGATGTAGGAACGGCGATGGAGGAATTATTTCGAATAATTTCTATAGAAGACCGAGAGGTTGACAATCCTGCTCCTGTGTTCAAGGCCTTGCAATCATTAAGATTTAATGTTAGTGGGTGTTGATCGCTGGTGCTGTTCGTGACGCTCGTAAAATGGTGACTACAAACCCCGTCTACTCATTTACCAGCTATTAATGTAAAAAGAATACTGAACAACTTATGAATAGGTTACGTTAATTAGGTCCAATTTTTGATATTAGCTTCAGACAAAAATCGAACTTGGAGTATTTTGTTTATATGATAGGAAACGTTTTTTCTCGGTCAAACCTTTTTAAATCTCTCGGATTCAAAGTTGAAGACCACTAACAGCGGTCCTGCCAGCCTCTTGGCTTTTGGCTGCTAAAGAATCAATGAGGTCTCACGTTCCAGATGTCCATGGTTGGTGGTGACCATCAGTTATCAGACACTCCTTTATCAGCTATTACGGTAAGATCGTCGGTGTTAGTTCGCCAATGCAGCTCACAAATACGTCTAACAAATAATTGTTGCTGTAGGTAATATTTGAATACAGAGAGCGAGAAAATTAATAGAGACAGAAAGAAGAGTAGAAAGAGAAAAAAGAAAGAGACATAGGAAGAAAGAAAATCAGAAAGAAAAAGCATAAAGTACATTGCAGTACAGACATAATTATAAACTATCATTATTAAAACACAATATATGCAAGATGATATTTCTTACATTTTATGAACATTAGCATGGACTTAACTCCTCTATGCACTCTACATATGCATTGTCATGTATGAGGGCTGATCTGGAATATCTCATTTTAAAAAGTATATTCGTCGTGTTCCGGCTGGGGGCTTGAGAGCCAGTTTTTTCTTTTTTACCTTCTTCTAATTTTCTGGCCGACAACGCATCAGTGATACCATAGGTTTCGCTGATGTCCATGGGCGACGGTGACCACTTACCATCAGGTGGCTCGTCTGCTCGTTTGTCGGTTCTTAACATAAAAAAAAGTATCTTATATTCACACCTTCTATGCGTAATACATAAAAATATTTCTTCAGGCTATTAATGTACTTTGGTACGGATAGTCCTATATCTTCACCGATGAATAATAAAAAACTTGTATTGATACTTGGGTCCCTGGTTGGCTCCTTGGGTCTTTGGGTCACTTGGACCTAAAATATTATTTTAATAATACTTTAAGTAATGCAAGTCATTGAAAATAACTTCACCAGACTTCTCTGCGTAAATACCGATGGTTCGAAGTTAAAAATACAGTCAAATTAGTAATGCATAGTATTTATTTATTTTGCAAAAAAAAAATTCTGAGACCCTTGATTAAAATGATTAAAAACTCGGTATGTAGTACTTGAAAAACAGTGTATCGACGAATTTGCTGTGGAATTTATTTATGACTCACCCTGTATGATAAAAAAAATTTAAAACACAACGTTATTTGAAGATTATGGTCACATTTGGACCATTAACAGAGCACTAGTTAGTTGTTATTTTCTGTTTGTTGCTCTCATTACAATTGAGGGGTAAATATAATTATATTCGCATAGCTAATTATTTTCGTGCACCTGGAGATATTCAAAAGTTTAAAAGCTCAATGACTCAATCGCTATTTCTATTTTCCGATGTCTCGGCCAAAAGTTAAATTTTCTGAAATCGAACATAAGATCAAAACATGTAAATTGAGTGTAAATGCCTAGACAATATGAGTATAAGCTTTTTTTCAGACACCAAAACTGATGAAAATAACCAAAGCTTGCACTGTGGTGCATGTATTATTAGTGCAAACTCGCCTTTGTTTTACTTCACAAGATCTACGTTACCAAAATGCTACCGCACCTATAATAATTGCTGTTATTTTTCATCAGGAATTTAATAAATTTCACGTTTGCCCCATTTTATTGCTATTTGTATAGGTTTTCTAGTTCTATAAGTTAGGATCATATACATGTATTGTAACATAATTTGTCGAATTCTTGTATGCTACCGTCTTAAAAAATTGTCTATGCCAACGTTTATTTCTTGTTCTGTGCGAACAAATCCAATTTCCATTGACGAAGTCTCAATATATGTTATAAATTTGCTAAGTATTATTTAAATTCGTTGAATGGTTTGAACTCGATACGTGCACTGAGTGAGAGCCAGAAAGACAAGCGAAAATTAAAAAAAAAATCTTTTGCTCTCTATATCGATATTAATCCTATTTTAATTAAGATTAAAAAATATATATTTTTAATGTACTAATTTGACCTCATAATAGTTTTTAATTCGTAAAGATTGTGTACGTTCCCCGCATCCAGGTCTACAGCCGCCATGCTGCCTTCCGGTCGTCCCACATTGCCAACCTTGGCTTTGTTAATTCTTTGTCTTGAGTCATTTAGATTGCCATTTTGCATTTAAGCGTATAATGGATTTATATAACTAAATATTAAGTATTTTACGCAAAGATTGTAACACGGGCGATTCTGTACGTAAATATAATTTTTTCTAATTTTAGGAGATAAAATCCAAAACTTAGTTTTTAACTGATTTTAAAACAAGGATCAGGTTTTATGTTCCCGTGTATTTTTGTCTGTATGTACAGCAATAACTTCGTTCTTGCTAAACCAATTTTGATGATTCTTTTTTAAGTGCATGAAGGCCTGGAGATAAAGAGAGTACTCCTTAACTGATAGGAACGATTGAGCAATGTTTAAAGATGCTTGTGGTCGCTCTGTGGTCGCTCTGTGGTCGAGATTCGACCGTAATTCATTTAATTTATTGATTTATTGATGTTCTATGGTCCTCTATAAACATTGAATACATTTTTTTTGTCAGCTGCAAGTGCGTACAAATATGTAATTATGCTTTAATTTTCTATCTTAACAAATAGTAATTGTTTCACCATATAGTCAGGTTTATGTTATTGATACCTATTTTATTGAAGCATTGCAAAACCATCATTTTGAAGTCGCTTTAAAAGAATATAAATAGCTTTAGAATTCGTAATTTTCAAAGAAGAGTCATATAGGATACTTTCTGTGTTTATTTGTCTGATCGTTGCATCCGAATTTACTGTTCATTTATTTTTAATTACTGTTCACTACTAAAACCATTGAAAGATTTAAATAATTTTTGGCAAAATTCTAATGTTTGTATGTATTGGTAAAAATCTTGAGTGTTAAATAGAATAAAATCTGCCAGGAGATTGACCTGTTCTCATTAGGATTAGAAGACAGAAGTTATAACAGTTCCATTAATAACCTCTTCGACAATGTTTTTAGCGTCATCTTTTAAAAATTTGAAAAATGACTCTTACTAGAATAAAATAATCTAAAACATTCGTTTTAATTAAGTTTTCGTCATGAGTTTCCAACATCTTAACAGTCCAAGTAACGTCATGGCCCTCTTTGTAATCTACATATTGACGTCACTTCCCTTAAAGTTATTGGGTTCTATTGTTTATGATTAAACGTTCTAGAGGTTTTGTTATATTGGCAAATGCTTTGTTAGGGAAATTCGATGTTGTAGGTTTGGGTGGATAAATTTATCTCTTGCTTCGCAGAAGGAAACTTAGCGAGGAAACCTGCGTATCTGAAAGTTCTCAAAATGTTCTCAAACGCGTGTGACGTCTGCCAATGTTCACTAGACACTACGATTTTCAACTCTCATACAATGAGAAAAAATTTGAGCCCGCCATTGGGACACTTATGGGCTTTTTTGCTGAGGATGGTTGCTTGGTCACCTGTTATACGGTCATAGATCACCCCATAGTTCAGTGACCCTTCTTGACGAGCTAGGTGTCCCGGGTTCTATTCCCGGCCGGGGCAGACATTTATGTGACAGATAAACGTTTGCCACCCGCAACACAGGAAATCCTAATGTTTATTTATTATTTATTTATCAACAGTATCTTATTGTGAACGAGTATAAGGTATAATAATAGATGTTTTTAAAACTACGCCTTTGCTTTACTAAAATAATACTCTTACTTATATCTTAGTTTGAATGTTTGAAAATTGTAAATGTATTTCTCTAATGATCCAACGCCCTAAATGCTATTTGTATCGAAGCATCATTAACAGGCCTCTCCACAAAGCAAATACAAATCTAATGATTTTGCCGCATTAGTTATTTATATTATGTGTTTCTCATACACTATTGCTATATGTTTCATATGCTGCTTACTATTATTTGAAAAAATATTGTTTTTTACAATTTTCATTTAATTAGTACAATAATAAATATATAGTTAAAAAAATAAATAACATAATCACATGTATCAGTTTTCCACGTACAAGTCGATATACTCGTAAGTACAAATGTTACACGTTATAAAGATCTCGGTGTTAAGAACAACGGAATCACCGCCTATCCACAATTGTCGGAACCATTCACTGCAACATTACCATGACTGTGTTGTGCAACTCGATTGTGAGTTAACGACCCAATTGTGATGTCTGACCCGAATAACATCGGTATTGTTCACTAAGCAGCTATTAATTTGTATGGACTTTAGGTTTTATATGGAATTTGAAAGCTGTCTAGTAGTGTTACAGAATAATCAATGGTATTATAAGATTATATAGATGTTTTGAGTTTGCGGGGTTGTTAATTTTGTTTCTCCGACTGCTTAGGGTATAGGATGCTCCATCTATCCTGGAGGCCAAACTAACTTCTCGTGCTCATGAAGTACTGCTAAATAACTGCTGGGTCGTTCGCTTCTATTTTGGCCAGCAACCTTAGGTGTCACCGATGTACACGGACGGTGGGGACCCAGTTCAGGTGGTCAGTCTGCTTGTTTGTAGGTTGTTAGCGTGAACAAAAACCACAATTAGGGTTAAAAAAATTAGGGTTGCTTTTAAAAGGCTGATAATATGTAGTTACGAAGGCGTGTACACCCTATCACTGTGCTGAGTAGTTGTGATTAAACTGGGCGGTACAGAGTCCAGTGACCTCCGAACTTAACTTTTTATTTATTATTATTAAACTTTATACATCACGCAAAAACTAAAAATACAATATTCGGGATCATGTATGCATAAAAATCACCATAATTGTTCAAGTCGAACGAAGTTGGCACGGACCACTAATAATTATAATTATATTAAATCAAAGTCAATTAGATAGGATCGGAATCACTTTGTTATTTCACATAATCGCATCGTACATTTGATTTCGTGTCGTAAGTATTTACTGACGTGTAATTAGTTAGGTTAGGTTACGTGGTGGTACATTTGCATAACTGGCCCGAGGTACAGTGGGTTGCAGAGGTCACTAAACGAGAAATGGATTGCTTGTCTGGGTACTGTATTGAAATAAAATATTCTTATCACTTTGATTAAGAAGTTCTAGTGGTAAGATTTAGCGGTGGAATAACTATGGTGATGGTAAGAATATGGTTGTGGTGCAGTATGGCAGTGGTAAAATTATGTTTTTTTTTTATAACATTTATATACAAATGGTAAGTGGTGCTAAAGTCTAAGATGTTCAAGACTCTAACTTGTAAAAGCCTATTCACTCTCATTTTGAAGACTCCCACATATAGGTAGGCGGGAACAATAAGTTCAGCGAATGGTAAAAATTGTTGGCATTTATTATAGTGTCATACAAAATTGCTTTCCAGCGAAAAGCTTTTATTCATCGCTATAGAATCACCGTGAAATAGTTTAATTAAGGTCACGATAAAAGCTACTGTCACTTAAATAAAGGCTTATCTTGAAAAAAGAAGAATCAAGTATTTGGGTTCGAGCGACAGAATCGAATAAGGCACATTTGGCTTGCGAACTGTCAATTTTTCAACAATACCCCGCAAATGGAGGCTTCGGAGGAGCAATTTGCGGCGAATCAGATCAGCGAGATCTCTAGTATTGATTGAGAAATACGAAATAACTACTCGGCGTCGTTGATTTTCAGTAATACAATACATTGTAAACACAAATAAACATTTACATTATCTTAGGACACACGCGGTGCAAAGGCGGTTTTATCGCTACAACGTTATCTTCTCCAACGAACCATTGCACGGAGGCACATTGGTGGGGTTCATAAATAATAATTGTTATGTATACATAGATACATAATAATCAGTATAGGGAAAGGAAAGTAAAATCGCAGATCAAAGTAGTTTACTTCACTTGTTTTTAAATATATTTTGCGATTCGGAGACTCAGGCAAACAGTGTCACAGACCAAGTCAATATTGTATATTACACTTACATATATTAAAACTGACGTGTTTCTTAAATCATAATTTTCATTTTTGTTTTCTATTCCCATTTTCTCATATAAAGGTGATTTCTATCGCCGTACAATAATCAATTTTATTATAGGACTGTTACGAATATAATTGTTATAATTTTTATTATTACATCGTGAAGTATTAAAATATTTTTATAATTAATATATACGTGTATATTATATAATATTTTGTTTAAGTCAATACTTAGTCCAAGGTGGTAAAAGCTTCCTTCGTTTATGACCATAGTAAAATATATGCATTTAAGGTTTTGTAACACCGATCAATGAACCTTATATTGACATATGAAATGGAAGGTATCTTTATGACAACCACAGGATGTATTTTTTATTATTGCAAAATATTTGTTTAATATTCATGTTTAAAAGGTATCAAAAACCATTGCACAAAATTGTCCATTCTTCATCCTTTCCCAGAAACAACACGAAATTTACGACAATAAAAACTAGATTATGAGTTTCACCCATAGTTTACAGGTTCGAAAATGTGTTAAAATTTTCAAAGGAATTTCGTCGATTAATTCATATTACGAAACTTATCCCATGTGAATCCGATTGGAAATTAATCGATATTTTAATTTAAAAAAAATCTCATCGACCAATGACGTACCGAAATGTTATTACACAAAATGTTATAACAGAGTTATAGTTCATAAACGCACCGCACACTCACTGGATCTGAGTGACGGGTCATTTTTACATTGTAACCTTGTTCGTGGTAGCGCAGTCACGACTTATAGTGGATTCGCTAGATTAATGTATAAAGCGAGAGACCTTAGCTTCGGTTAATTTAACATTCCGGAATGAAGAAATACTGTGCGTAATCAAAATGTGGAAAAACAAGAAGAATTAGACATTACAGTGAATATCTTATAAAGTTTGAGCGCTTTATATCCCACGATTACATTGTAATTTTTAGTATCATCAGATTTAATGATTAATCATTAATTTTCATTTTTCGATGTTTTGTGTTTTCATTTTTAAGTTGTAATAGTAAAAACAGATTTTTATTTCTTGTAATGTCAATATCACAGGTAAGAATTTTCACATGTATAAATGAAACTTGTTTTTTTTTGTTAAATAAATCTTGTTGTTAGTTGAATTTTCTGCAAGAACCCCTCCACAGTAAAGGCTTCCTCCAATAAAAGCCATCTTTCTCTGTCCTGTACAACTTTTCACCAGTGTGGTTTTGCTGTCCTTTTAATGGCGTCGTCTCAAAGTGTGTGGAGACTCCCCACAAAGCGCTGTCCTTGAGGTTACATTCACCATGTCACCGATTTAGTCCAGCGCGGATCAGAGTCGTTTTTTGGAGTTACATACATATATACAATACAACCTTTTGCGGTTAGTTTTATGCTGTACTATTGATATTGCAAACGTGGAGGTGTTACATTTTTAAGGCAGTCGTAAGATTACCAATTAATGAAAGCATATTAATTTTGAAGTATAACTTAGAATATTCAAAAAATTCGATTCCGTGTAAAAATAGAATCAAATATAAATAATGTTGTATTGAACAAGGATAGGATTGAATTAAGAAATTGCGTCGTAAAGAGATAATGGAATTAGACCAAGAAGATTGAAATCTTTGAATAACACGGCCGATTTTAAAAAACGGCCATCTTCTATATGGTAAGTAGTAACCCACCGTCTTTCGTTTCAGAAAACCCACATATTACGTTTAAAATAGAACCCGCATTATTTTAGGAATGGGTTTCTCTAGTCTATCAATTTATTATAAAAGCTGGAGCCAGGCAGTCAAGATTTTATTTATTGCTCTCTTAATAGTCCATATTAACAGCTGGTTCCGCGGGAACAGATCCATTTTCCGGGATAAAATGTATCCTGTATTATGACCCATAATATAAGTTACCAGTGTGCCAAGTATTATCCAAATCTGTTTAGTGGTTTTAGCGTGATACGTGGTCAGACACGCAGAAAAAATATATATGTATTGACTTCTATATCGATAAGAAAGCCTACCTACATTAAAATTTCCAGATAATATTCTTTGGACATAATTTTATTATTAAGAGAGATTCTGAGACATAGTAAAAGTATTTTACGGTCTCAACTATCAAGAT
The DNA here is from genome assembly GCA_003671415.1 of Megathymus violae. Lineage (NCBI taxonomy): Eukaryota > Metazoa > Arthropoda > Insecta > Lepidoptera > Hesperiidae > Megathymus > Megathymus violae. The sequence continues at coordinate 898,904 of PDGT01000012.1, read as the reverse complement.
CTATGTAGTGATTGATAAAGAATCAATGAAATTCGGCAATCTTCAAATTATTGATTTATAATTATAAAAAAGTCGATCTAAAAACTTTCGACCTCGAATGTCAGGTTGAGAAATTGGGGATCGTGTTAGATACAAAAATGATTGTAATGAAAAAATCCTTTATATCCAAATAGCCGTTTCTAAATACCCACTTACAATTTAATACCAAGTTAGAATTAAACAAACTAAATTACTAAAATAAAATCACTTGTAGCGAAGGTACATTAATGTCGTTACAAAACACGAATGCCAAAAGTAGCGAGTGTGCACTCGACATTAATGACACGCTGTGCAATGCCATCATTATAGCGCTGAGGCAACGATGTACTGTTGCATACAAAAGTTGAATGGCATACTTTAATTTATTTTATACTCGCAACCCGGTCTCGCTTCGCCTTGGAAAATTCCATGGAAACAGATGCATTTCCGGCGTGATAATTACTCACTCAAGATTGACTCATAATAAAAGTTCCAAACATGCGAAAAATCTTAATGTTTTCATTGATTTCGCCGTTAAACGTGTACAGTCAGACAGAGAGATATACAAAAATGAAAAAAATATGTTTATGATTTAATATCGATAACAGAGCCTGTTTAGGTTCAGTAATGTTTTAAAAAATATTCGATGCACAGATTCAGGAGGATCCCGTTAGGAGTTTTACTATTAGTGTAGATTTCTTATAAAATAATATATATGGTCCCAGTGGTTAGAACTTCGGTCTCCCACACGGGACTCTAGAGTTCGGATCCTGCACCCACCTGTAATTTTTAAAATTATGTGTACGTTACAAATTAATTATAACTTACTTCGCTGAAGGAAAACACTGTCAAAAATGTGTAAGCCCGAGAGTTCTCTACAATATTCTCAAAGGTGTGTGAAGTCCGCCAATCCTCGCTTGGCTAGCATAGCGGACGGTAGTTTTAATCTCTCTCATTATGAGAGGATACTCGGGCTTAGCAGTGAGACCATTATGAGTTGTGATGAAAAAAGTAGTATTTTACACACTCACACAGCCTTCCATGTAGATATGGCGGGTGTTGTGAACGCTCAAAAAGTCATTACAAACAACTAACTTTATGTTACTGCCTTTTGTGATGTATGCTCATATTTATTTATATATTAGTGCTCTTTGCCCTACTTTTTTACTTTTGGATATCAAGCGTTGGATCAACCGGGTTTATTTTATTTTTATAAGCAAAATCCACAGCTTAAGTAGACAATGATTCATGTATTTTAATATCAACACTTACAGCCAATTACGGATTTACATTTTTTCTACAAAAATTATACTATACGGCTATCAATTAGGTATTATTATTTATATACATATTATTTACAATTTTTCTTACTTCCGTTTTGAAAGATTTTTTACTATTATGAAAAATATGAACTTTGGTCTTAGTCAGTAGGAGCTTGATTGGAGACCGCTATTAGTTAAATTTCTTGAGTGTTACCGTACTTTAGAATGCACATTAACTTGTCGGACTCACTAATTATTGTAAGATATTAATCGAAAAGTAACGTGAGCAGCTTTCGGGTATAACAACCTACAGTATTTGTGTTGACCACAAAACGCTCCACCAATTCGCACTGAAACAGCATTATGAAGTGTGTTCTAAGCCGTCTCAATTACGGGGAAAGATCTAGTCCGGCGTGGTCGCTAATGGTTTGAAGCCAGGCTTTTATTTCTATAAACTGGATTACAGGATTATCATAACTTTGCTTTTATGAATGACTACCGACCCGTTCAAACTTCGTTCAGGTTGAAAAATTATTTACATAATTAATTGATAATATTGTAAATACTTCGGATCTAAGCACCTTTCGAACTGGAAGGTGGTTTTCAGAGGTGCCCTTGTTCCGGAGATCACCTTCCGCATATACATGAACTAACAAAATTTGCACTGTCTTTATAATATTAGCATAGATACGGTTGCAAGTTCTAACTCAGCTCCCTCTGTTATATATTATTTATAAGACAGTCCATCTCTTTAATATCAGATGGACCGCAACTAGATCATTTGCTACTTGCATTATAATAATGATATAGGAAATATTAGTCACATATAATTATACATATATGATTTTAAACTATTGTTATTGCGGTCTTTATACTTTGTAACAGATGCTCAGGATATTCTAGTCATGATCATATTCCATGGAATTGGGTCGAAATATGGGAATACTCGTAAAGTACCAAAACAATGAACACTTGTTACAGTTCAATGGAATTAATATGATTCCCTTTAATCGATAAAAAAATGACTCGTGTGACTGTGTGGATTGTCTGTAACACCCTATTTTTCTGAATCTACTGGGTAGTAATACGCAGTTAAATTTGACATAATATTATATTTAGTAATCAACAGGAAATTTAAATAGCACACTAGGTTACCTTTATAATAATCGACAAAGTATTTTTATCACCTGGTGGTAAGTGGCCACTAGACCCCATGGACATTCGTAAAAAAGGATACCATATACTTTTTACACCAATTATGCAATCGAATATCGAAATCGAAACGTTAAGACTGTTTCAAGGTTGAATCAATGAGGATTGTAACCAACCGAACAGAAAAAGAACCTCAGGAGTACCGAGTACCGACGGGATTATCATAGATAGTTAAAACTCAGCGACTTTGCACAGGACATGTTTGACACCATAACCTCGTTCGTTATTCACCAGTATGAACGAGCAAGGGTGGTTGACGCGAGTTCAAACATGGATGGTTTACCTAACATCCCAATGTTCATTAATATATTACACATACACAGTTATAGATATCAATAAACGGAACAAAAACCTATCCATATCAATCTGGTTTGAGCTTGACTCATTTTTACATGGCTGAGTTAGAGCAGTACATATTTTGTTTCCTAAAATGCATGCATGGAATAAGTAGACTAGAAGCACTAAAAGGTATTTCTATGAACCTACATAATACTCGCTCGTAAGCAGATTTGTGGCAAAGCTAATTATACAAGACGCTTGGTGACCAGAGAATGGACGGGATTAACTAGGTACCCACTTCAATTTAAGAGGCAACGGGGAACGTACTTGCTAAAGTAAACCTTAAACTTTTCCGTTGTTATATTTATTTTTGAAAGAGATTGAGATTGAGATTTAAAAGAGAAAATATATTGGTTTGGGTGGTAAAATAACTTTTACCATGATCATCATTATAACCACCACCGACGTCCCAATTTTCACCCATATTCGAACATGAACGCTCACCGCCGTATCGTAACCGAGGTGCATAACATGCAAATGTCTTAGATCTTCATCTATACACACCCGTATCGCGGAACTATGGTGAATAACGCGTAATTACTTTATATACGTTTTATTATCTTAACGATATTATTCACAAATCTATACGCATCGTGCAACCGTGAGAAAAAAATGTGTAAGTATTTGTTTTAGACATTTATTACCGTCATAATATTGACCCATACATACATGCGTACCGCGGAATTATGGGGCAAAGAGCCCATTTGTTTTAAATATACATTTCCATCACCATATTCATTCATACATACATTACATGTGTATTTACGTAAAATATATCTTCAAAAACGTATATTTACAATACGTAATTAGGTTGAAGTATAAAAAAGAAAGTAAAAAAATCGTAAGTATTCTTACAAATAAAATGTTGAGAATTAGTGATAAAAATAGAATGCTGTCTTATACACTGTAGGAACAATTTGTTTTACAATAGCAAATTCAAGTTAGGAACACGACCCACATCGCACGCTTATCACAGGAAATACCCATGAACTGCACGGAATATGTGTAAATAATAATCATGTTTAATATTTCCGTCGTCGACTGTCCTCACACATTATCGGTCTATTGACACACACATATACTTACGTGATCATACGCGGTAATTTAAAATGTATTTGAAGGCGGAGATTAGTATTAAATTATATGTATGGAATGTATTTTCGATATAAAATGAATACTTTTTAATTAACCGTACCGTTAAAAAAGTTATTTTGTGCGTTGAAGGCAATGTTTCTGACTTTAATTGCCATATCAGTACAGATTCTTACGTTAAGAACTTTAATCAGTAATTTATGGTAAACAAAGAGCTTCAGGTTCGATTTCCGGCCGGGCTAGATCATATATGTATCATGTTATAAGCTAACAATCGGGTGTGATTGGTGTAATTTTTAGCTATGTGTATTCATACTAGGAAAATGGAAGTATAAAAAAAGGATAATAAAGTGCAAATTTAGAGCGCCTTTATGTTAATATCTTTCGACGTAGGAATGAACACGGAAATACTGTAACACGAAGAAATAAAAGTAGCACTAAGAATGCCGAGAGACATTAATAAAGACATTAGACATTAATAAAGTAGATATTTAATTAGCATTGACCTGCTTTGCAATAACTCACAAAGAGTGTACAATGATATCTTTAGATATGCATAGCACGTTCCTTTCACAACGGAAACATATACTAATAATAAACAAAAATATATACAATACCAGCACTAATGCATTTTGCATTATTAAGATAACATTATCAGGGTAAACTGATTATATGATGGTTTCATTATACCATATAATATTCATAAGATGTCCTTACGCCTTACGCCTTGAAATAGCAACCGCACATGACAGCAAACAACAGTCATTAGATTTTATTAGGAGCTGTAAAAGTTTATACATATTAGTCGGATATTATTGTTTTACATGTCAACTTTTCTAGTTCCATCTGCAAGAAACATATTCATTTATTGCTTTTTATATAAAGCTGCAGAAAAGCTGTTAATTTATTTAGTACCAGTGTCAGAATACTTTCATACTAAAAGTTCCGTGGGAACAATTCCATTTTTCGGCATGAAATACTTATAGATTTTTAACACAAAATGTTACAAATATGCTAAGTAAAATTTACATAAGAAAATATTCTAGACTAATATTATAAAAGGAGTGTGTGATTTTGTGTTTTTGTCTACTTATGTGCGGAGGGTAATCTCCGGAATTACCGCACTGATTTGATAAATTATTTTATCATTTGAAAGACACGTCATTCTAGACGGACATAAGATATACACCATTTAATTGTATATGTATAATTAATGTTCAACTCGAATGAAGTCGGAGCGCGCCGCTAGTATCAACGAAAATTCTTAAATAATTTCCGCGTGATGTAGTAACAAACAAAAATGAAATGGAAACAGAGTTTATTATGAGAAAAAGACATTAACAATATTAACAAAAAATATTTAAGATAAAAATACGGTCCCGTTACAATAATAATATTGGTCCCGATAATGAAATAGAAGATTAGATTTACGCGCGCACGAAGCTCTACTAACTTCTATGTTAACATTTTATTAGTTCCAGTAACACCAGGTGTGGAAATACGCAATTTGCCGTTACGAAATATCTTCGAAGGCTTTGTGTCTAATCTTTGAAGATAATTGCGTCGAGTTGCGAACAAGGAACATATAAAAGATGTTATCGGGTACGAGAACCTATTGCGGTGTGCTAAACGTTATAAGGGGACTACGATAGGGTCTATATGATACATATGATCTTAGAGACTTAAGTGGCTCTACGACAAGACAAGTAGACCGACCTACGTGGCGTGCGACCACTACGGTGTAGCTCACGTATGGGGAAATCGGGACTCGAGGAAACCCTCCTTGCCCGGGCATTTTACTCGAGGGGGTCAACAGCTTACTGGTGATGAAAACCCCTGCTTCAGCGAGGGGGTAAAACACTATAAGACTCATTTCGTCTCCTATTTAAGGCTTGTTGTGTTGCTGCTGCAGTGCGCCAGTTCAGTGTTTAGCCAACTCTAGAGTCAAAAGTTCTTATAACATCTGGAGGTCTACGATATTACTGAACAACGGCTATTTTCGATAAAAATAGATATAATATTTGTCAATAACTTATCTTATGTAAAAAAACTTTACATGTTTAACTAGCGGTCAACATATTAACTGAAGAAATAAAAAGTATTTTCAACAATAATAATTTTTACCGTTTGAAATAGGTTCCGTGGTGCTGCATATACGCAGAGTCACAATAATCGCACTATTTCTTTATAATATTAGTAAAGAATGGTCTGACAAATGTTTTACAAGTATTTTAAATATCAATGATTTCGGTTTTTCAACATAAAATTTGTTAATTAGTTAACTAGAGCGCCACCTACCATATCATGGCTTTAAACTATTGCCTGGCCAAAAATACAGATTTATAATTCGTTCAGATGATACACGATTTCTTTACCTATGTTTCATCGATTATTATAACTATTAATTTAGTCGCTTGGCTTCAAAGTAAAGATTGTCATTACTTTAATAAATGTGAACTGGATTGCAATCAATTGTTATCTGTTTTTATGAAGCAGTTTACAGTTTTTATATTAATTATTTACATCTAAACTTTCCCCGTTAATTATTTTATCTATTGGTAAAAATTATATAAAAAATCATGCAATAGTTTTACAGATTATTGCGTTCAATTAGACATATTTTATACTGTGTTACGAAGACATAATTAGACAGTTCACAGTTAATATATTGCATTTTTTAACCTAATGAATTTGTAATTACCAAGTGAATTTGAATAAATTATTAGCTTTGGCGTTACAATGGACTCGTACTTAATGGTAAAGAGTTGTAATAACATAGTATCAGTCTATTATTAGTGCTAATGAATGAATTGCCGTGAAAAACTGAAATAGATTTCATTAGTTCACGCACAGTTTTCGCTATTTACTGCATCAGGTTTAGTAGAAATTACAAAACCATGTAGTTTTACATAACATTTATTGATTTTCTTTGTAGTTAAAATAATCAATGGTTTTTGTTAAGTATCTTCATTATATCAGGGCATTGAAATTTATTATTATTTATTTTAAAAGTACGACAATAAACCTTTGAATTTTTACAAGCAAAATTTAAATATCGAGTTATGTTGTAAAATGGATTATGTATGTTAATCGTCAATAACAAGAGGGAAGGTAACCAAGCTAGGGGAGTACCTTGACACTACTCACGACTACCAAAATGGAACTCCAAGGGAAGAATACTTTCCAACCCTTCTTACTTTCAAATTATTTGCTGATTATAATTATATCCTGTTTATGTCATAGTGTATCTACATACGCTCTTTACATTTGAGAGTAAGTTAACATATTAGTATTAAATAAAAAACATCGATAAAAAACCATGAACATTTTTGAGGTTTTTTTTGGGGTATATTCCTATTTTTCCTTACTTTAGTTCTGGAAATTCAAATAAGGGAGAAATAGTTCAAACACCTCCAACGAACAAGTTTCCTGGCAATAAGGCGCTATCATCACCGCACTGTCTTATCTATGCCCAACTTAAATAGACTTTGAATATTCATGGCTAACCTTAAACACTTGTGGTGCACGCAACAATCCATTAACGAAGATTTGTAGAGTATTAAACACTTGCTTTTGATATAGAAGTAACAAACGGATCGGCAACCTGGTAAAGTGTTCACTGGATGCCTTTTGCGTCTGTTACCAATAATTTGTCTCTGTCTCTCTATGGATAGTTCAGTATTAGAGCCTGAACTCGTCCTCGCTGTGTTTCGGATAGCACGATCCTTACGTTGTTGATTTTTTTAAACTCACAGAAAATACAGACACCTATAACTTTTTCGCAAATAAATCTATCTATTGATGAAAACCGCATGGAAATCTGTGCAGTAGTTTTTGAGATTGTCGCGTTCACACTGACAGAGAGTTTGTTTCATAACTTTATATTATGAGGTCATAGTACGTTATTCTTCATAATTCTGTATTCCACATCATTGCAGACGAAAAATATATAAAAAATTGTTTAGAGATTTTAGTAAAATATACAGGGAGACTGGAAATATGTTGGCAAATCGTTAGGGGAATGTAGATTATGTTGTAAATAGCAACTAAATTACCTCCTATGACCGTTATGCAAATATCAACTATTTTTGAATAATTTAATATATTGTTTTACTCAAAAATGAACGATATTCAATTTTAAGAATTGAAAAATTTTATTGTTATTTTCTGGTTGCTAGCGCTTTAATCAGATCAAATCAGAGCTTAAAAATTTTCATATACCTTTTTTATTTTCAATTTTTTTTTATTTATTTTCAACTTAAAATATTGAATTACTCGAAAATGATTCATATTTGGATAGGGGTTATTAGAGGTAATTTGGTTATGAATGACCTTCCCTAACGGATTACAAACATTTTTCCAGTCACCCTGTATGTACATGCTGTAAATATATTAATCTATGCATCTCGATGAGATTCGACCTCTAAATTTATCAAGTACTTTCAAGTGATATCTTAAAAGTTCTAAAATTATATTTTATCCGATGTAAACTAATAATAAAGTTACAGTAAACTAATAAGTAAAATAAATGCTTACAATTAGGCCGGTGTGTTGCAATACCCTAGACGCAGGCAGAAAATCCTCATACTAAAGCAACGCTGAGCGGGCAAGCTTATTTTTCAAATTAACTCATCTTCTTTGAGGTTCTTTGATACAAAGAAGGAGTCGGTTTCAACCTAATAAGTACTACAATCGATTCCAGTAAGGAATAAGGATAGTTGGAATGGCTTGGAGTTTATTCCAGCACGTCCAGTACGACCGGATGCAAAAGATAATGGTCAACTTGAGTGTCGTAAGTTAAAAATACAAGAATATGAAATGAAATGAAATGTTGTTTAGAATTGGTTCCTACAAGCACTTTTTGAACGTGAAACAACGCTGCCGCTTCAACAAATTCCTACCGCAAGAAGAAGGGGCAACATCTTCCAAGGAATTTTTTACCTACTCACATTTATAGATATCACTGACTACTAATTAAGGCTCTATATTAAACTATGTCCAAGCAATCTTGTATTTACTTAGAATATCTATATGAATATACGTATCTTTATGTATAAATTAACTAAGAGTCTTGCACCACCCGAAGATTTCTGATATGGCTTGACAATTGCTGTCTAATTATTAAAACAGGTATCGATGATTTAACGAGAGCACTGAAGAGCTCAAGAAATTTTTGATACAGGTGGTCAACCATCTACTGCAAGACACGGGTGTCCTCTGTCATGCTGCTGCAGCAGCCTCCACTATGGGCCTATGAACTACGGTACTGGACATAAGTTCTTGTTAATCATTCCTAAATTTGCCATAATTAAAGGCAATCTCTAAAATCGCGCACACACTCACATTTTCATTATCAATATGTTTCAGGTGGAGGGAGATGCACAATTGAAATATTGCAAAGATCCATGTTCCAAGAACACACATTTATATAAACCCCACTAGTAGCTCGCCTTCGCTTCGCTTTGAGTAAAACGCGGGTTGAAATTTATTTCTCTGCATGAAAAGTGTCCTGAAATACACCTATAATATAAGTTCCAGTTATGCCAAGAATAATTTAAATGTATTCAGTGTCAATATAGATGTACAGAGAATTTAGGTCCCTATCGATAACAAAGTCTATTTACATTAAAATTTTGCAAAATACATCATTTACAAGTTCATTACCGTCTTATTATAAGTATAGATAAATTGGCAATCAAACCTGGGACCTCTCGCTCGGCGGGTAGAATCTGTAGGTCCTATTTTTATCTACTACTTGGCCATTTTTTACCATCAGGCTTTTACGAGGCGCGGCAACTAATATATTTATCTTCCTGCAAGAAGAAAGAACGTACGCAACAGAAACTAAATTGTCGGGAAAAACTAGAAAACCAAACGCTGTGATAGTTGACTTCGCCCTCCGAAATGGAACGACAGTGTCAGGTCGCTCCATTATTCATGCCGAGAGGATCGTCCCTCAAGATCTTTCAAACAATCACGATTCTAAGACACCAAGTAGGTTTGAACAGCAAATCGTTTTAGAGCTTTATTTCGTAATATCATTTAGGGAGCGACACTGGAGGTTGGTGTTCTTCGTGACTCATTGCCAATTGTTGGTTGACTCGAGATTGCAATCAGAATGAATTCTACTTCACTGGTGTTACTTAGGAACGATTTGATAGATTTTATCCATAAGTTTGAATGAAACTGATGAAGTCTGAATTGGATCCTCGTGGTGGAGGATACCGTAGTACACCACTAGTTTAGGAATCACTGCTCTATGAGTATTTTCCATTTTTTGTGTCCAGATTCGTAAATTATTTATATAAATACTAGGTACGTTTTAGACTAAGTGTTTTCAGGAAGGGCGGGGGAAATGATACATTTTCGTATAATATATTTTCCATACTATCGTGTTTTACAAATTTTCAGAGACCCTTCACAACATTTCGCGTAATTGCCAAATATCCAATAGCATTAATACTTGATGCCTCCTGGAGTCAGACACTCGAAGGGTTACTAATGAATCGGCCTCATCTATAAACTCATATTTAATTAATACTCAAAATATTAATTTCTCACACAACTCAAGGGAACTCAAAAAAAAAAAACTTTTGAAAACTTTGCGCAAAACACGTTTATTATTTCTTCATCGCAAGACGAGTACACCCTTTTACATGTTAAATCAGACCTTCGACATTAAGCTAAGGAAATATTTAAATTTTCGAGATAAAACCGGAACAAGTTGGGAATTTCAAAACTCGAACGAGAACTTTCATCCGTTAAAGTTTGAGCCTTGACTGGTTAAACATTTGTATGGTAAACCACGAAAATTGATAAATGCTTTCAAAACTTATATTCTCTACATTAGGCCTGGGAGTTGTAAAATTAACTTACTTAGTACTTAAAAGTGAACGACAATAAAGAGATGAAATAAAAATTTGACTTGAATGTTAATTTATTGACACACATTTCCGCACAATAATTTCTAGAGTTACTTATGTTCAATTGAAATCAAATTATTTCTATCACATAAATGTACGCTCGGACTGGGAATCGATTCCGAGACCCTTAGCTCACTTCCAACTAATTCCAATTATGTACATTGTTTGAGATTCGTATAATCCCACCAAATTAGATTCCAATCATTTTTCTCTTTAATCTTTACGCAGTTAAATTTTTTTTATTTGTAACAGACAAGCAAACAGGCGTACGAACCACCTGATGGTAAGTGGTCACCGTCACCTATGGATACGTCATACATCAAGGGAGTTGCAAGTGAAGGATACGAAAGACACTCTTTAAAGAACCCCATATCATAGCGCACTGGGAATGCCTCAGGTGGAAGCTTGTTCCTAATCTCGCAGGTTCGTGGCAGGAAGCAGCGGCAGACGACTGCAACGAGTCGAGGCGATGCGGTTGAAACCGCAAACTTTTGCGCGTGGTGCGTTCGAGGAAGGTAGAATTGGCGCGTAGGCTCAGCACCCCGCCTACCGCACCAGGGTTGACTGCGTTCACTGATGGGGATCACAGCGCTGGGAACGAAGAATTTTATTTATAGTACCGACCCCGTAGCCCAGTTGATAGTGACCCTGCCTGCCGAGCGAGGGATCCAAGGTTCGGTTCCCGGCCGGGGCAGATATTTATGTTTATAATGTATATAAAATACATAAATGTTTATATTCGTGTCATTGGTGTTTGTGATGTGATATTTTTGTACGTCCATACCACTCGCAACATGAGGAGTCCTAGTGAGGGAGTGTGAATAAGTACCATACATAGTAATCTATACTAATGAATAAAAAAAATAAATAAACGTTTACACACTCACACCCCCGCACTAGGATTCCCTGTGTTGCGGGTGGCATGGACATACACTATTATCACATCACAAACACCCATGACCCGAGAACAAACATTTATCTGTCACATAAATATCTGCCCCGGCCGGGAATCGAACCCGGGACCCCACGCTCGGCAGGCAGGTTCACTACCAACTGGGCTACGGGGTCGTCATTAAATAAAATTGGAGTGTCTATTTGTAATATTAAAATAACCGCTTTTTACTACATGCATATGAATGTATATACGGTACATATACCAAAGTAACATTTTTTACAATTTTTGTCTGTCTGTGTGTTTGTTCCGGCTAATCTTTGAAATGGCTGGACCGATTTTGACAGGACTTTAATTGGCAGGTAACTGCTGTAATAAGGAGTAACTTAGGCTACTTTTATTTCTACTAAATAACTTTTTTACCATATACAAACGACTATGATTATAATTTAAAATATTATGTAAAGTTTGTTGTGAACAAAACTTTAATGCAACCCGTACTAGTTCCATTGTTGGGATAAAGTATTCTTTTAGACCAGAGATATTAATACCACAGCCCCTTACGTCGATTGTGGTGAAGTGCGGTTGGCAAGCATGACATACCATTAAAAACATTGCGGAGAATTTACAGATAAACAAGTTTCCTCACGATTTTCCTTCACAAAATCGAGCGACAATATACATGGCACAGAATTCAACATGAAACGATGCAGTCAAAACTGGGTCCCTTATATGCAAGACCAACTATTAAACCACTACGTTATCAGTACTAAAACAGAATGCATAATATCAAGTTATAATTATGCAATAAAAAACGTAATAACTTCAACACGGAATACCATAATTATTGTTTAAAACTACTAAAGAACGCTTTAAAATTTTATCGCCAATGAATTTTTATATTTTTTTATTTATTTATGTAACATTTGACAGCAGTCACAACTATTATTAACATGAATTCAAAATTTGACACAATTTGTACGTTTGGAAATAGGTGAAAAATAAATCAAAAAAATTTATCGCAGTACCCAAACATACAGGTCAAGCTAATAAAAAGCAAGAGAGCGTTTTTTTTCTTCCGAGGTTCAAATCGGTGCTAGTTAAGACTGTTTTATAACGTTGTAAATTTTAATCTTAAACATAATTGAGGATTGAGAGGCACAGGGAACAAAATTCCTTCGACGAATAGGAACAAATTTTCATTACAACAAAGCATACTCATAAGAAAAAAAAATGTAAAAATAAATTCAAAATCACCAATACCATCACGACCACCCTCATTACCATCAATCCCGCTGCTCATCATAAACTTTAACTACACCTTACATTCAAGATTTAAAAAAATCAAGACAGCAAGTTCGAGTTTTGTTTACTAGTTTTAAGGAACAACGAAACACTTTCCAATTGGAAAAAAACTCATTCAGTTACATTTCCAACTTACCGTATGTCTCGTGGTGGAAGATATTCTATGCCATTTGAGCATGACTTTCTTTGCAGTCTGTACGTGACAACTTCACGCTGCCTGCGGCAAGCCTGTAGAGGAACCGTAAACATCTCATGCAGCCCATGTTTTCTCGTCTATGTAAAGTTGGCGAACTTATTACAACCTTGAGGTGCCTAAACAGCGCGTGTCCACGGTACGATATGATATCAAACGATAACTCACGGATACGGACTGACTACTGGACTTATAATGGACGGATGGATAGATACTTTATTAGCGAGCATCAAAATATCCGTAAATAAAAAATAAAAATAGCATTTTAAGAATGTATGCAATACAATAACAATATCATTTTCGCTTATCGGGTTAAATAGGCTCGCTACTCATTATTGTCTCAGTAAAATATTGATTTTCAGTGCAGGTGCTTTCGCTTTAGTTATTCCAATATGTCTAATGTAATGTTTAATAGATAAAACGCAAAAGTATTTTTTTTAATTGACAACACTTTAGATCTAAAAAAAATATTTAGATAATTCCAACAAATTAACATTCACAAAAAAGTTAACTTATACGAGTAGAAATAAATCTTGTCATCTCATAATTTTAAAATTAATAAATCGAACTATTACTATTTTTATAAATTATACCAAACATAAATTAAATTTACATTCTTGCTTTTTCATTTTTAGGTAGGGTCTGTATTATTTTAAAATACCTATTTTTTACTTACTATAAATCAATGCTTGAGTACAATCTCAGCCGAGGGTCTTTAACGATGTAGCCTTAAATGGTAAAGCGTACTAACTTACAAAAAGCTTATTCACTCTTGACTTGAAGTTATCCACTATAATACTAGAAACACGTCGCCCGTACTGCAGGGATATTTATCACGAAAGGATAGATAATCACCATACTTTTTCGTCCGGTAACAAAAAGTAACGCAGGAATCAGATCATATTATTCCTGCGTACACTAACTAAAATGAATCCTAGAAAACACCGAGAGACTGGCTACTCTTTCCCTGTGCTCCAGGCTTAAGTAGGTCGGTCACAAAAATTTCTGGGCCACCACTAACCTTATATAAGTCATCCATTGAGAAAACGAGTTCAATATTGACAGATGACATTTGGCAGGACCAGCCCAAATGTGATAGCGATACATATAAAGTTGTGTCAGTGCAAAGTACCGTCGCACTTACGCTAGGACACTTAACATTCTTGTCAATTAATTAAGTTATATTATTCCACTGCAATAACATTACAATAAACCATTTTTACCTGTATGATACGGTAATTTAAATTTATAGGCCGTTTGACGTGCCGTCCCGTCACACAATGGAATCGCACACAAAGTGTTTAGCTTGCTTTCCGTTCCATTCCAAATTCGTACGAACAGAGTCGAAGTTATCGCGAGTTCGGAATCCCTGATATTATGCATGCATCATGGATGTCTGCGTACCGTGTTCGGAGTCTATTCAATAAGCTAGTTTTCACTTGCTTTGAAATGATTTAGATATGTATATTTGGTTTGTGTTCAGTGTTAGACATAATCGTTAGTGGTATGTAAGACGCTCTCCATTTCAGAGGATTCGGGTTATGTGAGTATATTGAATTAATTTTCACTTGCGAAGGAAAACATATATAACAATGCTCGAGAGTATGATTATGAGAGTAAAAGTATGAAGTTTGCTTTTGATCAGTATGGAATGTGTTCTTAATTCCTTTGATACTAATAGTAATACCAAGACGGATCTTCGTTTATTTGTTCGCGGTGTAAGAGGCTTCATATTTATGTCCTATTCGCGGTGCCAAATTACCAAAGTTGTTTTTACAAGCTCTGGTCTCTTCAGTTAGAGGTTTGCTGGAGTATGCGTCATTTGATTTAACTCCAATTTTATCCGTGTTTCATAGGGTTCTTTACCTAGAATATTTGCTACCACTCTATTTCTAGAATCAACGGTCAAATATTTGAGCGTGTTTTAATTGTAGTTTCGGGGGATCCTTGTGTCCATTTTGTCCGGAAATGCGTTGATTATTCGTATGATGTTGTAGACGTACCTAAATGGCAAACGGTGACCTTCTGACACATTTGTAATAAAAAAGTTACATGTGTGGTTGGAGCCCCTGTATATGCCTATAGAACTTAATTCTAAAGGACGATTTAGATATCTTTGAGAGGGCGAATGAGCCTGTAAATTAGTTCGTAAAAAGAAAGAGTTGTTACGCAAATACGTTTAATTTAACAGTTTAAAGTTCACATCCATATAACATGTGTTATTACAATAAAGTGTTTCATTTCCCCGTGTAAATATTGTTACATCGCGGTCCCTCCTACGCCAAACATTACGGCACGGCCGTTTGTGTTTTGTATTTGTTATTTCGTTTGCTATAATATAAATTGCATTGTGATGCCACTTGTTGCCAAATAAATGTATTGACACAGCTGGGAACGGTGCTCAGAATAATAAACAAGCGTTACATTTTAAGCAAATCGAAACGAGGATCTTTGGTGCAGCGAAGCAACTGACCGTGGAGGTACACTGGAAATGAAAATGTTTGAACCTGTAACGTGGTAAAGAAAATATGGAAAATATGGATGGTGGTAAAGAAATTATATATATATATGTATATATATATTCAAACTATTATTAAGCTTCATCGAAATTGTTTTTTTTTACCTGGGGTCTGAGGTATAAAGTGAAACAGAGAAAATATGAAAAACGCACATCGAAATGTTAGTTACCATATAATATATTTAATTTCTTGTTGTTATTATGCTAAAATGTATTATGTTTTAATTAATTCCGATAGGTGTACGATCCCTTCAGCAAATTACATGTTAGTATATACCCGTACAGCAGGCTTTTATTATTTGCTTACATTTAATGAACATTTTTCAAAGTCAGGAAACAGGTTTTTGATACTCTTATACTTTTCATTGTAAATAATTTCACACTCTCAAATATCATATTTAAATAGAATTGCGAACGAAAATTTAATTTTTGTTTTGTTGAACCCGGGGCATCGCAGGCTGGTAGAGCCCCGACCAAGTGGATATGAAATCATAAATTGGTTAATTAATCAAAATAAATTTACGAGGTTATTTATAACGTTGTAAACAAAGTTACATATCAATCATGTTCTCTTTGTACGCGTTAAAGCAATACAAATTGTAAAATTATTAATGAGAACAATAAAGATTTTAAACCAAAAACGATTTTCTAATATTTTGGAAAACATTTACTTCCAGACCAGCTGGTATATATTGAGTTAGTCCTATAAATAGAATTAGGTGATCTTGTGGGAATGTACCCTAAATTTAATCGTAATTCATTTATATCATAAGATGTAGGTTAAGTTTATGAGGATCCAATTAGATTAGTCCAATTAGAATTCATAATGAGACCTGATCCGTCTGCTCAATTAGTTTATCTACAAGGTCCAGTTAAATTTTCATCAAAAGCCGTAGTAGTTCAATCGCTGATCAGTTTGATTTTAACTTCGCATTGTAATAAATTCCGGAAGTTAATTCTTAAATTCAACTTTGGTTCTGATAGTTCTATCCGGATAGTAATCTTTTCGGTGGCAAAGTTTACATCAAATCTCGATGTTAGGATTTCCAATGAGTTATATTGACAAATTTTTAATGAATGAATCTGTTTGGGTGTATGTTTTACTTTTTTTAGTCATAACAGCACAAACTTTTAAGCGTGTCCTTCGTCTATATAGCAGACTATATATATATATATAAATGATGAAACTGTTTGATATGTATATCAACGTTCATCCAAAATAGGTTACTGTAGAAGTTTTAAAATTTCTCTGAATTGCTCAAAAAATATATTGAAGTTTGGATTTAAACAATTAGAAGAAACTTTTAATTTTAAGGATCTTTTTTTAATTTCTTTTTCTAAGGATCTTTGAATAGCTTAAGTGAGTGTCACGATATATAAGTGAAATTCAATTCTGAAGTACGTGAAATGAAACATCCACGAAACCGAAATTGCGGACGCCCAGCACAATGTTTATTAACGTCATCGATTTAATCCACGTTTCAATATCACATCACTTAAAACAATCAACCCGAATTCTCATAATAGGCTTATACGAGTCTCCGAGTTCACATTTCAACTAGACTTGAAATTGGCATGCTTGATGCTGGCAATTGAAAGCGGTCCTCCGTTTGACCTCCGCTGACCCTAATTCTCCAAGTTCGCAAGAGATTTGGCACGGAAACTTTATGATATGACACAGATGCTTAAAGTTTTGCAGTAGAAGTTTGGATGGTCGCATTAGGATAGCTCTTCAAAAATGACATTGTGCTCTATCGTTGTAAATATAAAATGTTGTATCTCTAAAGATACTTCTATTTATAGATATTTCTGTTTCTAGATAGATCAGAAAGGTCTTTATTAACATTGGAACTGTAAGGAGATGATGAAAATAATAAAATATTAAAAAACTTCCACTAGGATGTTTAGTATTCTATACACACACATTATCATAATATTACAAAGAACCAAGAAACAGTCTATTGTGGCCAGGATTCGAACCAGAGTTCAGCATGTAGTAACCAATTTCAGTAAAGGGTCGCCCCAATTGTAAATTGTGACTAAGTTTTTGTTTCGTATGAAAACACGATAAAATATATCCAATTGCCCAACCATAGTTAAAATATAATGGTTCATGTACTTTAATATCGGAAAGAGGAGGTACTACCTAAATAATTTGCCAATATGGCAGGGTTATCACAATGTGCAAAATGTTAATAAAACAAAATAAATAATTGTAGTATGAGTGAAGTCCATTGATTTTACGCTTTTCTTCCCCTCTTCTTTCCGAATGCTATTAGAACTCCACGCTTCTCTAGATTTTCTTGATTGATTGATTAGGCCCATTATGCGAAATAATTTAGCTGTGTCATAACAGATAACTCTAGTCTTGGGGCAAGTGTAGAAACGTTTATAAATCTCATACCTCGTTGACTTTAATTTGTCAAACTTCCAGCCAAGAGATTTGGCAACCAACTTTATGATGATATCTACCATCCAGATGTTCTAAAGTTTATCCAAGTTAATTTTGCTAGTTTAATTTGTGCGATGAAGTTTATTTGTGTTAAAGCTTTTCCTATTTATACATTTTTCTACAAAGTTCTGTAGAGTAAAAAAAGGAATAGTACTTGTACGTGAAATTATTGTTGCTTACAATTTTCTCTCAGCTGTTTCATAATTTCTTGGTTTGTCCAACTTTGTACTTTAGGAGGTTGATGGGTTTTCGAAGTTCCATGAATTAAGTACAACTTAATCTCGGTCAATAGTTATTGTCGACCTAAAACCCTAACTATCTTTGTATCCTACTAGTAGCCCGCCCTCACTTCGCTTCAGAAAACCTACGTCTTACATTTACAAATGGCGTAGGAATTATTTTAGGTATGGATTTTTTTAGTTCTGTGAATTAGAAACATTAGTTGCAACTTTTGGCGTGGTCGGTAGTCGAATAGATGACTAGTAGCAAAACTTCTTGAGTGCATTTGTGCTTCGGAGAGTACAATATATCATTATTTGTTATTGTTAGATAGAAGCTATTAAGTCATGGCCTTCAGATGTTATAAGAACTTTTAATACTTGAGTTGTCCATTAACTGACATATCCAAAACCCATACTTAAGCAGCATGATGAAGTGTATTCCACAACTTGTTAGTTACGAGGAGTGACCTTTATCTTTATAAAAGCCGTTATTAAGTAGAGGCCATAGATTGCATGAATTCCTATATAGCTAAGGATTACTATGAGTCAAATAGTAACATACATTAAACGCTAAATTCAAATAGCACGTTTCTAAGCGGGAAGTAATAAGGCAAAGAAAGACACTACAAGGTTCAGCGCTGCAGCCGCCTAATTGGAACGATCTAATCTAGACCGGATTGCAGTACTAAAGTCGTATTTAACCATTTCGTGTAACCGACCGTATCTTCTAATTAAGTGGACACGTCCAAGGTGAACAGAACCTAATTCCTTTAATCTTGGTGCTTACAAAAATGCTGAGTAAATTAGTTTTTGTAGGCGTACCAATTCAACAGTAATGTATATTGGCACTAATGGTTTAATGAACTAAACTGTGGTCACTAATGACAGACTGAACTATGGCCTAATTAATGATCTAATCATTTATATAGATAAGCCCCTGAACACATGTTTCAAATATAAACCAAGTGTGTATATTCAAAGCCTATTTTCGAGAAGTTTTTGACCGTTCCGGAGTACTTACATAGCAACAAATTACATTTCCAGCGCTCATCAGTCACTCACGTTGCGAAATTCGATCGAACGCTTACAATAGAAACAACGAGTCTACAGCCTAATGTAATCTTTCATACAGTTGGCCAACACAGACCTGTCGATGAGTTCCCAGAATTCTAACAGCGTTTCGGGAACAGAGTTGACCGTAAGTGCAATTCCAAACTTTGTACGTCATCGGTACTATAATGATTTATATGATTATAATAGAATTTTATATCATGTGACAACACTGCTGAAATGACGTAATTTTAAACGCTATATTTTTGTTTGTATGATGTCAATGATAATGGACCTAAGTTGTATTGTAGTGATAACGAATGTTTTAAAGAAAAAGCGGTCAAAGTCCACGTCTGATTTTAATTTCTTTCTTGTATAAATAACATGAATGCCATTCATACAGTTCATTTAGAGTCAACCAGTAATAGACAGGCGGGTAATTCAAACAGCACGTTTCCAATCGGGAAGTAAAAAGGCGAAGAACGACAGAAAAAGGTTCAGAGCTGCAGCCGCCTAATTGGAAAGATCTAATCTAGACCAGACTGCAGTACTAAAGTCGTATTTAACCGTTTCGTGTAACCGACCGTATCTTCTAATTAAGTGAACACGTCCAGCATAGATATAATCTAATTGTTAAAATCGTGGTGTTCAAGAAATTCCGAATAAATAACGAAATTTATGACATGAGCATTAGCCGCCGATATTTCGATAATATTTTATATTTGTGTGTATATTTTTTAATAATAAAATATTTTTACTTAGATCATGTTCACGACCAAGAGGAAAGTCTTTTCAGCCTGGCAAGAGTTTTTGTCACAGTAGATTAACTATGGTAATTCGATTTTCAAGAGTACTGGTCTTGACAAATGGTTATGCCAGTGATGGGCTAAGGTTTGTGAGGTAAAAGCTATAGTTCTTACTGGGAAAATGCGTATGCCAAATAGTAGAATCATATGCTTTCTAAAATATTATGGAGATTCCATTGGTGTACTCAATTTTTCACAGCGGATCGATCGAATCGAATTAAGTAATAATTAATCTTTACATATAATAAAATTCTAAGTGATCGCTTCCTGTAAGGAATTAAGGATATATTTTTTTTCCTTCATTAAGGATATATAGGGGGAGTTTATTAACGCAATATAATCTAAAGCAATGGTTAGAATTTTTGTCTGTTTGTTCACGATAATCTCAGAAACTGTTATCCGATTTTGTTACGGTTTTCACTAATACATATATGCAGTAAGCGTCACTTAATATTTAAAGTTAGTTTCATATACATCCGTCCATAAATAAAAAAAATATATATTGATATATTAATTATATATGTAAAAGCTGATGTAAAATCATATGTAAATATATGTAAGTCAACAGTAAATGAGTAATATCTATGCAAATACCAATATGAGTAAAATATTTCGCATTGTGGCACCGAGAATTACTGGAGAAGACGTAACAATTACAAATTACTTATCACTTGCTTCAGTGAAGAACAACTTCGTAAGGAAACATGCATACCTGAGTGTGCTCCGTAATATTCTCAAAGATGGGTGAAGTCTACTAACCTGGCTAAATGCGGCCAGCGTGGCGGATTATGGACTTAACCCCATTCATTGGAAGACTTCTCTTAGGGTCTTCACCCTAGCCCAGCGGTGGGACACTTATGGATTGCAATGCAATGATGATAGTGATGACGAAGGCTCCAAAATTGTAAAATAAGTATTTTTTATTTTTGGGGAATCTTTAAAATTGAGTCATTAAAATATTTTGTAATATTTACTAATGTATACGTTATTTCGTGGTTTTACCGTCGGGTCGCAAACTTGCTTTTTCATTTGTTTAAAAAAGTAATGAAAGAAACCCCTATTCTAAAACAATATGTAACGATTACACAGTAAATTTTTAACACGCGCGAAAGAGGTTGCAGCGCAATTATTTCCAGGTGCCCTCGTTATTAACATACTCATTTATTCTATACTATCCTTTACATACATATCTATAAGTTGTGCTTGCGCCCTTATTTAAAATTTCCAAATGATAACGTTGGGATTTTATTGTAAAAACTTATCAGAACCGTTAGTTAGGTCTCAGACCAGATCGTTAAGTAGGTACAAGTTGCACAGGCAATAGGAATACGTATCTAAATGATCTATATTTTTTGTTCTATGTATCATTAACTCGGTGTACATTCTTAAATTTTTTCGTATGAATACTACATTGTTTAAATGTATGGAATGGCGGTTGTACATAAGTACATTGATTTCTTAAACGATTCCTGCAGACCGCCGCAAAAATTGTTTTAATGTCAGCTCTGTATTACCCCAGAATATCCATCTATTCGTTTGAAAATATTGTAAAATATAAGTTTTGTATTTTAATCAACAAAGCCGATTGAATTGAGCGTTATTTACAATTCAGAAAACCGGAAAAAAATATATGAATCAAATCACAGGGTTCAAAAATATTCCCCATATTCCGTAACTATATTAGCGAGAACGAATTGGTCTATAGCGTAGTGGGGAATATTGAATTACATGGGTTACATTTAAACCCTCTTGAATCAGTCAACGAATTTAGTTCCCGCATCGCAGTAAGCTACAGTTCACTGTGTTAAAATTTTGTTTCTATGAAGATAGCGGTATGAATTTTTAAGTTTTAGCAGGAAGTGCTTTTTATATATTGTCAACTGCAATTAACGTATATTTACTTTATTTATGGTTCTCGTTTTCCTTCTTCTTTTGTGAGTTTACATAAAGATTGCTAGGTTTCGATTTTTTACCGACTTTACAAAGGAGGACTTTCGCCTTAAATCTTTTTTTATAGCATAAGATCTAGCGAAAAACCTGATGTTAAGTATTCATCATCGCCTATGGACATGTGCCACCTGAAAGAGGTCGCCAATGCATCGCCGGAACTGTAGGAGAGCTCCTATTTCGCCTTTCTTGAAGAAAAATCTGGACGAAACCTTTAAATGTGTTAGCGTCGGCGATAAATCTCAATATTCCATGGGATATTGAATATTCCCCGTATTTAATTTGTGCTTTTAGGCGCCAACCCTTTTGATGCTCGGTTAAGCAAACTGAATTAACATCTACATATATGATGGAACTAAGTAATATTGAAGCAGAACCATTTATGATTTATGCCTTGTTATAAATATGTGCATCTCCCAAGAGAGTTATTTAAAATTACGCCTTTACGAATTAAAGACATGTTTTTATACTAATAACACTACTTTAACAAACCCGATTTTGCATATTCATTTTTGTATAATTTATTAATTTATACATTCAAAAGTAATAATCGTCCCCGAAATAAGCGTTGCTCATTTTTCTCAGGAATTTAATATTTTTTTCCTGATATTATACAACTAAATCTCTCGCGAATCAGTCCATCTAATGGTAAACGCCGTATGAAAACACGTGTCGTACTTTTCGAGATTATCGCATTTAGACGGAGATATAAAGTTCTATTAGATTAATCAATATATATTCATGATGCTTATGTCCATCTGAAACAATGTAGCTTTCAAATGGTAAAAATTTTCAAATAGGTACGGTTCCGGAGATTACCCTCCGCAATTACACAAACTCATATAATTCGCTCTCTCTTTTCATAATATTAATAAGGATATATACTTTAACATATATTATTCGACAAAATTCAATATATATTTGAACCCAGTACATGGATCTGTCCCGCAAAATACGAGACAAAATTTGAAATAGAGATTATTTCACGGTTCGAGCGGGCGAAAGTATTTTGATGTTCTTATACCTGCTTTTATGAAAGGAGTTCTAAAAAGTTAAGAATTTATCAACCGAGAATATATTCATCAATTCCTGAGTAAAAAACATCCCCCTTTTCTCGTGGTGAACCCTGCTGAAACACTGTCGAACTCCGGCGCAACATCTCTTAAAATGACACGCACTTAAGTCTGAGTGCACCAATATCTGAGTGCCAACTGTTACAATCTTGATAAGACTGCAACATTGAATGAATTTTTGTTCGTATATTATAAATTGCGAAGGGTAATTTTATATGTGCACGGTGGACACCATAATTATTTATTATTTTTCTATGTCACTCATATTAATTCCATCAGTAGTAGTACACAGTAAGTATATGTTTAACCAATCTGGTTAGTAAATTTCCTTACCTTCTTTCTATCCTTTTAGAATCAAACATGAAAAGTTTGTTACATTTCGCGTGTAGTGTAGGTGAGCCATCGATAAGCTGGTCTCCCGCTTCCATCTTCTCGGTAACTCATCGATGATGCCTTTGGTTTTACAGACGTGGAGTGGTGGTAAATATGCCAGCATGTTGCACATGAGGTATTCGTTTGTCCGTTACTGACATTAAACTGACGGTACAGAGCCCAACCAGAGACCTCCACCAGAAGGGAAGGTTCACTATTGTCTTGGCCATTGCTCCTCAAGAGCAGGGGAATTTGGCTTGGTTTCGAGGATGTATATATGATGTTTGATCATATTCAATCAAAACCTCTGCAATTGAATAATTATTACAAAACCAACCCATAGAGGAACGGCGTGATAAAGTTGCCCTATAGGATTACTTAGGTACGAAGAGATTTATCTTGCAATAATCAATGGTCTGTGTAGCCAAATACAAATGCACTGTAACGGTTTAACTCTCGCTCCGTATGTTATTGTTTCGTGTTCGGACATAGTGACGTAAATCCCCTTTCGATAACTGGAGATAAGCGGCTTGTGTGTAACGACTTACTAAGACCCTGGTACTAAGCTCGAGAGGGGCGTAAGACTCAACTCCTATTTTGGTCTGGTTGGCTTTGCAGCAATTTTTTCTATTGTCTTTCGATGTAAGTTGTGGCAGAAGTTGGCTTGAACTCAAAGTTTGATAGAATCTCTTACACACGTTAAACGATTTCTTTCTCTAGTAGATTTACGTTTTCTATTAAAGCAAAATGCTCAAGCAATATTTTATCACGCTGGCCAGATGGGGTTGGTTAGAATTTTCAAACATTCATGAATTCTGTACAGACCTTTCAATAATCAAGATTTACTCAAACGTGATAATATAATTATCAATAATCATAACTTTATGACCTCCTTAATTATGAAACGAGAACAACACCCTGCAGTAGACCGCAAATGGATTAAAGCTCACTCATAACTTCTCACAACTTCAAAGTTCTCGAGAGATTTCCTTTGAAACTATTATGCTACTTCACTGAAAATTGGTTGAAGCAAGAACAGTCTTAATTATTTGTGCAAAGTTATGACTTACTTCGCGTTTGGAATTTTAATTATTATTGTCAATAAACAACGAACAAAAAAGGGTTGCTTCGAATTAATATTCTGTTACTAAACCCGATGTTTTTGTAATTGCCAGCTCGCAAATGGAATCCACAATTAATTTACCAGTCATACGTTTCATAATTCATTTTTTTTATTCAATTTGTGAAGTTTAACTTTCACACGCTGTACGAATGAAATTCTGTACTGTACTGTATAACTGTACTTCACGAACATACACAAATATGGCATTACAAATACTAATCCTCGAACGAATATTTATCTGTTACATTAATGTCCTCTCCGACCAGGATCGAACTTTGGATTCCGCGCTTGGTAACCAGCGTCACTACCAACGCGCCTACACTGTCTTAATTACTAGTATTAATCTATACTATTAATCATTGAAGAAGTACAGAAAACAGACGGAATTAATAAATGAAATAAGACACAAGTATTCAGTTTCTTTTATGAATTTTAAAACTGTATTTACTTTAGTGTTCCTCTATGTCTACGCGAATTTAACATCACATAATTTAATTTAAAATATGCAAGTTTTTTTAAGAAACCTCCAATATTTAAATGTGTTGTTAAAACACAAAAAAAAGAATTTCTTTGAGGCAAATTATTCATAACAAAACATTTGAAGCGTCTTTACTACTAACTTGTTGGTAAGTATTTACAATTATATACTACCAGTAATCACAAAGCTTAACCTGTTATACGTGGTTCAAATGTCTAAGCGAATAATTGTTTTCTTGTCAAATTGGTGTTTTAATCGATTTGTTTATGAAGGCGAGTGAAATCCTAATATGATTCCCGGCTTCCGTTATCTCAGGAATGTCTGGACTTTGTGGCATTCCCAGTTATTATAGCCCCACTAACAGTCATTCGACCCAAATGTAGAGAACTACCGGATTTCATTTGAATTAACTTGATGTACGTTAGGTTTTTTCGGGACTTATCAAAAATTAGCTCAAGTTTGTATTAATATTTGTTTAAAATGTTTTAAACGTCATAACACAGATGTCGCTACGGTCTCTATAGAAGAAAAAACGCCTTATTATTGCATATTGTGTTCAAAAAATATTGTGTTTTTAGTTTTAAAATATACATTTATATATAAATATCTTCATAATCAAGATTACTCGTATCAAGAATGTTAGGCGTACTACGAAAAATACTTCTTGTATTGCCGAATTAATTTAATTCGAACGTGGATTTGGTTTCAAGTTAGAAGTTGTTTTGGATAAAACAATTTTTCTTATTATATTTTATGATCTTCTAAAACTTCAGATGAATTTCTATACAGTTCTTAAAAACAGATAGATTGATTTACGAGAAAGGTTGCGGTACGTGGGATAAACATGGAAATTATTTGAAACGTTCGATAAAAATGAATTGTTTGGGATGCGATGATTTTATCATACAAAATATATGGAATAAAGAAGAAATATTTGCGCAAGCACAAAACTCCACAGATTAACAAAAAAGGCAGCACCACGAATTTCGTTAGGTTGAGAAAATTATGTGTCAGAGAGAAGCGATAATTCGATAACGGCACGAAGGGGTCTCGACTGCAGTACACACGAATGAGACTACATCTATATTGATAATAAAATTCTAACTGATCGCTTTATATACATTAACGATATATGAGAAAAAACATTATTACTGGCTTGTATTAACGTAATAGAACACAAAACAATAGTTATTAGAATTGTGTCTGTTTGTCTGTGCGTTTTTCCCACTAATCCCAGAAACGGCTTAACCGCTTACGTTTTGGTTTTCATTAATATATTGCAGTAAGCATCACTTAATAGTTAAAGTTTGTTTCGTTGCAATCTGTCAATAAATAAAAAAGTTATGAAAAAGTATATGTATATTTAATTCACAGAATGAGAACAACAAAAAAAAATGCAGATGCTATCTTTAAGCGTAAGGTAGTTTATCCGAAGCGAAGCTACATTTGCTAGTATATAATAAAATCATATAGAGGTACAATTGTTCCTATGCAGGACCCAATTTTTATAATAAATTCGAATATTCAAATAATTGTCCCACCTGAATATGTGCAGTATTTTTTTTAAAGATTTAACTAGGTTTCGTTATTAATATGGAGGTAAAAATATATTTTTTTTATAATTTTTGCCCGTCTGTCTAACTGGTTGTATGTTTGCGTATCAAGCAAAAACTATGAATCAGTTTAAATGATACTTAGTTTAAATTTATAACTTTTATTATGGGCCAACGTATAGGATATTATCAATCTCGTAAAACGGGTCTGTTCTCGCGAATAAGAAATTATGTTAATATGAATGTTCTATCAAGGGGTAAGTAAAGTTTTGATTACTTTTCTGTAGCTGTAACAATAAATTAATATGTTTCCAATTAGAATATGCCTAGTACTATGGATTCATAAAACTGGAATAATCGATGCTTAAAACAGTAAAATGGGATAATTATGAGTTTTACTAGACGCCTGCCAAAAATGAATAGCAACTGTTTTGATTGCAGGTTCTATATGTCAGCGTAAGGCGTTGGTTTTTAGAAACGAGCGAGTGGGTTAACAAAAATCAAATTAATATGCAAATATCAAATACGTTTACATAATATCTTCTTTTATGTGAGTACCAAATAAATTAAAATTGTGTGAAGAATTGTCTGTGACCATTGCACAGACAGGCGAAAGACTTTTTCTGAAACGGTTTTGCTTTAGCGTTAAATATGTTCAATGAAAAAACGAAACTCCTATAGGATCGCTCGTGTGTCGGTCTGTTCGTTTGTAATACTCGATTTACTCCGAAACTACTGGAAGTAAAAAGGAAATAAATTCAATAATTATTCGCGAAGTCCTTCATTACATATATCGAATGAAAGAGTTTCTATGAGGGTCATAAATATAATAGTACTTTCTAATTGAAAAAATACGTTATAAATTATAAAATGAAGACCAGGAAATTTACTTTTCAAATTTAGTTAGGAATATGAGTTCCAAAGTATAACTCATAGTTTTTGTAGGAAAATAAATAAATTCTACAATCAACATAAAATATTTTTGAATACATTTAAATGACGTGATAATTAATATTATACTACTACTACTCATGTTAGGTTCGATGCGTTTTTTCATTCTGTGTTTAGAATTCTATAAAACACATGAAATAGCATGCACATTACTTATCGACCTTATAAAATTTATTGTATATAATATATATTCGAAAATCCCTCAATCTTCGTTGATAGAATAAGAGGGAGCGCTCAAACGACACTAATTCCTTAAAGGCACAAACATTGAACGCTGCAGGCTTTGCTGGTGTCGTAATGAAATCACACCCGCCTCGCATAGCCTCTGCGAAAACCAGCATGAATTGGTCCTTTGCCACTCTCTTATATATAGATGAGTAAACTTTAACTGCATAAGATTATGAATATAAATATAAAAATCTTTTTTTTTTTAGTAGAACCGTAATAATCTCTAAAAATACGCGATTTTTAGCCATAGGTAGAGAGATTCACATGAATAAATCTAGGTGCATGGAGCTAATTAAGTGCAGAACGTAAAATTTATAAAACATTATAAAAATACAACTAATAGTTGATTTGCAATGCTGATTTGATTTGATGACTCAATGGAGTTTTTGTAAACTTATTTCCTGATGCGTCTCAAGCAGGGGAGGTTGGCTTAAACTGAAAACATAACATGATAACGCAAGAGAAAAAGTTTATTTTTCTGATTTTCAATACGTCAATATTACATATCATTAATCTATACCATAATCTATATTATTTGTGAAACGTTAAATGCAAATACGACTTTACAAATAAGTCAAAAAATATAATAAAGGCGAACATCTAAAATTCAGATTTAATCAGTTATATATTTTGTCATAACACCCATGTGTGTCAGTTTTAATGTTGCTAAATGTAAAGAAAGGAATATAATTTGTGTGTCTCAGTGCGGCTCGTACAAAGTTCCTTGGGTGATCAAATTATTTGAATCACGATCATCACCACTTTCACATGTCACGGTATTGAACAAACCTATAAATGGTGATAAATGTTTGTAAATTACAGACCTTCGTCAAACAACACCTCATTATTTGATGAAACATGAGCCCTTCATAAAATAATCTATAATTTTACTATATGGTTCATACTACAATCACATTGCACACACATGCATAACACAAACACAACTAGGCCATAACGCCTTAATCCTACCAGTGGCGTTTTAATAAACATTTTCTCCGCATGCCTGAACAAGTAACTAAATTAGAGTATTACTCAAACGTATTAAACTAAATGTTTAAGAATAAGTCATAAACATTAATATAATTTTTTTGTGTATCCAAATACATTTAAGTTATCTGTAATTACGTATAGAGGTATACGCTCTATGTCACATCTACCGTCTGTGGTTTCAGCCATTTGTTCCGAAGCAAAACGCCGCCAATCGCAGAGCCGCCATACGAATTTCATCTAATTTATAATTGCTGTAGGTATTAATAATAATAGTAAATGTAATAAAATATTACAGTCCACTGTAAATTACAATGTTTACTAGGAAACGGCTCTCGCTTCGCTTCAGAAAAACTATGCCTTACGCTTAGAAATAGCACCTAAATTGTTTTAGGACTGTTTTTCTCGTTCTTTGAATTACAAGTTACAATATTAATTTATAATTATATTTTTTTATTTATGGTCGTATTGCAATGTAACTAACTTTGAAGTATTAAGTGAAGCTTATTGCAATACTTTAGTGAGAACCATAATGAAATCGATCAAGCCGTTTCTGACATTAGCGCGAACCAACAGACAGACAAACAGACAAAAATCCTAACAACTATTGTTTTTGGTTCTATCGCGTTAATAAAGGCCCGTAATAATAATTTTTCTCATTTATCGTTCATATACAGAAAGCGATCAGTTACTATTTTATTATATTCACTAAACATCCAGAAAATATACAACATTTAAATCAAAAATCTCAATCTTAGTTGATACAATGAAACCGGTGACATCGAAGCTGTGGTAATCCTGTAACGGTACAAACATCGAGCGCTGAAACTTCTCGCGTTTAATATAACAACGTTATGTTATTCGGCGACTAACGTGGGTTAAATAATTGTAAATTTAATGTAAATAGCTTTTATTTTAAATCCCTGCATACGCATACGCGATAAACCCCAAAAGTTACTACACTGAGGTGATGTTTTACTGTTTTTGCTAATCGGTAAAGTGATTAATCTGAAAGATTTAGATTTTCTGTATTTATAGATGAAAAATTCATATAACCTCTGATAAAAAGTAATAATGACTTCGGGTATATTTTCTATTTGTAAACCCCGTTTTTGACGACCCCGTAGACCAGTTGGTAGTGACCCTGCCTGCCGAGCGTGGGGACCCGGGTTGGATTCCCGGCCGGGGCAGATATTTATGTGACAGATAAATGTTTGTTCTCGGGTCATGGGTGTTTGTGATGTGATAATTGTGTATGCCCATGCCACCCGCAATATAGGGAATCCTAGTGCGGGGGTGTGAGTGTGTAATCGTTTATTATTTATTTATTTTTTATCTTCACAATTTTAAAAGAATCTCAATATTATTATTAATTTAAAAAAATTAAATGCCACTATTTTAATAAATAAAAAATAGCATTATACTATTTATACTTATATTATTAAAGACATAAAAAATATACTATATTAATTATGTAATATGTGGTTTGTGTAATATGTAGTAATTGAATCCTATTTTTTATCAATTTTTATAAGTTTGTTCTTGTGTCATACAACTAAATTTTTCTCATGACTCCATCTCTCTATCGGTAGAAACTGTATGAAAACCCGTGCCATAGTTTTTGAGATTGTCGCATTAGAAGAGAGTGACGGAGAATGCGTTTTATATATAGTTTATGTGCATTCGGAATACTGTACCTTTGAAATGGTAGAAAAATTCTTGAAATAAGTGCCGTAGTTCCGGAGATCAATTTCCGCATATACATAAAGTCACAAAATTGGCACTCTCTCTTTATAAATTAGTATAGATTTGTTGAAAACCAGCTCATCGTAAGGGTAGTTTTGAAACAATATGTAGTAACGACTTTATTTGATTTTGCTTCCGTATATTGAATTTAACTATAGATGAATTCAGATTCTTTATAAAAGTAATTTCCGAAAATAACAACAAACAGAAATCCAAAACCATTTACTTACAATTAAAAATTAAGAAGAAAATTACTTTGTTTGTTGTTCATAATTTATCATCATTATAACCCATAATTGTCCCACTGCTCGGCTTGCGTCTTCTCTCCCCAAGAGAGGATTTTAGAGCATAATCCGCCATGCAGGCCAAATGCGAGCTAACAGATTTCACACACCTTTAAGAATATTCTGGAGAACGCTCAGGTATGCATGTTTCCTCATGATGCTTTCTTCCCCGAAAAGATTTTTAATTAATTTGTAAATACACACATAACTTGAAAAATTAGAGGTGCGAGCCGCATTTGAATTTGCGTCTCCTGTGTGGGAGACCGATGTTGAAACCACTGGTTATTATTTGTATTATACCGATTTAAAAAAATAAGGAGTTTGTATGTAATATGTAATATGCAAGTTTCTACAAGTAACAGTTGCTAAAATACTATCTGCCTACATTGATATGGGAAGTCAAGTCAACATTTTAGTTCTCCACTATCGAAAGGAGATAAATTTTTGTGGACCCCCGCTTATGAATTGTGAACCTCTAATTTTTTGTCACGCCTGGGGGTCCACTTGGACCACTTTGGGAACTAAGGGCTGAGAGTATCCAGTTTGTAAACATTATGAAGACGAAGTTTATAGATGTTTGTTTGAAGAAATTTAGTCTGTTCTTTTATGTAAATAGACAGAAGATGATTTAAAGTGTCATGCGTCTAGAATTCTTAGAAATTACTCACGAGACAATTCCATAAGAAATTATAATATGACTCATATTGTAAATACGCGTATAATACTCTATTTTCATGGTACAAAACGTGATATCCTTATATACTATTATATATAACTAAGTCATATAATACTCTTTTACATTATAATATTTTAGCCCAGTTAGCCAATTAAAGTGAAAGGTGCTCTTACTGAGTTTTCCTCCATAAGTTAGGTATTTCATTTTCTTGACTCATCGACAATGTCGAATTACCCATTAAACCACAACTCTTTATTTATCATAACGGCAATACCATAGTTTCCCAGAGAGTAAACTGTTTAACGGTTACGTGACGTTTTCTTTTGCATCGAGAGATATTGTTGTACGGAAAATGTCACATAGTCTTTCATCAATCTCATTCGTTACCTTAGGCAACACGACGGATCTGTCGTAGAGGCTTGAGGCATGAGTTGCCCCGAGCCACTTAAAGAAGGCATGGGAAAACTGAGGCTCCATTCTAACCTTGAGAAGGGGGTTCCAAATACATCGACACCGTCGGAGTCGCACATAAATGTGACAGCATATCTAAGGTCACCACTGGTTATGTATTTGAAGGCGTGTTCATAACTCCCGTAATAGACGAATGGTTTCACAATAAGTTCTTCATGTTAAATAGAGATACACCTATAAAAAGAATGAAAAAATCCATTAATTTTTAATGCCAAATCCTCGTCCATCTGAGATAAGCCCTGATGAACGAACGAGGTAAGCCCTTGCCAATGACGACTACTTAATATTATTATTAAGTACGCCAAAAGAAATCTCTAAAGCCGCATTACTTACTTAGAATAAATTATATTAAACTATTACTTTGACGTGTCCTTAGTAGTAATGTATTTTCTCTAGAATTTCTTTTTACGCTCGTAATTCTCAAGGGACAAGATGAAATAGATTTTTAATAGATGGTAACAATGCTTAAATATATTATACAGCGTACCGAAAGTGAACTGAGGTGATTGGAAATATAGGTCTATAAATAACCAGACACTGTCTGAACCTCCGGGTGAGCTCATTGAGAATAGCCCAAGAGAAGTTAAGTCGAAGAGTCGGTAAGGGGTTTTCGGCAGTACATATATTAAAATTGGAACGATACAGAGAAGTTTAGCATGGTCTCTGTGCAAGGATGACACGCAAAATCGTGAAGTGTTCCACATTTTTAGCGCGCTGAACCCGCACGGGGGACGGAGTCGCCGGAGAGATACATAATATCCTCCGACGCAGTGTCCCTGTAGCTCGAGACCAGCTCCGGCCTGTCGTAGAGGCGACTAAAAGGAGGCTTTCGGGGTTGTGGACGGCTAGGGTGGAAGCTTGAACTGTGCAGTCAGCGACCCCGGGAAGGGCGACGGTATACGTGGCCGCATACCGCCGTAAACATTAGACTGGGATGAGCGGAGGCTCAACATGAGCAAAACCCGGCGGGTCATCCGGTTAAGACTCCGGTTGTGTTCCGTTGAAGATCCCAGAGTCCTGTACATAGGAAGGCCACCGGAGGGAGTTTTAGTGTGGTAAAAATCCCACATAACCCGGTGCCGTGGAAGCGACACCGGGTACCTTTTGAAGGTTACTCCCCTCGAAAACAAAACAAGGAGTTTTAAATGAGTAATGTTTAGTTTTTTTTACATTGACACATCCTGGAAACTTGTCCCTGAAGAGGGTATTAGGAGGATTTTTCCCAAATAACACAAAAACTGGTGAAGTTGATAGTGTTCGCATTTGATTTGATTTTATTGCGTGATTGTGAAAATTTAAAGTCAAGTGATATTTAATAAGATTAGAGATGGAAGAACCGATACGTGATGATAAAGTGTCTTCGAGGTAAGAGTGAATAGGCTCTTACTAAATTATCGGCCATTACCTCCCAGGAGTTTATCTACATTGTAGTAAGATACGTTACCTAATTAATGATCTTCATATCTATGTTAATTCTGAAGCGTTTAAAAGATGAAACATTCCACGGTATATAATGGAACTTTTGGTGCTACACTGAACGGGTTATAGGTTAACCTTCTTACAAAATAAATCGTTTGTGGTGTCCTGAAAAATGGCACGCTCCACAGCTTCGTTTGTTTTGTGTACAATATTCTTGTTTGGGGGAAAATCTTTTCAGTGTAATAGGATTGAGGTCTCGCTAATGTGAATAATTTTATATATCGCAAGATAATTTACAAAGCCGAAATGTTAAACGAGTACCAACATTATTACTGAAGCGCTCATTTACATTAAGTTTTTGTTTATTGTAAAATTAAAATATTCTGCTAATTTAGTATTGAATTTACAGTTGAAGATTATCCTATGCATGAATTCTGTAAACTGTATTTACATGAATCTGGAAAAGATTTTATACAATTTGAAATATCTCGTTTAACAGGGCATTTTATAAGTCGAAAGGAATTTATCCGCGTTATCGGCTCGGACCGCAGTCGGCTAGGTGATCTCTCTTTTATGATCTGATTTATAGTTTCAGCCTATTTATACCTCATGTGGGTGTGCCCTTTCTTTCGTCCCCTTTTGGCCTTTCCCGTTTATAAGTTTGAATCATGAGCCATTTGGATCAAATTCATTCATGTGTATGGTTATAAATACAAATCTTTTGTGTAAGACCTGAATGCAGACATTAGAGCAGACGGGCAACTTAGTGCTAAGTGGCTATCACCTGTTATGGACATGGACAAAACTAGAAGAGTCAACGATAAGATTTCATCCCACGAGGATTACTTTTTGTATATCTTTTTTACCAAACTTTATTTTGGAGTGTAGTTTACCAATGCTGATTTCGTTATGAACGAAAAAAACTGTGTTTTCACTTAGTGTGTTGGAGTTAATGACGTTATAAATATAGAAAATAATAATAATATGAATACTCACACACACCTTCGCGCGGAGACTCCCTGTATTGCGGGTGGCGTAAACATATATGTATAACAAACTACAGCTTCTCATATCCTATCTATCAATTACCTACTGCTGATTAAAACAATATACTACAGTTGCTGTAACTGCAGTTATGCCATTCAATAAACAAAGATATATATCACTTCTAGAGATGAGATTGATCTATACTCCTGAGGATTTATCATTCATCGAAGATATGTAAATATAAGCACGGTAAGAAGTAAAGAAACATAGCGTGAACCATTAGTAAGGGATAGATAATTCATAGTGACCGGTCGCAAGATGTCACTGGCAACCGAACTCAAAAATAATCTGTCACATTTATATCATTCCGGCAATCAAATCCGGCACCGCTTATTCGGTAGGTGGAGTCACTAGTAACTGATGTACAGATTAGGTGATTGATTGATTTTCATCATATATATGAAATCGTTGCTTATATTATGATAATATTTCGTAATTTTTTTTTTCGATCTATTTATTTGACTCATCCACTTTCATTCTATCTTTGATGTGTCCTCTTTTCAAAGGTTGTCTGGAAAATATAGCCAGCACTAAAAAGACCGCATGTTTTTATTAATACTTTATTACTATTTGTTTGTAAAATAATATGTAGGTATTCTATTAAGATGGTACCTTCATAGTACATGGTATAGGTACATGGTATATCTGTTAGTTACCGTATTAGGTTATGAATAAATTGTCCGGCTGAAGTCATAGTTACACAAAGTAACGTCAAATCGAGCTATGATAAGGTTAGATAAAATGTTAATGTTGCATTAAGTACATGAAGAATACTTTATTCCATTCTCACCGGTGCAGTAAGAATGAAGGAAAGAGATACCGTTTATTCTACTTCGATTATGACTGTCTAAAATAACAATAACATAAAAAACTGCCATTTTTAATTAATTGAATCATTTTTAGTAGGAGTGTTTAGTTATTCGTCACTAGAAAAAGTATCAAAAGGGCTCCGATTCAGCGATAGCCTTAATATCACGGCGCTGATTTTCAGTCCGACCCTACGGAGTGTCTCAGACGGTAGTTGATTTATGCCGACATCAACAACTTAATGGAGAATACGTTACGGTTTTATCTTCATTCTTAACGTTACATCAACCCGAGAAACGAATAGGCTAAAATTCTAAGTTACATAAGACAGATCACCTCACCGACCGCGGGCCGAGCCGATAATGTGGGTAAAATATACGCTGTCTGCCGCCTTCCTAATATATGCGTGCCCTCACGAAAGCTCAATTCATTTTATAAGCTCAATGTAACGACTGTCCGGTCGATTAAACGTTTGTTTTTCCTTTGTAACACAGGTTTATTCATGATGTTTACGTGTTTAGAAGTATAATGAGGAGATCGGGGCATAAGGGCGACCATTCCTCTTTGAGTCAAACTACCTTGCGCGTGTCTGCAAAACAAAGGATGAGGAGATCTTCCATCTTTTCGTCGTATTAGTAGTCACCGGGCTCTCTATCAACATGCTTCATACGAACAGTATTCGTGCATGACGGTACGCACACTCTTTTTAGAATAAATCCTAAATGTTTTGTTAATTTCCTACTTACATAAGGCGTGGTGACTTACCATCGGATGATTCGTCTACTCGTTTGTTGAATATTAACGCATCAAATAGTATAAATTTACATAATAATACAATTTTTATTACCATAGAAAATTTCCACACATTGACGTGTTTTTATTAGAAAGCATCAGAAGAGAATATGTTTCAATAAGACGCATATGTTCATTTCTCTCGAACAAAACAGGCAACATGCCATAGGCAGAGCCTCTAAGAATGGCCTTTTGTTCCGGGATTAAAACTAAATTTATTGCGGACGGAGTACGGTGCATAATAGGAATTGCTGGTCCGTTTTGATGAAAAGCCACTAGTACGTACGGGTAGTGTAATTACAAAAGAAAATCTTGAATCGAAAACTGGACGAGAGACGGAGGGAGGTTTTAAAATAAACTGTATATGTTTGACGACAGTTTCACGGATTTTTTAAAAAGTTGACCGACGGATACCGACGGTGAGACGGGTACATCTGGATGAAACTGTGAGTTTTGGGAAGAGCATTGAGGTACTTCTTCTTAATCGGTTTCTTCGGTCGGACCATTGGGTAGGTAATCAGCTTGTAGGTCTTTGATAGATAGATAAATTAACATTGAGGTTAAGTACATTATAATACTATGAAAATTACACGCATTATAATTATTTATTTTTGTTATTAAAAAAATTGTCAATAATCATATTATGATATTGTATCCACATATTTAATTAAAATGTAACTTATTTCATTCAAATTCTATATTAATTATATATTTTGACAAAAATATGTTTTGTACTAGCAAACCGAAGAAAAGCTGCGCCTAGATATAGCAACATTGTTTTACGACTGGGTTAATCGCGACCTATGAATTACAAATATATTTATTCATAACATTCTTATTAATTGACGGATTGAAATGAAACGAACTTTAAATATTAAGTGATGCTTGCTACAATACATTGGTGAAAACCATAACGAAATCGGTTGAGCCGTTTCTGAGATTGTCATGAACAAACGCACAAACGCACAGACGAACAGACACAGACACTAACAACTGTTGTTTTGGGTTCTAATGCGTTAATAAAGGCTCCTAATAATAGTTTTTTCATATGTCGTTCATGTACAGAAAGTGATTAGTTAAAATTGTATGTGAATAGAGATATATTCTCCTCACTGTTGAGTGATGACACAACTCAGATGTGATATTTACGCGCCAGATACATAAATGTTTGTTTGTGATGTCATATTTGTGTACGTCCCCGCCACCCGCAACACAGGGAACACTTATGCGGGGGTGTAAGTGCGTGAATGTTTATTTACTTCTATATTAGATCCAATAACAAAGTCCACTAGTAGGTATGGAAGCACTCATTGCGTGCGGACTTAACTCGATTCATCGATTGTTATTAACGCAAACCAAAGAACTAATAATAAATAATTATAAAATAGCAGATATATTAGTGATATACGTGCGTTTAACAAGTTAACTATTGGCTGCTGGGGTGAAGGAAAACATTGTAACCGGAGAATTCTCTATAACATTCTCATTCTCATAAGATGTGTGGAGTTGCCAATCCGTACTAGGTCAGCGCGGCATACCATTGACTTATCTCTACCTATGGACTCTTTTATCAGTGTTAGAGGAGATCCAAGCTCAGCAGTGGGACACCTATGGTTTATTTTTATATACGGTAAGTTAATCCTTGGCAATAATCCTTCTGATTGTAGGTGGCGCTGAAGTCGAAGAGTAGAATGCACTAACTTATGAAAGCCTATTCGCTCTCCTCTTGAAGACACCCATATAATACGTAATTATGTATTTATGATTTCATTTTCACGAGTTACACAAATGTAACATTACCAGGGTGTCAGTGGAGAGAGCGAGTCAAACCATTTCTCGAGAAATGTGAATACTTCCACGCCTGTTGTTCAAATGGCTTACGTGTCATTGCAAACAAGCGAGTATACGTACCGTTAGTGCAGATGGCTTCTGATACGTACGGATACGTACTAACGTATATACATATACGTATTAAAAGTTTAAAGTGTGCAAATCGCTGTTATTATCACGACTCGTATATTTCTACTGCTAGGCTCCTGTTTAGACTGCAATGGCGAAATGCGGTAGACCTCACACATTCGAGAACATTATGTGTGAACATTATCAAAGCTAGTGATAATTTTTTTTTAAGGATAATTAATTATTAACAAATTAAGGTGTAAATAGAATACGGCAACGGATCCCTCGTGGTAGACTGTCATTTTAGGCAAATATTATTTATTATTTGACTAGGTCTTTTTTATATCAAAAAATGAGAATATTTCTAATTCGTTTATATATGTATATTTTTTATGTTTACTACCTCAGAATTCCGTCATTTATAATCGATTTGGGATACTTCCCTTTTGATACTACTTAAATGTAAAGAAAAAATATCACCTCTTAGGTGATGAAACAAAAGTTCAAATACAAAATAGTTTCAAATTAAAATAGTATTTTTTTGTTCAAATATTTGTTATTCAATAATAATGCATTTTAACATAGTTAAATAAATAATAAATAAGCTATGAAAAGGTTTTGCAATTGATTATAATTATGGACATGATTGATATATTCTTTAATTATTATTTATTGTGGTAACAACTCAAAAGATTACAAGAAACGAATGCAGTTTCTCTTTGTGTAATTCAAATCAATCATAGCAATCACCCACGACCCAAGAGCAAACGTTTATCGAACCAACTGACTACAAGGTGACATATGTACATATGTACATGTTTATTTCGGATACAATTGAATACTCTTTATCCTGTTCCCAACCCAAAGATGTGGAATGAAACAGTAATGAATTTTTCCTATGAAACGCTGAGTGTGGTTGCACAGTGACGCTGTGAGTAACTCACCGAGTTCTATTTTAAGAGAGCCAAAGGAAAGACGATTATTATATAATGTACAAATACAAATATTATTTATTGGTACACCAAACAAAATTACACACAGTGATTTAAAGTTACATCAGGTAAACAAATTTACTGTAATGTCAACGTTATTTAATATGTGATAGAACATTATTATTATTTGAAACATTGTTAAATAATAAGTCTTTTGTTTAATTTCGATCCTTTGGCAGTACCATTTTTTATAAGCTACATTTGTGTTTAAAATACCGTTATCAGTTTTACGGCATAACAGTTTACAAACTCACACCCTCGCACTAGAATCACTTTGATGCGGTTGGCATGATCTTATGACTACACAAGTAAGATATCACAAACACCCATGATCCAGGAACAAAAGTTTATCTCACATAAATGTTTTACCCGGCCGTGAAGCGAACCCTTCGGTGGGTAGGTAGGGTCACTCACAAATGGGCCGTCATAAAATTATGTTGCTATGGCAAAGGAAGATCTCCCGCCAGGGTAGTCGATCAACCGGGGAAGCAGCTATTCTTCAACTTACTCATTTCTAATTCGTCAAACGACTCCGTAGCCCAGTCGGTAGTGACCCCTACCTGCCGAGCGCGGTGTTGGGTTCTATTTCCGAATGGAACAGACAATTATATGTCAGATATACTTGTTCTCGAGAATTTTATTTGTCGTGTTGTAGGACAAGGTTTGTATGAAATATTTTTTTTCATTAATTCATCATAAATGTCGCAAATTTGAATGGTATTTTTGTATGAAAATCTTAATAAAAAAGGTTTTGTTGATTTTTACTTCTTCAGGTTAATTTTTTCTCTACTGAACTGCACCATTGCGAAGTTTATTATATTTTAATTTACTTTATTATCTTTAATTACTTATCTGCTCTACTTAGTATGTTATCTGCTCCTCTTAAAGTGTTATCTGTTCCTTTCAATTTATCATCTGCTCCGTTCAATTTGTTATTAGGCTCGCTTAAAGAGTTCGGAGTCAAAAGGTTTAAGGGAACGGCGCTATACTTGCGGTCTATCTTTCCTTGATTCTGTAAGTGCTTGTGAAGGCAACGACAAATGTCGTCAATAAATCTCCTACGTCATTCGGACGCCATTTCTCGCGCCATTTTTGTTACATTTGGCCCCTCGGAAACAAGAAAACCTAATTCTTCAGCGTAATTGCCATTAATTGTAATCTTGTTCGAAAATTAAGTTACTAGGGTCTAAAATAGCTATTTGATGTTAAGATATGGGAAATTAAAATAGTACTAATATAGCCATTTGGATGAAATCTTAGAAAGTTCGGGGCAAGTGTTTAGATATGTGACTTGAGCAGTTAGAAATAATTGGAAATGATAACAACAGTAGCTGGTATTACACTGGTGAATGAAGAAACCAATGTAAACGTAATGTATTCATATTTATTTTTGTGCATTTAATTTCCCTGTATTACAATTCATTAACATACCTTTATCTGTGGTAATGTCTAAGTCGACAGGGGGTCGAACTCAAGATCCTTTCCTCGGTAATAAATTCACTACCGACTAAGTTGTAGGGTTGCCACCTTTTCACAGATTTTTAAATAGACAACAAGATTTAATCAAGAATCCATTTATATGTGATTATTTGAAATAATTTAATTCTTATCCGTTGTAACACGGACAATAAGTTTAATTTAGCACACAATGATGTTCCAGCCATTTGAACTGGCGCGTGTCCAATAATATCACCATAAATTACATATCATCATGCGTCAACACGGCTTATACGGAATCAATTGGGTCTGACGTCTTTGTAAGTGTGGATTTTACTGCGAACTTTCTTAACATTCCGTATATAGAAGAAAACTTATAGAGTTAGTAAGTTTGTCTATCGTGTCTAGAAATGTAAAAAGGGAATAAAATATTATTTAATACAAAAAGATAGCTATGTAAGCATTCGTATTTCAAAAACAAAACAGATTTTGATTTGAAGGGAACATATAAGAATTGAAGACCGTGATTGATACAAAAATAAATAACCGGCCTTATTACAAGAAAAACCAATTTATTTTCTATACGATTTTTATTAAAATTTGTCGTATATAAGATACTAATGAAACATATCATATGAACATAAAGAAACATTAAAGGATGTACAGAGGAGTTTCTTTCGCCGTTTCTTCTCCTCATTGTTAAAGAACCTTTTCGAAACGGTGGTAGAAGCAAAAAATGATGTTCATAAGTGTATTTACTGAATAC
The DNA here is from genome assembly GCA_003671415.1 of Megathymus violae. Lineage (NCBI taxonomy): Eukaryota > Metazoa > Arthropoda > Insecta > Lepidoptera > Hesperiidae > Megathymus > Megathymus violae. The sequence continues at coordinate 857,573 of PDGT01000012.1, read as the reverse complement.
CTATATGATTAAATGATTTTGAATTTGAATATGAAAATTATCGGTTTGAAAATTTTTCTTTTTGGAAAAATAAAAAAAATGTTTCATACACAAAAACGACATTTTCATGTACACAATAAAATCCTTAATCTTCAAAAAATAAGAAAGAATTTTTTTTTGATTCATTTAATTTATCCTACAGAACCCAACCCAATGCGAGTCTCATTTAAGCATGACCAATTTTATTCTCATTAATCTCACTGGTATTGACAAAAAGATTTATTAGACTTATATCTCTTTGACGTATACATTTTATTATTGCGAAATAAAGGCGCATTAATTTTTTCATGTCAATAAAGGTGAGATTAATATCAAGAAATGTGGCTTGGTAAAAACGTAATAAAAATATATTTATTAACATATAAATGACGGTTTTATATTGTTATGGATGTTCAATTTCTTTATTGTTATAAATATTTTTTTCCAGCTCTTGCAGTTATATATACATACATACATACATATAATAAAATTCTCACTGATCCCTTTCTGTATCTGAAGGATATATAACAAAAACTATTATTAGGGGCTTTTATTAACGCAATAGAACCCAAAACAATAGTTGCAGAATTTGTTTATCTGTGCGTTTGTGCGCGCTAATCTCGCAAACGGCTAAACCGATTTCGTTTTGGTTTTCACTAATATATTGCAGTCAGCATTACTTAATATTTCGTTTCATTTAAATCCGTCCATAAATAAAAAAGTTATAAATTAATATTGTAACTTCTAATTCATAGAACGAGAAAAATACACTCCTAAAACAATGCTAGTGTTATTTCTAAGCTGAAGGCTGGAGCGTATTTCTGGAGCGTAGGGAGGGCGATTTAATAGATATAATATATACTCGTCATATTTAAATACCAGATTGTACCTTTTTTAAATACAATTAAACTAGTACATAACTACTTCCACTCTATCTTCTAATTTAAGGGCTAGGCTCGTGTCCGCGCAGCCGATGGAGATCTTTCCATTTCTCTTGATAGAGAGCGGTCTCTTTCATATACTTGAACGACATGATATCTACCTTCTCTTTTTTGTTTCATATAACTTATTCTTGGTTTGCCTCTCCCTCTTTTTTTGTTTTTAATTTACCTTCGATGATGTTTTTTTTATAAAGTTTTTTTCATAAAAGATGTCTTCTTCTGTTTTTTAATGGTTATATTTGTGTTTATTTCGTTTACGAACTATTGAATTATTATTGAACTACAAATTTACGAATGAACTATTGCTACGTAATTACGTAATTGCTAAGTAAATAAACGATCAGTAAAAGTAGATAAACACTGAATACAGTTTTATTGTATTCTGAAACTTATGTACTGAGTTTAGAATCCCGTATTGGTTTTTATAATTGTATTACATATAAATAAAATTCCGCTAAACGATCACAAAAATTATTAATTTATTATTTAAATTAAATAAGAATGTATGACAAAAATCCCTTTGTCTAAATGGTGATAAAGTCTACCATGTTAAATTTCCTTCAAAAATAAAACTTTAACGAGAATCTAAACCTGTAAACATTTTATCACGAAAATACCATTAACATGGAACATACTTAGTATAACGCATAAACACAAAACAGTCCAAAAAATATTTCGTAGAAACAGAAATAGCTTACAGGCTTGCGAGAACAAAACCGACATAATGCAAGAATATGCGGCGAAAAAAAGGGATGAGTAGTGAAGAGACATGGAAGGAAAAGCAAAAGGGAAAGGAAGGAAAAGAGAATGAAGAAGGAATGGTGAAGCAAAGGGGAAGGAAAGTAAAGAAAAGTAACATAAGGGGAAAACTGGGAAGAACTATTTAATGTTTACAATTGAAATATAAAAGTTGTAACTTCTTACTTAGTTGGAGTAAATTACAGCAATCTTCACTATTTACTAGTTAAAAGTATAGTTAACATAACGGCGATAAAACAAGTTCCTAAAGTCGGTTCGAGCCGCGAAGAATCTCAAATTTTACGCCCTGATAAAAAGAGAGGCACCTCATAAATCAAGTAAAACAGCTATTCAATTTGCCTGCTAATTCTTTTGTATCCGCGAAAAGCGAGTTTCATATTTTGAGGCACGAAAATGCAAGAAAATATTATGAATAAGGGATTGGACGGCATAAATAATTTTCGTCTTTTACGGATTGATTATTTTTATGTAAATCGCAGAATTTATTATCTATATTATATTTATACAAATTGATGTTTACATCATTGTAGCGTTGCAGTTGCTAAGCTTATAGGCTTTGCAACTAAAACGCGTTAAAAAGGCTTCACGCGTGATTTTACAGGCAGAGAAACTAGTCAAAGAGGTAAAGTGCCCTACGAGTAACAAGATTCGCGAGTTCCGTTACATTTAAAGTGGCCAGTTTACTGCCCAGTTGCTTTATATCTGGAAGCAACTTATTCCTTGTTCAGCAGGATGTAATTTGCGATGAATATTGACTAGAGAATGAAGATCGTATCATTAAATTGAACTATTGTCATTGTATAAGATTTACACGAATATATAAATATTGTAATCGATATAATATTTTCCATATCTTCTTTCATGTTTCATTTCAGGGTTTAAAGGCAAAGTCAAAAGGTCCAGTTGAACATCGCTTAGCTCTTTACCACTCAATTTAATTTTGGCGAAGTGTCAATCCCCTTGTACAATCAATAATTTCATGTATTTACGTTTTTCTGTTGCGGTGTTGGGGAATTTCCGTTTTACCTGTCAGTGCTTGGTGATACTTCTGATATATAAGGTGTGCATTGGCGATGATAATTTCCGACCATCATGTAACCCGGCTATATAAAAAAAAGCCTTTTTTCTACATTAAAAGCTTTTGTTTTTATTGCTTAGGTGTTTGGCCATCGAACAACTGTTGATTATGTGTTATTCTTTTATTGTCTTATGTTTTAAATTACCCGGAATTTAGGCCAAAAGATAGTATTTAACCAGTGGAACTGATGCTTATTCTAAATTCTCATTTACAAACCTCGGTAGTGATCACACCCAATTACACGCATCGTAAATTTGTTTAGGAATAGGATGAATTGTATCAAAACAATAATTACGTCATTAAATTATAGTATACTACCAAACATTTCATTATAATTGAAAATATTTTTCGAAGTAGGTTTTTACAAAAACTTTTTGAAAAGAAAAAAAAAACAACATTGCTGCAACAAGTTTATTTCGTTGGCGCTCATGTAAGCAGATGCAGCATAATATTTTCGAGAAGAATATTTTCTCCTTAAATTTACAGTGAACACGTAAAACTTATATATAAAATATTAAACTATTTTCAGGCAATTTTGGTATTGAAATAATATAGTTGTATATTACCTTCAAGACGAAATATTTTCCTAATCCATTGTTACAAAGAAGCCATCAAAGACCTCACTTGATTGCCAATTTATTGCGAGAACAGTCGTTGAAGAAACCAATCACCTGCCGAAGCGAATGACACAAATCATTTATACTCGTATTCCGCCGAAGATTTGAGACAGTTTCCTAAGACCATTGTTTGATATTTTCGGGAACAAATTGAACACTAAGAAGGAAATATAACAACAAAAATAGATACATGTACTTCAAGCGTGATATAAGTTACTTTTTATAGTCATCATTGTTATCATCATGATTACAATAAATACTCATATGAATCGATAAATAAATGATTTAACAACAATATAATTTTTTCAGAATATCAGTATTCTATATATTCACATATATTCCACCTTTTTATAGCTCTAGTTCGGTCTGGTTGCCTTTTTTAATTGCCCATTTTAAAACACTGTATTATTCAAGGCAGAAAGTTTTATTGCTGAGTTCATTGTTCCTCAAACTAGACGCTATTTGTAACTCTTGAAAAGCTTGTTAACTAATTTGGTGCAATGCGTCGCTCTTGTGCGAATATGTAGTTTAACAATGTACAGAAAACTTTATTATTTTAAAATTATCTCCGCAAAGTTTGTTAATGAAAATTGTAGCTTTGAGCGAACCAATTTACAATCGCAATTTTTTAGTTAAAATTCAAGTGGTCGAAAGGGCACGGGAAAAAGTAAAACGGATTCCGTATTCAAAAAAAGTTTGAAGGAAATTTGAAATTCCGAACAAAAAATTTCTGGACTATTTTGTGTTTCACGCTCTTCATAGTGGCTATGAAACTGGTGGCAAGAGTGCAAAAATTTGTTGAATGCAATCTTTAAATTTCATCTGGTAACATACCGTACATTTTGTTTAAAAGTCTGAAATAAGCTTTCGTGCCTCGCAGTTTTAATTCCTTTTTCCTCGAAATCTCTACTACTCAAGTACTCATTTACTCCCTAATGGATTTTACAGCAATGCGGATTACAAATGTAAAGCGGATGTATAATTGAGGTCTTTGGAAATGAGTTATCTTTTCATTCGGTATATTAATTAGTACTTAATATATTAATCACCTGCGGTCGAGTACCGACTTAATGTATAAGATAATGAAATTTAATTGGTTTTTCACATCATTTGAATTTATATACGCAGTGTTTTAATTTTATCAAGTGTAAAAACATATTTTTCGTATAAACGCATGACAGAAGTTACTATGGCGTGTACAAAAACTCATTGTTACCCGTTGTTAGGGTCATTACCGAGTTCGTCAACATCATGATCTCCGCTATCACCTCATCCTTATATCCATCCATAGCTATCCGTTATATACGTTGGACTTAATCATCATAATGACATAATGACTACCATCAATTCACTTCACTTATATTCACTACAACTTATACAGGTATATGGGAAAAATTCAGGAGTTACAAGATTAAGAAACTAAAAAGAAGGTCACTTGTAAGTAAGAAGGTAGGCCCGTCGCTTCTCTGGCGGGCAGCGCACGGAGACCTGGGCGACTGGAGCGTGCGTATAGGGCGCACGAGACGATCGGAGTCCCCGGCGTTCAGCGCACGGAGACCTCGGCGCCTGGAGCGTGCGTTAATACGCACGAGACGCGTAGATTGTCCGGTGTTCAGCACACGGAGACTGCCTTAACCAGGCGTGCGTTAGGACGCACGAAGTATGAGCATTCAGCAAGAGACTCCTTCAAGTTATTACTGTTGTAACCCATACGTGAGAGACTGTCAGCGTCGAGATCCAAGAGTTGCGACTCACACGCGAGAGAGATTGATAGAGACTGGTAGTGTAGAGATCCAAGACTTGCGACCCACACGCGAGAAACTGCTTCAAGTTACCAGTGTTGTGACCAACACGCGAGAGACCGTCAGCGTCGAGGTCCAAGAGTTGCGACTCACACGCGAGAGACTGATACAATCTCGTCACAGCTCGCCTTTTATATCTTACATTTTCTGAAATGATTCTCTTATTATGTTTTATTTACGAATTTAAAATTACTATACAGCCTAATAAGTAATATTACCAAAAAGGATAGAAATTATACAAATTAAAAATAAAAGTAATCATGATGACAATAATTTTGGACGTTTGTCAAATATTTGACAACAATAACAAAACATTAAACCTAATAAAATATATAAAGAAATTACAGAATAAATGGATAAAAGATACAGGAAATTATAAAAGAAGTTAACAAAAGGAGTATTATAAGAGATACAAACTATGTGAGTACCAAAAACTAGATATAAAAACATGTAAGTATTATAAATACTACAGGGTACAGTTATGTGAGAAAGAAAAAAATGGAAAATACATTAATATAAAAAAATAATGACAATCCATACATACAAATGCAAATATAAAATTGAATTCATACCGTCATAAGTATTAATAATTAAACTAATATTAATAAAACTCGTCTACGGCACTATATCTTTCAAATGATAATAATAAGTAATCATATAACTTTTTTATAATAGATACAGATCTGATATACATCTTTGCATAATACATAACAAGGAATAGAATGAAAACGGAACTTAATTTAGTACTTAAGTACATATTAAACTTCCATTAGAAAAAAATAGAAATTGTATAGTATAATCATACTTTACTTTGAGGAAATTCATTGGTATTAAATTTTAAATTTGGTACTTTTCAACATTCCACGATCACAACGAGTGTACTAAACATGTTTCAACGTACCTAACATGCATACCTAGACATGAGACCTAATATCATCCAATACTGAGTATATACAAATAAACTAAGTATTAATGAAATAATTATTTATTGTAGTAGTAATTAACATTTTGTATAGTAACACATTTTTGTAACACTTTTGCTCATTTTTTGTAAACAAAACAATAAAAATATCGAAGAAAAATGGCGGGGATTCGAACCTCCTTTTTTTACGGCACACAGCGTTCTGATAGTGAAACGCACGTGAATGACAATGTTCTTTTTTTAAAATTCATACAGATGTTCTTTTTTTTTCGAAATTCATAGGATACCACACATCGAGCAGTAAGAATTTGGCTGTCTGTTGAGTAAACCCTTTGCACAGAAAAGATCGAAAAGAAACAAAGGAGTGTTATAATGAAATTCAGTACAACATTATTTCATCCGTTTGGATAATATAATGGTTATTATGTCATTAGGTGTTTTAATGTTGGCAGTAAGCTAACTGTTTCAGAATCTGTTATAGAGGATTTAAAGCATGGGAGTAGATAAAATATTTCATGAAATACAAGATAAAATAGGACAGCACTCAGCTTATGCCGTGGAATGGCCAAGAACCATGACTGCTGATTTCAGTGCAATCCTTTGATTTTCGCGCAGTCCAATAAATTATGCCAACGCCAGCAATTGCCGTGATTATTTCATAGGTATGAAATCTGTAATAATAACAATAATAAATAATTTATGTATAACTTAATTATATTAAAACAAATAATAAAAGAGTATATTCTAAGTCCTATAAATACTCCCGTTTTTTTTATTTTTTAACGTGTAAAACTTTAAGAAATTCCAACGAGTAAGGATATATTTCCTGTATATTTTTGAAAAATTTTACGCTCAATACGTTCTTAGATAAAGAGGGATGATGGAGAGATGACCATATTAGTTATTGCCAGTGAGTCCTATAATTTGTTTTTAATAAATTCACTCAAAACGCAGACTTTTTTTTAACGATCATATAATTATAAGCCACCACATGATTTCAGAGTAACTACTTTAAAAATTAATGAAACTTTTACGATATATGTACGTCTATCACTGAGTTACATACAGAACATATGATACAGAAAAAATTGTGTGTGACAGTCAGGTAGATAGACGCGAATGAACCTATATGAAGGTTTGTTCTGTCATCGGATGGAAGTAAAAAACTAAGCGAGTAAATTTAGTTTGATTCCAACATTTCCCTGAATCGAAGCTACAAAGTCACTCTGAAATTTTCGTTGGTCTTTGTCCAATACACGCCAGAGTTAATTTTTCTTTGTTAATTTCGCAGCTACTCAGCGCGTTTCACAATTCTTCCACTTTCAAACAGTTTAAATTAAAACAGCGATCCTAAGTATGTGTTGAAATTTTTTTTTTATTTCGATATGCAAAATCATAACGAGTTAATAGCGATAATTGGATTAAAGTTTTTGGTTGAGTTTCTCAGTTAAATTTATAATAAATCAGTTTTACCAAGACTTTGACCGAGACCGATAACGTCTATTAAGTGGTAATGTGTGTGTAAATTTGTGGTCTTGATTGGATATCTATAAAATGCGACTAATAATTAGCATATAACATTATTATATGCAACACATATAATGTTTTTTAATTGCCTTTTCAATATACTTCTGTTTTTTTTTTTTATAATAAAGTTATTCCTATATACCTTTTACAACCTTCTTTATTTGACTCTGTGTTGTAACAACAGTATATAAATATATAAAATTAACCTTTACTTTAAATTTACTGAATAAGCTACTCAGCCTCCTTACTTCACATAACTCTTACTTAAACGGAGAAGAATGAAACTACTAAGATAGCGGAAGTTAGTTAAATTAATGATAGCAAAACTAGCGCAAGTCACAGACTTTGTGTCACCCACCAACAAAGTATTTTCTGATGCTGTGAAATAAAATAAACAGAGCGTATAATACGAAAAGTTGTTTTTATTGTCGTTTGTTTTAACATACATCAGGATAATTGCAATCGTAATAATGTTTGTGTACGGTTCGTGCATTTTAGTGATTATGACGCTCACTTGTGTAATATAGTAGTGGACTTTTTTTTGATACAAATAAATATGTATTCTCTCACCACCCGCAACACGGAGTGTTCTGACGCTAAAATGACTGTGTGAACGTTTATAAATCTATTCACCTTTTACAACTAAGGCACTAAGACCAAAAGCCTAACTTAATATTTAGTTTAATCCCATCGTTAATAGTCAAGCATATTCAGCTTATATAAGACACCTGAATGAGATAAGACTATCGATTAACGACTCTTGACTAGTAATAAATATCGATGCTTTTCTTCAAACTGTCAATCTATTAATGCTCCGCTGTTGGGCTTTGCTCTCAAAGCGGAAAATTTGGTGTCACTGTTTCACACGAAAACAGATTTGTTCTGAATGTAACTATGATTTCGATAAATACCCACCTGTATATGAATAATTTCTACGAAGTAGAATTTTTCTTCAACCGATAAAAAATTTACGAGACTTTATTATTGTACCGGGACTCGGAAAGGATATACGGCGCTAACTTAAACCGCAGGGAATACTGAAAGAGCCTTCATAAAACTGAGTGTAAATATATGTTTTATACAAATAAAGCTGTAATATATTGTTATCTGTACGAATAATGTGATTGTATTGGGTCGAATCTATACTTATATTACCTAATATGTTGACATTTTCGTGTATGTCTCGAGATAACTCAAAAACGGCTTGACCGATCTTAATGGAAATTGGTATGAAATGAGAACACGTGATTGCTCAGATGATAGGCTATATAAAATTTGGCTATCTATGAAACTCTGTAATGTCTCTCAGTCTGTAGATTCAATATCTGTTGTCATGTCATGTCATTTTTGTCATGATATAAATTTCGGTTTTATGATACACTGACACCCATTTGACCGTTTTGAAAATTCTTGTCCGTCTGTCTGTCTGTCCGTATGTTCCGTTATAACTTAAGTTTGTTAACATTGGTATGTAGTGAGATTATGTGATTGTGCAGATCACAGGCTATATAAAATGTTAGGTAACTTAATCATGAGTAATCAAGACAAAAAACATTAATTTTTTAATGATCATTTATAAATAATTAATAATCCAACCGAACGAATATAATTTTATTTTTTATGATTACAATGTAGGTAGACTTTGTAAAGGCCAAAATATATTTTTTGGATATTTTTCTATCTCAATGTCTAGCTTTGTACGTATCGACGACCCTATAACCCAGTTGGCAATGATCTGGACTCATATTTGTGTATATTTATCCCACTGTCATTTGCTGGGCAAATGAGAAGACGAGTAGGCTTGTCAGTTCGGACTGCCTTGCCGGCCGAGACAGAAACCAGTGAGAGGCGTAATTTTTCTAATTTTTGAAATTCAAATATAGAAAAACATTGTTTAATATTATATAATATTATTTGGCTTTTATTTATTGCTTCAAAACAGTTTATTTTTCAGTTTCTTATAAATTTTAACTAGGTGTGTAAACTAGAGCCTCAACCCCAGTAATAATACTGAATGGATATTAACATTTCTAAAATATGTAAGTTAAAAACTTCAAAAAACTATTGGATACTGCATGCAATATCTGTTCGACTACGAATTTGAAGTTCGGTGATACAATTTAAGCCTTATATTCGGCCGTCACGGAAAATTCACTTTCAATTTCCTCTCCGTTTCACGGTTGCATTTTATTTTATGATTGAATCATCCGCACTCAGTTTTCTGTTACGTTTTTGATATTATACATTTGTAAGGCCATTTATATTTTTGTTTCTTTAAGTTAAAACTGATAGTTTAAAATAGTGCCTAAACTACTTGTGACGACTTCAAGATACTTTATCATTAATTCCAAGATTTTAGTAAACATGGGTTTAATTTAAAACAACTAACTCTCAATGTTGTTTATTCATTCTGATAGAAACAAAACCATATTATACATACCATATTATATATAGCTCTATTTTGGTTGTTTGGTTGTTTTCAATATCTAAACTTCTAAGTTTTATTGGTAGAAACGATGCTTCTAACATGAAACAGCTGCGTTATGAAATTGCTTCGTTAAAAATTGTACTACAGCTAATTTTAGATTTCCGATAACTTTTTTTTGTTCGTAGGTACATCCCTTTATTTTTGCCTGTCACCTAGAAAAACGGTTTGACGGGCTATCCACGCGAACTGACAATTTATTTATAAAGATATCAAGACAGTTCTTTTGTAGCTTTTTTTTTGCACCGTTAACAGACTTCGCGGGACAATGATTTTCAATACGCTTTTCATAGGTTTTTCATGTCGGAAATCCTTTTGATTTAATTTTAAGGGAATTCTAGCTTAAATTTCAAAGCTATTCTACTTCAAAGGTAGGCAGGCGTTTGTTTTTATGACCTGAATTTATTATTGGTGAATATTAACAATATTGTTATTTCTGTGGCTGTTTCGGCGTTTACTTTTTTTAACTAATGAGTAAGTCGTAATGAAATTTTCATCTTTAATTTATATTTTGTTCTGTTAACTTATTTTGAATATGTATTGCGGTTATTTTAAAAATATACAGTGTAAATATGACGTATATGGAGCTTCGTCCGCTTTTCCACGGGGTCCACTTTTACACTTATAACACTGTGGTTCAAGTTCAGTTTTGTTTAACATATCACAGCACTTTCAATTTCTCAGTCATAAAGAATACATACACAGTGTAAAATAAACCCGTTGCCTAAATAGGCGACACACACATATAGGTATAGGTACATGTCAAACACTAAAAATATACTGAACTGTAGCGATCCTACATTTGTACAGTAATTGTAAATAGGCAACCCTATTTTAATTACCATAGCATTTATACATAACATCAGCGTCACTTATTCATTTTTATTACTCTTTTCGATATTGTCGTTGGAAAATATTTTCATTATACTCTGAGTCCTCTATACCATTTTTACCTCATCGACACGCATTCCCACAAAACTTATCGTGTTGACAATGAGTACATCATTATATTATGCCTATTAATCTAAAGAATAATCTATTGTTCATAAATTAATAGACGGTCTTTCTGATATGTAATTAAAAATAACATACTGCTGTGCACAATTTTGAGAACGAAATATTGTGCGCTAAGAAGGAAGAGTTGAAGCTTGCAGTACTGAAACAGAAAAAAGGTAAAAATTACATAAGGTTTAAAAAATGTAGAAAAAAAAGAGGCATGTGGTTAATGAATCTTACCAGCCTCTAAACCATAAGAAACCAACAAGACAGTCCTGACTCCTGTTCTGAATTGCAATTTAAGTTATTATTTAATAATTCCAGTTTCAGTATTTTTACCTACAATTTTCGTTCCCAAACAAAAATTGTATTACTGGTTCTGATACGTTGAAATACGAAAATAAAAATGCGACGAGAGAAAATCTTTGAAATATCAATTTTCCGTATCGTATCTACCAATTAAGTTATACGCGAGCCGTTAATTTTTTGCTCTACTGACGTTTTTACGGAAAATTTATATTTAATTTCCGGATCATTTTAGGTTTATTTAAACGAAGTTAGTTTATTATAGTAAAGCCAAAAAATCCGATTTTACAATTGAGTATAATGTCAAAAAACGTAACATTATTAAGTTTAATGTTTACGCCTTACGTTTGCAAACAGAAATCTCGTTTTTTTTTACAAAGGCTTTTCTAGTTCTATGAATTGAAATGATGAAATGATTCATTAACTTCCTCACCTTTTCTTCTTGTTAATGGACATAATAACTTACATTTCCTATTCTGCGGGAGCTGTCAATTGTCCTAGACTATGCGAAAATAATGATATACCAAGTATCATCTAAATCTGTTCAATATTCACACCTAAAATATATTTGACCTAAACAAAATTAACCTACATTAAACTATGATTTGTTGTTTTGATATATGTATGATAATGATCTTACTGAAATTCGTTCGAATTCTGACACATTTAATTTTACAAAGTGTTAGAAAGTAAAATATCACCCAATTACATGGATCAAGGTTACGGCGGGTATACTACGGCGGTGCTGTTGACAGTTGACACCTGACACACAGAGGACGACAGGTAAATCTAGTTTGTTTTACATTTTTCTTGGTGGACTTTCACTATCACAATATGACAGAAAACTTGAATTTGTCAGTTTTTGCTGCTTTTGTAATGAATATGTTTCTCATTAATGGAACCAAGCTTCTTCGACCCCTAAAATGATAACTTAAGGTAGACACACAATTTATAAAACGCTTGATAAAAATAAGTATCATATTATTTTGGAAGCGGGTACTATTGGTAAATCCTTTGGATCCCTTATGTTTATCGTTATTAATCGAGGGGGTGTCTGTCTATACTAATAATTTATAGAGAAAGTGTTAATTTAACCATTTGTATCAAGTTTATGTATAAAATAATTAATTGTTGAACATGGAAGAATTCAAATTCAAAATCATTTAATCATATAGGTATTCTGTAAATACACTTATGAACTTCAATTTCTGCTTTTACCTGCGAAAGAAACTCCTCAGCACATCTTTTAAACAACACATGGTAATTACATAAGTTTAAACCTGTGCGGAACTGGTTTCGACACTATTATTTCTAGGCGTTATATTATAATCATCTATATTATAATATCCTGTGCCTATAAGTTGTGGTTTAATAAAGAGCATTACCACCAACTGAGAATTTAACTGATTTATTTATAAGAAGAATTCGCCCTGAAAGATAAATTTTAAACTAAGTACATAACGTGTGCTTATACCTTATCTAACTTTTTATTATGGTGCATGCACACCTGAGTTATTTGTTGTAGAGCAAACTTTAAAAGGTTATGGTTAATAGCACAAGTGCTTGTTGTTTTAAAGTGTTGCCGTATGTCGTTATAATGCAGTGAGATAAAATAACTTTTGTTGGTGTTGGGTTTTGTAGGTGCTGTGTGGCGCGGGGTAAAATAGAAAATGTTGCTGAAAGTTACTGTTTGTTACAGAACTAAATCATTCAACAATACTTCCTTAAAATAGATTTCGTTTAGAACTAGCTGTATATATGCAACTAGATGCATTAAATTGGATGCAATTGGATGTATAAAATTATAATAGCAATAATAAGGGTTTGCAGGTGGATCTCCTACACAGACCCAGATTCGCATCCTGCAGATATGTTAACACCAATCCTACTATTCTTCTGCTATCGTATTCTGCGCGCAATTGTTAAATAACTTGCTTATTAGAAATCAAGAACGAAAACATTCTAAACAAACCTGCATACCTAGGAGTTCTCCATATTATTTTTAGAGGTGTGTGAAAATTGCCAATCCATTGCTAACATAGTTAGACGAAATACGAGTCGTGCAATAAAAAAGTTATCGGAAATAATAAGTGTCATTTTGTTGCAAAAAGTTACTCTTCAAAAAGGTGCTATGGTGTAGATGCACCATTACATTTAAGAGATCAAAACCAACCAGATGTGAACGATCCTTACGCCGTTCGAGATACGAGTAACTACCACAAAGAAATGTGATACTCGTTCGGAGAATAAAATACTTGTATCGTTTATTGAAAGAAATGCCGTGACATACAATTTATTATAAATATGTTTAATTTAATTGCGTTTGCATAAGGAATAATAGATCGTATATGTTTTATATATTTTTCTAATTATTTTAGATGCGATGTTAGAATAACTTGATGTTTATATTTTGCGTTAAAATTATTTTTCGACACTTAAATTTATGGACAAGAATAAAAGGTATTTTTTTTTGACTTGCAATTTTCCCAAAAAATAATTAAATATCAAAATAAAAAAGACAAAGTGAAGTGTAAAGAAATAAAAAATAAAATAAAAGGCAATAACAATCGTGCCCTCGTTATTTAAAAAAAGTAAAACAAACAATTATGATTACAAAATAATCATTTTCAAAATTTTGTATAAGGTCATAATTTTCATGAAAATTAAAAAAAAATGCAAAATTTAATTCCAGCATTTGTTTTTAGCATTGTTCTATTTAAAAAATAAAACCGATTTATATTCTATGTAAGCTGTACTAAAAGTATACGCTATTTTCTTGCACAATTGAAATTCTCAATATTTACTGCATACCGGCTGCGCTCCGGCACGTACACCACAATCCTGTCATAAGTGATTCGTAACTCTGTTAAGGATAAGAACGGAGTATAACAAGGAGCATATTTTTATATTTATTACAATGATATACGGAGTTTAGAAGAACAATTGGTTTCAGTTTGCTTTGTTTTTTTAAATTGTGTGTTAAATATATTTGATTTAAAAATTTTTTTTATTTCTTTATTCATCTAGATTCTCATTACAAATGGAGTACACATAACGATGAGGTAATAGGAGAAAAAAAAACTTAAATTACATAAACGTATTTTTTATTCATTGGGGACGACCCCATAGCCCAGTTGATAGTGACCCTGCCTGCCGAGCGAGGAGTCCCGGGTTTGATTCCCGGGAGGGGCAGACATTTATGTGACAGGTAAATGTTTGTTCTCGGGTCATGGGTGTTTGTGGTGTTATATTTGTGGATGTCCATGCTACCCACAACACAGCGAATTCTAGTGCGGGTGTATGATTGTGTAAACGTTTATTTATTTATACGTTATTATTAATATTAGAAGCCTGTTAATTTGAAAACATCTTGTAGAACTGAAAATCAGCAATATCTTGTTAATTACTTTTAGGAATTCTTGTAGGTAACAATCACTTAAAAAATATCAAAGATTCAGTTAAAATGAGTAACCGCTTTCTTATATTTTCTCATCGATGATATAATAACTTTTATTTATTTAATATAACGTAACGTAATGTTGGTGGTTATCACTATTATGTGGCTCGCCTGTTCATCTGTTGGTTATTATCATAAAAACAGATATTCACGGTAAGTTTATATAACTGTGAAAGCTTAAAAATTGTTTCCTTACATTAAAAATTTACGCACAAATACAACGATTAAAAGAGTTAAAACTCTTTCGTTCTCGCTCTTTTTAATCCGGAGTTTAATTACCAGCCGTTGTCGCCACAACTATCTGCACTTTTGGGTTCGTCGTGAAACCCTTCATTATTTGCTATCCTAAAAGGAACAGTGCCTCAGATTTCTTTAATTATGACCATCCTGAAATATTTCCTGAGTCATAGTGGACTTTGTTCTTGAAACTTGCCATTAAATAATACTTTTATTTTTCAAGCGTAAATCGTTTAAATATTTCACGGTTGGATTAAAAGGAAGACTGTGACTATACAGGCAGAAAAATACGTGATCATCGCGAGTATAATCAGGATCAATCTGGTTGATGCCGATTCCAGCGACCTCTAACAAAAAGCATTTCGTCTCGAGTATCGACTCTATTAAAATCGAGTTGAATCGCACAATCGAATCGCGCACAATCTTCGTACGTGAAACTTACGACGTATTTTAGTTATCCATTCCTGATTTTTCGGTGTTATGTTTCAAAAGAATTGCATGCGAAATCACGCCGATCTAATAGCGCATATTTTTGGTAAACATGGCAGTTTTGATCACTGTAAATTTGTATCGTGATATAGTTTTTATCGATAGTAAAATTGTAGTTATAAATAAAACAATTGCAAGTTTTTTACGGAGTCTTAATGTGTAATACATTTCCAAGCTTTTTCATTCCTGTTGCCTGCTCATTTCCTGCTTCTATTGTCTCTGCAATTGCTTGCAACCTTGCTACTCGATGCGTGTAAAGATTTTTTCCTTATTTTAACACACAAACAATCGCTTTTCCGTTTTAAAAGGACTTTCAGTCCAGTTCAATTAATTTTTAAATATTTTACAGTTTTTTTATATACCAGACAAAGCGATAAGTATTTTAAATTTATCGCAGCCCGATCGTTTTTGAAAAAATTTTACTAGCGTCTTAGTTGTTCAGTTATTGTTTAATAACACAAAAGGTGTATTGTTACAAAATAACACAAAGTTATGAAGAGAACTGACCTGCCGCAACCGACCTGATGTAGAGTCCACAAGAATCCATAAATACCACGCTACACGCTACGTAGTTGCCAGGGACAGTTTATTGGCAATATTCTGACCACTTAAGAAGCTGTTGTATGGTATGGCTTAAAATAATAAGTGCAGCGATTGTTTTTATTTGCTAAGTAAGCAAGTAAAACATTATTAAAATATTTTTTTTATGTTAAGTTAATGTTAAGTATGTTATGTTAATCAACTTTGCCTTGCGTACGGGTTATGGCTCCGTTTTATTTTACTGGTGTGGTTTATCGGATACTGGGAATCAGGCATGTTATTGAGCTTCGTAACCGTAACCGAAACTATCAGATATCAGAAATAAAAATATATCCGAAATCGTAACCGTACTCGATAAAACAGTCTTGTTTTTTTTCGGATAGTGGCAGAGTCTAAATGAAACAGATTTTGTTTTGATGGTTATTTACTGTATCATATTTTTTCCGGTTTCTAAATCATCTAATATCCACCAGTGAAATTATCCGAAACAATCGCATAACCCGAAATGATTTCATATCCGTAACCGTAACCGAAACCTGTAAAATATTATTTATTTATCCGTATCCGTATCCAGATACAAAATTTCATATCCATATCATCCCTACTAGGAAACGATACAATTCAACGAACAAATTACGATATTTTATTTCTATACCTGTAAAATTTATTCTAAGAAGTTCTGTTAAAATATATTTTCTTTCAAAATTATATAGTTATAATTTAGTATAGTATATATGTATAGTATAGTGTCTATATAATTATATAGACACAAAAATATTTAGTAACTTTATTATATGTAAATTCAAATTCAAAATCATTTACTGATATAGGTATTCTCTAAATACACTTACGAACGTCATTTTTTGCTTCTACCACCGTTTCGAAAAGGTGCTTTAACAACGAGAAGGAACGGCTAAAGAAACTCCTCAGCACATCTTTTAAACAACACATGGTAATTACAAAAGTTTAAACCTGTGCGGAACTGGTTTTCCACACTATTATTTTCAAGCGTCCCTGTCATTAATGTAGTCATCTACACTATACTATATAACAATGTTATATCATATTAATTTTAATATAACTAATTAATAACATAGAAAATTATCCTAGCAGTCATATACTTATTTAACATATTAAGGTAACACATTTAATAAGTAATAATATGTCATAACAATTGTGATACACATACAACAGTCTCTCATGTTGGCAGTCCAATAAACAAATATTGGTAGTGTGACGCAAATAAATCAAACAGTCATACAGACATAGCTTTACGAAGGCGTTGTTTCAATAAAAATATGTTTTATTTCCGTAATTCTTTAAACTTGCAGTATAGCCAGCAATAAATTAGTGCAGCAACACCGAACGGCCACTCAGAGTCCTCGCAAATACTCGCAATTGTTGTTCAGTTCAACGTTTCCTTCGTAAGAACTAATAATACACTCATACGTACAGTACGCGTTGAATGGACTTTGAGTCATGACAAGTGGTCGTTATAATATGACAACATTGATATCTAGTGACTATTTAACGAAAATTTTGTCTGACTCCAAACTGCACGATTTCTCGAATCGTAATCTCAAATGGTTTAAACGTAATGTTGTGTAGTATGTAGATATGCCTTCTGCCTCGCACAAAGTTACAATTTTCTCTACACTAGTCATAGCCAACCCTTTCATTCTACCACAAACCTTGTCCTCAGCACACCTACACATCACTTCCTTCTTTCAAAATTCCTTTGCAGTAACTACAATTCTACATCTCTGGAATTCCCTTCCCCGAGCTGCCCATCAAGCTGCTTCCCTAATCCCATTCAAATCCTAATTCAAAGTGGATTGCTTGCAGCTAAGACTTGCTGTTTATTTATTTATTTTTCTTGCTTATTTATTCATTACATAACTAGTTACCTAATTATAAAGTTTTATTTTTTTATATACTACTCCATTAGTTTAATTAAATCTCCTGTAATTACACCCTGCCACTCCAAATATTATGCCTTTTATTTTCACTCTTTATTTTTTATGGCTTGTTGTAAATTTTTTTTTATTATATAACACACACACACCCCCGGACTAGGATTACCTGTGCTGCGGGTGGCATGGACGTACACAAATATGACGTTACAAACACCCATGACCCGAGAAAAAACATTTATCTGTCTAAAAACATGTCTGCCCCGGCCGGGAATCGAACCTGGGACCCTCGCTCGGCAGGCAAGGCATATCAGCGGGCCAACTAAGAAATGATAGGGGAGTATGATAAAATACATATAAAATTAGTGTTAGGGTTGATCTGAAGATTTCATGTTTGGTCTATAGACAGGAACTTTTTTACATCGTTTCTTTTTGCACATAAACCCTCTTTGTTAATTTTCGAATGCCTAAGGATGTGAGACTGGTGTATAGTGTGTGAGGTATGATGGCTGTGGATGAATGACCTATTGGCATGGTTCATACTATCTCTATTCGCCGTTGATTTTTGATCTCTATCGATCAAACACGATCAATTAATAACGATTTTAAAATCAATTAGAATAGATAAAAAGAGTTAGACATTTATAACAAATTTATATTGGAAACAAAAAGCAAGGATAAATATTAATACCAAATTGTTAAAGAGGTTGAAATAGAAAAGGGAGCCAGACAAGGTTGTATCCTTTCCCCTCGTCTATTTAACGTGTACTCGGAAACTATTTTCAAAAAAGCTTTCGAAGATCTTATCCTGGGCATTCGGGTAAAAAGCAAACTGATACAGAACATACGTTATGCAAATGATACCGTCCTTTTGGAAGAAAGCCTAAATGTCCTTCAAATTATGCTTCAAAAATTGAATCTGGTACTTTTGGAATATAGACTCAAAATTAACACAAGTAAGACTAAATTCATGGTTGTTTGTAAGCATATAAATTCTTCAGAAATTTTGCGATTGGGAAATGATTCTATAGAAAGAGTTCACAATTACAAATATCTCGGCTGTTGGCTAAATGAGGACTGGGAACTGGATAATGGAATTGGAATAAGAATTGAAATCGCCAGAAACACCTTTCAGAACATGAGCAAACTATTGACTAACAGAAAAATTAGCTTAAAACTGCGGTGGAGACTAGTTAAATGTTATATACTTCCAATTCTTGTGGGTGGTTCCGAAAGTTGGACACTGAAAAAGAAGTCAATTGATAAACTAAGGGCTTTTGAAATGTGGATCTACAGAAGAATACTTAAAATTAAATGGAGAAGTAGAATATTGAATGTCGAAATTTTACAAATAATGAATAAATATTTGGAAATTGTGAAAACCGTTAAGAAAAGAAAAACAGCCTATTTTGGACGTATATACATATGGAACAATAAATATATAACTTATTAAAATTAATAATTGATGGCAAAATTAAAGGAAGTATAGGTCCAGGTAGATGAAAAATCTCATGGATTGGAAACACAAGGGACTGGCTGCGGGTTAAAAGCACAGATAAGCTAGTTTATATGACTACTGATAAAGAGACGTATCGACAAATGGTCGCCGACCTCCTTGATGGAGATGGCACGTGAAGAAGAATTGATAAGTCTGTATATTTAGCAAATTTTGCAGTATAACATACACAGATTATGTGTGTTAGGTATGGTTATGTTTATTAAGTAAAAGGTGCTATTGTCTTTATGACTGAGAAGAATGTCAGGTCTATTAAAATATATTGTTTTTTCGGTAACGGTTGCGCGGTCCCAGCATATTTTATGCTTAGTTGATTGTAATATTGTTTAGGGTGTATATTTATAGGATGGAGATTTTGTGTGTCGAGTGAGTGTTTGTTTGCGAGACGTTGGTGTATGATAGCTGCGACTTGATCGTGACGGTGCCTGTAGTCTGTTTGTACTAAGAATTTGCACTCTAGTTATTTGCTGAATAGTCTTACAGCTAACTATGACAATGTTGACATAAGTCAGATAAGGTAGTTCTATCCTTTATGGTGTGTTTTCTATAATCAATTACATCTATAGTTTGGTCTTGGATAGCAATCATAAAAGCCTCCGTTTCAGGAAACAACACGCCGCGTTTAAGCCATACATTCGATCCATTTTTACAGACGTTTACCTTGAAAAGATCTTGGCTGTGTCTACCGTGGAGGTATTTTTGTATCCAAGTATCTGATTTCTGAGAGATAGTTGTGATGTTTTCGCTTCTCTGAACAGTGGAGTCTGCCTGGTTGAGTAGTGTTTCTTTTCTATATTAACTATAGATTTATGTATTGGAGATCTCTCTGATTGGTTTGGAAGAAGGTGCGGAGGTTGTTACGTGATTGTTTTGTCAGTTACGTACGTGTATCAGCCCTCGTGTACCTTCAGTTCTCGGGAGTGTAAGTTGATGTTTCATGTACTTGGCTAAGATGATATTTATTATTCGTTGGAATGTTTTTAAGTCTGTTTCTGACCACTGTATACTACCAAAAGAATGCCTGAGAATAACAATGGTATAGGTAAGTATTTATATAATTAAGGTGAGTGTTCAAAATTTTATAGTTTTAAACTTTTGTTCCAGGGTTTTCAGTTGTGTTTGTTGGTACCCCAAATGTTTAAACAGGTAATATTTTATACGTGTATACACACGAGAATTGCTCACCTAAATAAATAAAATACGATTGTCTGAGCGCCACAGTAAGACACTAGCAATTGTTTAGCAACAGAATTGTTCCCTAGTTACAGATCTCTGTATGTATACAATAATATTATACTCTTTGGTACAGAAATTGAATAACATCAAACAACAGAGTGGCCCCTAACTCCTGGAACACATGTTTCAATAGAAATCTATACAAGCAAACATACAAAGTGACTGTGTTCTGCGAATTTCAACTTTGTCATGTAAACGCCAAGGCGGCATTTAAAAAAGCGGTTTTTCTCAGCTGTCATTATTCGTAAGTGGATGTTTTTTAAACTAAAATTTCATTTAAGGAATGTGAGTTTGTTTCTAAGACCTTACTTGGCTATTAACAGATAGCTTAGTGGTTTCAAACGCACGGGAGAGTCGAGTTCGAATCCAGTTTAATGAGCGTTTAAACTGTCTAATTGATGTCCGTATTACAAGGTAATTATTGCTTGTTTGGGTGAAGGCGAACATCGTAAGGTAACCTGCTTACCTAAAGTTCTCCATAATGTTTTAAAAGTGTATGTAGTCCGTCAATCCGCACTCGGTCAACGTGGCCGACTTCGGTCTTTATCTACTAAAATATGGGAGAAGAACCAGGACAATGAGTGGGGTAGTTGTGGGTTGTGCTGATGATTTCATTTATAAAAATGAGTACGCTATAGATCCCATATAGGTTTAACGATAGTGTGAAATTTTCACGTAACATTTCAATTACACACATTCTCATTTTATCGAATACTATGTAATGTAATGTAAATTTTAGTAGAAATTAAGTTAATTATTTTCGTAAAAAAAAATTAATTAGGTTTTAAAAACCTATAAAGAAAAGTGGAAACAGTCTGTGTATATGCGGAAAGAAATCTCTGGAAACACGGCAATTGCTTAAAGATTTTTTTACCATATGAAATGTACACTACTCCGGATCGTCAGAGGCTATATATAAAGTGTATATTTATAATAATTAGTTATTGATTCCGCAAGATGTTGGGCAGGACGCTGGTTTATTATAAAATACTAGTTAATTTCGTTATAAGTATTTTTTTAATTAACCGAATATTTGTCTTTTTTTCTTACAATATTTTCATAAAAATATCTATATATAAAATATCAAGAGATTAAAATAAAAACATAGTAGACCTCCTGTCAATAAACTTTAATTGGGGAATCGAACCCAGAGCTCTTCTATCAGCTTTATGTAGAGTAATCCTAACACTCGTCTTTACGAAACAAAAAATAATATAAATACTTACAACAAAATTGTTATATACAGACATGGTAATATCGAAAAGATTACGCAATATTTACTAATAATAAAATTGCGAAATCTTACAGTAGTAAATGGTAAAAAATTAAATCTGTCTGTTTGAACGCCTCAATAATCTCAAAAACTACTGAGTGAACATCAACGGTTTTTACCAATAAACAGATTGATTCAAGAGAGAATTTTAGTATATGAGATACAAATTAAATATTTATAAAACGCCTGATATAATGAGTTTTTACAGAGATTACATATTTTACAGAGATTACAGCTGTATTAATATTTTAAATAATTCTACGATGTTCATCAGAGCCATGTCCAACATGCTCTTTGGTGCCCGAGTTATTATAAATATGCAATATCAACATAATCCACAGGAATCCCACAGCTGGGTCCGAGTCTCCTCTCGCAAAGCCCGCCGTACCGGCTAAGTAAGCTGTGGCAGACTTAACATCCCTTGAGAACATTGCGGAGTACTCTCAGGTGTCAGGTTTGCTCACGAGTTTGTCTTCACCGAAGCAAGCGATAATTAATTTTGTAATACGCATATCATTTGAAAAATTTAGGGACACATGTAGGATTCGAACTCGAGTCAACCGAATGCGGGAGATTGACGTACAAAACACTACACTACCAGAAATTTTGTTAATTGCTTTGCGTTTGTTTGAATGTTGTTTATTGTAATTATTATTTTATTTTGCAGTAAAACTGTTATTGAATTAATGTTTATTAAGCAATAAAGAAACTTGCAATTGTTAATTTACCATTTTAATTATAAAGTAATAAAAGATCAATAATTTATTTTTTTATTATTGTTTTTCTGCTACATGATACGCATAAATTATCTCTGCATTATTTTATCCATTCCACGCACGATGGCGCGACCTTCGCAATCCGGCTTATCTGTTATTACCCCTGTCTTTGTCACTCTTACTTTCCTTATATAGCGTTGTCCTTCACTAACGCAAATAACATATAAAAAAATAGCAAAATTATCATTTTTTATTATTGCATACGATTACTATGGCATTTCTAATCATTTTTTATTATGAGCGTGTCGTAATAAATTAAATAGTTTAGGAGTTATAAGCATTTTACCTAAATCACGCTATCAAAGTTTTTTCAATCTGCTGCATATATACAAACTCGCCGGCCGTTGCTCTCGGGGAGTCCGTGTCTACGCAGGACGACAGTTGTGGGGACGGAGCTGTTCTAATTCCGTCTCACGTGTACGCAAGTAGCTTATGGTGGTACGGCTATCTATTGCGCTAATTCAGTTGATGTCCCGGGCATGAAATACCCGACTCAATGTGATGTCCGACCCACGAGTGGTCTCTTACGGTGAATCTAAGAATCGTTCCCTAGGTAAAACAGGGCTTCTTACACAGGAGGAAATGGTCCTCAACACCACTGCGTAGATCCTTCGACTCCCTTTTTGTGTTTTTTTATTAAAAATATATTATTTTATAGCACATGGTAATGCTTGGTAATATTTATAAGTTTGATTATTTTATCCATATAATATATTTACGAATGTCAACAAAAAATATTTGTATTTTTATTTAAAGTATTTTAATCATAAATTTTATTAATATACATTATTTGTTGATAAGGTACATGTAACTTTGCTCTAGCAAGATAATAGCCGGTTTCTTTGCCTGACAGAGTTTCTATAGAGCATGGATAGCTCTCCATACTTTACAAGACGTGGCGCCGAATGCACCAGTTTGCAGTGTGGATTGGTGATAGAACTGACCAACTATTAACAGACGATTAAGAAAAAAAATCAAATTTTTGATAAATTTAAAACTTGTAAATTTTACCTTTTCTCGTAACAGAAGCGGAAGAAACAGAGAACAAACACTTAACATGTATATCTACCCAAATTGAAGCATTCGGGGCCATAAGAATAAACACTGTTAAAAATATCAAAAGTTTGTATATTTTATAACTAACAGATTGAATATGATTTATGTATTTAAGCGAGAAAATAAAGGAATGTAAAATTATCTGAAAGCTCGCAATTTCTGCTCTTAAATTTATAAGCATTAATAATAACCGGATTGGTTAAAAGCCAAAAAAAATCACTTAAGCATATTTACAAATTCTACGTAGTAAGTTTGTATAGAAATTAACTAATTTTCGTTTGCCGACTTTGAGCAACTTTGAATCACAAATGTCAAACCATAAAACCAACATTTACACGGTAAGTTTGTCATCGCGTTACTACTTTTCATTCAATTAGTTTTGTCTGTTTGTTTCATTTGTAACGGAAATTATGTTTACCTTTAAGTTGTTGTGACCTGGATGTTAATTTATTTTTAAAAGTCCGAGATTGCAACAAATGTTGAACTTATAATGAGAACTAAATAGTAGAAAGTATGATTCATAATGATGTATGGTATAACGGGATATATTTTTGAATATTTTTCGATATTATACAAACATAAATAAATATAATGGTGATGTACTAGAGATACCCGTTTAGCAGTGAAGTGAAGGGTCGATATAAATTAGAAAATTATAAAAGAAAATAATAATACACTATAGAAAATTCATAAATTGTAGTTGTAATTCTGTCGTTTCAGCTGCAAAAAAGACTGTTAAAGAAATTTATTTTAGAGTTGTTTCTACCTAGATATTATGCATTATACTATACCTAGTTATACACACAACATAAGCTACTAAAATTCTAAGTATAATCTAAATGTAATTTTAGAGTGATACGCAAGACAGACAAAGAATTCCAAAAAAAACCTGTTTTGACGGATACTTTGATAACAAAGTCTACATCAAAATTGAAAAAAAAAATATTTCATAAACAAATTCAACCCCGTTACAGTTACATCTGTGTGCCTCAACCGAGAGCTGAACTCATCACCCTTCTTTCGACAGTATTTACGAGCTGCCGTGAATAATTCAAACCTAAAGTTGAAACACTCATAAATTCGAATACGTTACGTAACCCATCGTGTGAACAAGACACGGTGTTCCCACAAGTCTTAAACAGGTTTTGCCTAAAACCGGTTTTTGATGATAACTAGGCAGTTTTCAACTGGTCACACTTGTTATAGTAAGTGGATAACGAATTCGTGACAAGGTCGAATTAGAGTATACACTGCCGAATTTATGTACGACATAACCTTGTTAAAGATGTATTACACGTTTCTTTGACACTGGAATAGCTAATGTGGAGTTGTGGCCTTCCAAAGTTCGTAGTTCCGGGTGTGTGGTTACACGGGGATATGTGTCGTTGTCAGTGTAGGATACTCAAGATTGTTGAGTTTTATACCGATATCGCGACCCAATTACATGGACCGTCTGTCAAAAGTTTGTACAGTCGTCGTAGTTTTGTCGTGGCGTGTGAATTGTGACTTTGATGTAATGTAAGATGAATGTAAAGCGTGAGCACTCATCACAACATCAAGTGAGACTATGTTTGGTGTAAGGTGTTCCGACATAATTTTAGAAAATGTAAATAAAATTTATCGTCAGAAGCTCCTAATACTTATATGTGTCTATTCATAATTATTACAATTTGATAACAAGTATAAATGTTTAAAAGTTAGACATAACGCAACGACCACCGATGTCGACCACCTATTGTTCGATCGCTTGACATATCTGAATCGGATGGTTCAACAAAGGTCTGTACGTTCATTGTTCGTTGGTTTGCCGATGTGCAGTCCCAACCATGCGTTCTCGATTGACCTCAAACGAAATACTTATGCAAAATATTATTACATATCTTTTGGTATAATTAACTATATTTGCTTTGCAATTTAAGTTGATCTATTCGTATTGCACCCCGCTGGCAGACGAGGCAATGATGACATATTGTCGGAAGACTCTGAGTTGAACGACTCTTTCTGTTGGAGGTCGCTGAGCTCTATACAGCTCAGGTTAATATCACAATATTCACATTCTGCCTGAATGTTGACTGTGCGTCTAGAATCGACCGTGTAATATTTTTAATATATTGTGATTACAATGATGTAGAGCTATTTATCACGCGAGTTTCCTGTTTGTTTCCACGTTTATCTACCAATGACATAATAAAAAACTTTAAGCTACATTATTGTGTTACAAATTATTGCAACATAATGTATAACATAATAATGCAATATAATAACATAGATGTTAATGATCTTTAAAATATTTTTTTGATTATTCTATATTCTTGAACAAAACTGTCTGCTAAAACAATACAATAAACTATTAAATTTATGCATGGTTGTACACAAGTGACTTATAGGAGAATCTCTTTTCATTTTATGGATGGAACTTTGAAACATTTTAGATAAAATTTATACATATTGAGAGTTTTAGAAAAAGTATGATTAAATTAAATTATCTCGTGTATTTTATTATGTTTCCTTTCATCCATCCATTCATCAGTTTTTTGAAGTCTACTATAGAACTAAGTCTCCCTTAATTAGGGCCAATAAAACGGATTCTGTCCTCTTTTGTTCTTTGTTTCCAAGGGCTTCCCGTTTCCCGTTGTAATTCTCAAACACTCAACTTTATTTACATCGACGCTGCAAATATATAAATATTAAATATTATAACCATTGGATTTTTCTGTATCGTTTAATTAGGATTCCAAAGATCCAGGATCTAAAGGTCCTTGAGTTTGGGCAGAGTTCCGTTGCTGGTGATGCACCATACTGAACAACTGACGATGCTATTGCGAACCGTTTCTCCTGTGATCGTGTGATCGCTGAGATCTGTGCAACTTAGTTTAATTCGACTCAGTTTTAACTAATTATTTACTGACCACCTTATTTTAGAATGAACATTAAATATTTTTACTTGTACCTTTTTCTATTAAAATGTTGATAAGCGGAATCCCTGCTTCCAGCTTAACCGGCCACACGCCGTTTTGGTGTTGCGTACACATACGGTTGTTGGTTACTTAGTACTATGTGGCAATCGGTGTGCTCATTTGACGGCTGTTGATATAAAAATTTCTTAAACGGTTGTCACAGTCGCTTAGTTGAAGACTTCTTGATTTGTATTTTATTTCTTAACATTTCACCCTCCTGCGAAATTTACTCAATACATATATTTTACTAAGAAATAGCTTTGATATTAAAAACGATTAAGATATTAATTCAATAAAGCTACCTAGTAACATATTACATATAATTCATATATGGAAAATATTTTCAATTTTCAGATTCAAAAAAAAAAAACATCACACGGTATCATCGAGATACCGTAGTAGCCACACTAGTAACAAGTCCCACTTAGTACATATCACTAACGAATCTCCACTATTGTTTCTCTTTTGTTGACGGCACGCCGGTCGCTTCTGTTCCACTCGAATGTTGAACTGGATTGTAGTTTACCTACATCAAAAAAATCTTATATTCCCATCATTGGCTTGATTAAATTTTTAAAACAATGTTATGACTATTTATGTCTAGGTGTATAGGGTCAGTGAGAAAAAATTACAAAGCGCCTGATAGAAACAAGAAACAATTGTTGCAGGTGCGATTGCTCGTTATGAACGTAAAAATACAATATAATATACTTCGATTTGTTTGCACAAGGAAAGCGAGGGCAGGGTACTGGTATATACGTTTGCTCCGCCGTTTGTTTGGAAGCAGCACGTGGAACGGGTTTCCCTCTCTGCCTATATATACATTCATATATACAATAAGTAATGGTAGCTTAATGGTTCGAAAGTCGGTCTCTCGCACGGGAGGCTCGAGTTCGAATCCTGCACGCATCCTTAATTTCAAAAAATTACCAGTATGTGTTTTTTACAAATATCATTTGTATTAAATTAGTATTAATTTACTTTGCAACAACCCGCAAACAATGTATGATGATATATATTCCTATACCAATATCTCATCCCAACGCTCATTCTTCTCAAATCATCAATGGATGATAGACAATCACATTATCCACTCTAGTTTTTATCTGTAACAGTAACTTTGGAATTCAAAATAAATAAGTAAATGTGCATTTATCACGGAGCAAGGAAAGTATTACTAAGTATTTTGTTTGGAATATACATATATTATTTTAAAATCAAATTAATTTAATCGTTTAGGTACTTTATAACTATAGCCGTATCAAAAAAGTGTCATAACATTTGATAAAAATAAATAGTGCAAGAAACACACTTTTAAATCAACATAAGACAATTACAAAGTTATTCCGGAATCCGAAATCCTTCAATTCCACTTGATGGTCAGTGAAAATGTCTAACTCTCTCTCTCTCTCTTCTTTCTTTGTAACTCTACTTAGTGGAGGCTTTTTCACTATTGCTTTGAACACCTATACAATAATGACAACACCTATTGGATTCAGGGTATGAAATATTACAACAAAAAAAAAAGCCAAGGTTGTCAAGTAGCCTATACAACAAACATAATTGTAGGCGTAGCCTTAGGACATTTAATATGTCAATCACGTATCTATCTTACCTACATAATGGGCGTTTAGCTTTAAAACAAAGAGGCAGAAATTTGTCGTTTTACCAAACATCCTGCCGTGTATAGAAACGTGATCCGTTGTTGGCGAAGAATAAAACATTAACCCACGTGCAAAAAAACAAAATACAAATTGTATAGCTGTTCTCGGTCACCCGTATGTCCTTAGGACGACCGGGATAAAGACAAACGTACACTGCGTCGTGCGAATTGCCGAGGATCAGTTTTAAAACGTTGCTTTACAACGTGGAAATTCTGTCTGCATCTTGGGTACCGCAGCACATGGGCCTATTCGTAGATTTTTATTTAAAGTAATAGGTGTATTAAAGTATGTATTAAAGTAATAGTAGTAACTATGTATTATTAAACCAAAACTATATAACTAAGAAATCATAGATAAAATGTTTGTTTCAATAATGAATGTGTGCTTTGTACTGAAACGTTAAAAATGCGACATTTGCGGTGGTCAAACCTTTTTTTTTACTGCTGTAAAAAATATAAAAAAAATTAATTAGTAGGAACATCATGTTACAATATGAAATTATGAATTCATCATAGTGTTTTCTGTAGTTGAAGTTTCTACATGTAAGAGGTATACATATAGACATTGGTTTGTGTAATTATCACATATACACATAATAGCTAAGGATAATTTTATTTGTCTACTTATTATTTATTTACTTTGTATTAATTAATAACATAATATATATTATATAAGACACAATTTTCAACTTTCAATTACAATACAAATTTAAAATTAATTTTCAATTTTACTAGTACGAAACCATTTCCTACACAAATCTGATAAGGCCTTTACCATTATTTTTATTTTGTCGTCCTCGTAGTGATAGAGCAGGGACTTCTGGTATATCTTACAAAATATATACTCCGACCATTGTACGTCGATCCTATTTACGACATTATCTCGACTAACGGACTTTACGTTTGAAATATTAAACTTGGCTAACTTATGACTTTATTTTTTGTTTGTAAAATTAGGTCATGTATAAGTCATTGTACTTTAGGTGACGTGTTTATTCGGGTTAAATAATAAAAAACAGATAACTGAGCAAGTATGTAATTAAAGCCTAGGGGTTTTAACGTTGGGCTCCTGCACTAGGGACTCGAGTTCGAACCCTGTACCATCCTGTACCAATAATTTTCCAAAAAATGCGCCTGTTACATGAGAAAACATCTTTCTCCATAATTTTCACAAAGTTATGTGAAGTCTGACTTTGGCCTGAATTTTTATTATGAAATGAGACACGAGTTCAGTTGTGGGACAATTATGGCTCATAATGATAAAGAATAATAACGTGCGTATTTAGTTTTCACACGGAATGTCATTCGTGTCATTAAACGTCAGTGTCAATACAGCATAAAAAAATATCTGCACGATGTGTGCATATTTGAAGTGAAACTTTTCAATGTTTGGATGGTTAAATTCATACTCTTACTGTTACTCTTATGCACATATTTTGGTAAGGATTAAAATTAAGCGTATAAGGAATGACTCCACTTTCATCAAACTTATATTAATATTATTTTTAATAAATTGTTTTGAAATAACCTCTGTAACCTAAAAATAACATAAATGCGTATTTGTAAGGTAACGCGCACTCGTTTGGATAACCAATATATGATTTTTTTTCTTCCTTATGAAACTAAAAATAATTATTGTTCTTCATCGGAGTGCAATGCCATCTATGCGACGATATTGGTATTAAAAAAACGTTACAGGTTCATCGCCCTGTCTCGTGTGTCACCTTGAATTTTTACTTCAAAAGTAATATTATAAGAAGTTTAACTTCAAAAGTTCATTTTATACCTGGCTAACTTAGCTAACTGCCGTCCATTTAAAATTGGCAACGAAATATTTTCTTGGTGCTTCGTTTGCAGCCAATATAAGCGAGCGGTTGTTTTCTAATGCTTATGGTATTATTACGTGACAGTTAACTTAAAAAGTATTGTAGTTTTTTTTTACATTTTTGTAGGTTCTGTTCTGTTAGGTTAAGTGGCAAAATATAATTATATTAGAGAAGGGCATTTTACAGTTATTATTTCTTTAAAAACTAGTTTTCTGTTAAAGTAATAACTTTCCTGAGTTCAGGGTGCAAGTGTGAAATATCGTTTCTTTTTTTTTAATTGTCTTGTGCGTAGTTTGAGAGCTAAGTGGAAAGCACAATTTGTATGCATTGTAAAAAACAGATTTTTTGGTTTACGTCCGTTGGATTATCTAATTTGTTTGTTTGTTTGTTATAAGAGAAATCAAGTGTGACCAACGGACAAACAGACTAATATAAGTGAACCTATAAGGGTTCATTTTGTAACTTATCCTAATAGTTACTAAAAAATCTCAAATTTCTATAGATATACATATGTGCATCAAAATAATCTTCTCGTATGAAGACATTATATTTATTGAAGATCTTTGTTCAAATATGTGTGTTCACAGTGTACAAGTAACATATAATGTGTGAATTGTTAATAAATAAAATTATGTTCTTCCATGGCATATAAAATGTTGTACCATGAATTGTGCACGGAATAAATTTTATGGATATATGTATAAATATTCCATCAATAAATAAAACAACGTTATTCAAATGGCTGTGCCTTTTCAAAGAGAATCGCAATGTAAATGGAACGAACAGCAAAACCAAAAGGACGCCGTTCTACGTTCCCGAACTCACGTATCTCATGAAGCCTTACGTTTGAGTGCCTCTGGATCCGGACCACGTGTCCAGTACGATTCGGAAAATAAATACATGAAACGCTTTGTAACGGTTGTACTTTAACTCACCTTTATGTGGACTTTGGTTATGTTTTAGTGTTACATGACATCTCATTTGTATATGTCATTGCGTCCTGCAACAAGGAATTTCAATGCGGGTTTGAGATTTTGTGAGTGTTTTTAAAAATACATCATCCTTGGACATTTGAAAGAAATTTAATTTTGAAGAATCAGTCATTACTGGGAGAGTTCAGTTGCCTATATTACAGGTTTCTTGCCTAGTTAAGGTAAACGATGAATTAATTCACTAGTCTCATTACTTGACTGTCATTTTCTACCTTGTGAATGTTGTGTATCGGTACCAAATATTGATGATATAATTATTATTATATTTAACAACAAGGTTTATTTAATTTAAAATGCCTGTTGTGAAGTCGATACGCGTCAGTGACAACTTTACATCAAGTGGATATTTTACCCGTTTGTAAAAAAAGTTTAGCCTACTCATCGATACGAAAAGAGTTTTTCTGTGAAAGCATGTTTCGCCAAACGTATGTCGCTCGGCGAAGTAAAAAAAGGCCGACGCAGTTTTCGGTCGAAAATACGGTGTTCTGGAATTTACAAAGAGAATCTCGTTGTACGTTCAACGACGGTAGAGAGGCATTCGCTCGCTGGTCCCGTCGAGCGATACAAAGGCTTCAGTTTCAGTGTTCGGACCGTGGAGAAAGAAACGAGTTGACGCATCAAGCTGGATTCACATCGGTGGTGCGCCTTCATATGCACGACCAAATCATTTTCTTTAAACATTTTACTAACATTAAATAAATTATTATTACCGATTAAAAAATATAACATTACATAGAAAAAAATCGCACCCTACTAATACGTGCTACTTTCAAAAGTTCTGCCCATTGGTTGTCTGGTAGAGGTTATTGTTGAGGTATCACACAGCCTTTTGTGAAATTCTAACCGTCTCTTAAATTTTCATTTCCTGTGTGTGCACAATAAGTTATATTTGTGTTTGTGTAAATCCTACATAACATTTTGAAACTAGATAAAGCTTATAAGTATAATAAAATTTACCGTGTGAATAACTTTATCATTTTTTTTAAATCACATGAAAATCTTCACAGTACTTTTGGAAATTATTGCGTTTAAAACAGACGAGCACTGAATTTGTTTTACAGCATGCGTAAAGCAACCAACTTCAGTACTATAAAATATAGTTAAAAAAAACTAAAAACACGCTTTCGTAGAAATATGAACTAAATAATTGAAAATAATGTTAAAATATACATCATGTGATCATGTGATCAAGAGAAATAGAAAGAAAAGACAGAGGGAATTTCCTTTAATTCTGTATTCTATAATTTTTTGAACATGTTCAAAATGAGATAAAGTAATTAACAGAAAAGTTAGCTTTAACATAAAAAAACGTGAGGTTCTGGATATTAGTCGTTGAAAGCACCTCACGCTTTTGATTTTGTATATATATGTATGTCAAGCTAATATAAAGCGTGTAAGAACTGTCTTCTTCACAGAGAAGTTATTGCTAAACAATACCTGATAATGTTTACAATGTGTCACTTTTCAGCCGTCATATAACCAATTATAACTTATGATGACAATTTAAATGTTTTTTGTGATGGATTAAGAGAAATTATTGTATTGTCATCGGTTCTCTATACGTATGCAAAATTTGAAACCATTTGGACATTTTGAAATCGATGAAAATGTAATTCAAAGATTCCGTTACATTCATACATACATATATAGATACATAAATACAAGTCATGCTAATATAAAGCGTATAATAAGTAGTCACTACGCAACAAATAGAAACATAACCTTTAGTTATTTAACTTATTCCTCAATTAATTATATAATTAGATTATTTAGTAAATAAATATGTTAAATGTGACGTAAATTGCGCGTTCTAAACGAAAGCCATTAATTTACTTAAAACTACATAAATAATTTATTTTGAGTTCGTACATTTGAAGCGCGTTTTTAAACATTCGGTATTTTACTAACGAAAACTACAAACACAGTGTGTACATTATTTTAATGAATGAATTTATTTATTCAAGCATGTGTACTTAATTGATGTTATTTTAATAGGTTTCCAACATAATTTACTGGTTATACCTGTATACAAATATTTATTATTGGCTAAGCTACACTAATGGATTGCTTAAGAAATCTTAAGAATTGCTTAAATCATCCAATTTGCATCATTCACATTCAATTGAAAATTACAATGGTTACATTTAAATATCAGCGTTAAAGTGTTAATTGTTAATTAAACAATAGACTTAGTGATAAAAGTATTAATTAAATTAATAGCGCGAAAACATATGTTATTGGAAAATATTTATAACGATTAAAATAATTTATCTAAGCAATTCGAGTAAATACAGGGTGTATTTTGCATACGCAAATAACTTATTCTCTCGACGTATACTAAAATAGCCCCACTTGAAGGTCCTGAGTGAGTATGTGAGGAGGGTTCTTCACAACACTTCACTGCGGACGGTAAATTGGACATATATTCACGTCGTCCGGCTTAGACTTGAGTAGGGCTGGATATTCTATATCCAACAACTCAATTAAAACGAAATCAACGATCCATATGACCCATGGTTATTGCATTTTAGTTCGAAGCGTCCTGGAGTTGATTCCCAGCGAGGTAGAAACTTCAATGATGATCCATTTCTGTTCACAGTATGAGTGGTTATCTTTGTACGTTGTCCGTATGACCCACGGTAAGGGGATTTCTAGTGTGGGAGTTTGAGTGTAGTGTTATTATAAAAAAGATTTTTAAAATTTCAGTTATCGTCTAATCGGATCTCTCATGCTTATGGTTTACTTTGCTGAAAAGTGTGTCCACTACTTAATTTTTATAAAAAAAATCAAATAAATACAAATGT
Organism: Megathymus violae; assembly: GCA_003671415.1. Classification (NCBI taxonomy): domain Eukaryota; kingdom Metazoa; phylum Arthropoda; class Insecta; order Lepidoptera; family Hesperiidae; genus Megathymus; species Megathymus violae. The sequence goes on along the minus strand of PDGT01000012.1, from coordinate 823,387 downwards.
TATAATAATATTAACAGAAATTTCATTGATACATTAAAAGCAGCCCATCAAAGCAAACAACCAAAATCCATCTTATCTTCAATTCGATTCGAAGACCTAATCAAATCCATTATCCACTGTTTGTTTGATGTAAATTTGTATTTGAACAATAAAGTATTAAATGTCTCGTCCAAACAAAAATAATTCCAACAGCGATCGCGATCCATTCATTCTCTGGTACCAATTTAATGTTTCTTACCAAGAATTTAACAATAGAATTTCTTGTTCCAATAACAATAACGAACTTTGAATCTCGCTTGTTTGATTAATCTTGTTGTGAGTTAAAAATAAACTTGTGGGATTTTGTACTCATCAATTACTTATTATCGCGAGTAATAGCTGAGTGATATCCGCGTTGGTCGTTGGGGTTCGAGTCTTGCATGTATCTGGAGCATATTAAACTTATGTGCGTATTAAAATGAATTGATTGCTACAACGAAAGCTTGAAAGTTCTCCACTATGTTCTCAGTGGCGTCTTTCATTACGCTCTTGGCCAGCATTATGGGATTAACCTCTTACATTGAGACAGGAAACTGAAGTCCAGCAATGGGATTTCAAATAATGATAGAGTACTAAAGCGTGTCCTATTCTACTCCAGTGGGGACTATTTAAGGGCAATTTGAACATCAAAATTCAGGCCCAAGCCACCGAAGAGATTAAGCGATTGTTAATAAATGTTGAATACAAACGCCTTATCACGTACAAACGCCGTACGGAAGCACTCGTGACATTGTTTACTAAATATATTACTGATGCCTGCAAATTACCGTACCAACACCAGTCCCGCGAAGGTTAAAACTTACTTTGTAATTGCCATGTGTTGTTTTTAAAGATATGCTGAGGAGCTTCTTTCGCCGATTTTTCTCCTCAATGTTAAAGCACCTTTTTGCAACGGCAGTAGAAGCAAAAAACTAAGAGCATAAGAATATTTTTTCAAAATACCTAAATGATTCAGAATTTGAATTTGAATACAATGGAATTCTTATATACATATGTATGTGTTCACTCATATTTCTCTATTTGTCTGTGAAAAAAAGTTAAGTAACAAAAACTCTATTTTATTTCAACAGGAGTTTGGTACAGAAATTCGCATTATCGACAAAGATCGGGTAAATGCCGAGTAACCAAAACAATATGAAATAACAATACATCATACGACAACCGATAACCAAACAAGCTACATGTTATCAAATGTAACCATTCAATTAAAACTCATTTAACTAGAATTATACTCGACCTCTGGCCGGTTAGCGATAACTTAAAAAGTAATGTTTGTTACATTGTTTTAAAATACATTACCATGTTTGAGCGAAAGTATATGAAATATTTGGATATTTAAATTTGTTTTTGTACGTACGCTTACCGGAAGACTATTGCTATGACCACGAACCAAGTAATTAGGTCCAAATATCGATAAAAATACAATAATCGTAAGCATCCGCTACAATTCAGATGTAAGTTTAAAATCTACAGACTGACTCACAGAGGCTTAACGCCGCCATGGCCATTTGTAATCGAAGCGTCACAACTGCGTCGCTGACCAAGAATGCGAAGCCGATGATCTGCTTGTCACCTGGTTCTTTATTATTACAATGGAAATACGTTAAAATATAACACAATTGACTTCAAGAAGAAGCGTGGCCAGGCAAATCAAAACCCCGGTAATACAACCTGTGACCTTTAAAAGGATGGACATAATACCACAGCCTTTTAATTTGTTTAATATTTATCACTCGAATAATGATATATCCACATTAAAACTATTTAAAACTAAATTAAATTAAATTAAATTAAATTAAAACAAAACTAATGTAAACAATCTGTAGGTCGGTCGATTTTTTGGTTTTAGCGTTAAAATTTCGTAACCAATTTGGATTTGACCTTCACATTTCAAAGGCCTATCATTGAGCGTGCGTGGTTGAGTGCGTGAACGCATGAATGCGTGCTGGAGTGAATGTGCGTGTGCATGTATGTTTATCTCTGTGTAGCTGTGTGCTTCTTTCTATACGCCTATGTGGGTGTGTGTGAAAAAACTCATGAATTAATTAAATTAGCAGGATTCATAAACTAACACTTCCAGTATAATTTTATAAATATACATATTGGAAATCAATTGTTCGAACGAGCAATCTCGCTGCAACAAATTAAAATTCTCAACAGGGTAACTGCACCCGCTTTGGGTATAAAATGATAAAGTAAGTGCGAACGTATGTCGACCCTATTTGAACTGTGATAAGAAGAGCCTATCCCAAGTATGTAGTTTATCAAATGTGTTCAACATAACACTCAGCGCCTGATAAGAATTTTGTTTCTATGTTTATATTGAACTTATTTAATACTTATCAGTGTGCTTGCTATACATTTATTTATTATTTTAATCTTCATGGTGCATTTACATATAAAAATCGATATTTTAAATTCGTTTAAAACATTTTATACGAAGAATCGATATATATTGTTATACTTTCATCATTGTAACCTATAATTGTCACACTGCTGGGATCGGACATTCATCATCGGATCACTGAGATGGGGGGAAAGTCATAGTCCGCCATGTTGGCCAAGTGGTGATTGACAGATTTCACACGATTGAAAATACTATTTATACCAGTTAAACAATACATATGTTATATTATATTTTGTCCATGTTATTTTAGTTACCATTTATGTAAAATGGGATTAAAATATTAATAAAAGAAGTTTTTAGTTTTGGTAAAGAAGAAAAAGAAAATTTTGTTGGTAGTGACCCTGCCTTCCGAGCGAGGGATCCCGGGTTCGATTCCCGGCCGGGAAAGACATTGACCTCGGGTCATGGGTGTTTGTGATGTCATATTTGTGTATGTCCATGCCACCCGCAACACAGGGAATCGTAGTGCGGGGTGTGAGTGTGTAATGGCTTTTAACGTTTAAACGTTCATTATATTGTATATATTTATGCTTGGATATTCATTACATTAATACACAGTAATTAATATAACACTATATTTTACTTCAATATTTTAGGACATATTATAATTCAATACAATTATCAATACAGTTAATAACACTTTTACATAGCATCAATCTACTTATGCTGTATACATTTTTTATAATCACTCACATGCACTCTGACTCAAGTTCTGGGAAGAGCTTCGCCTGTTTAGGAGAAACAGTAAAAGGTTTTATTTAACCACGGTGTTGGGATTTTAAAGACGACTGCTTGGAATTCAGGTTGGGAAATGTAGATAACTTTTAAATGACTACCCTATTTTAATGAAGGCGACAAAGTTAAAAAATTTGGAGTAACATAAAACATTACTAAAACTAGTAATAGTTACTTATCCAACATATTATATTATTAAGTATAAAGATAATAACTAGCAAAGCCTCTGAAAATAAAAGCTTAATTAATGTCCAGTTAAGTTTATGTGAACTTATTATTAAAATGATTTCACTTTTTTGTTAATTAACAAGTAAAATTTGCTAATAAAGCTAAAGATTTTCATCGCAAAAATTTGTAATCAGAAAATCCCACGCAAACAAATCGCTTTCACTCTACAACTGCGGACAAACTTGTAACTTTTGTTCCAATTTAAGCCTCACAAGTTTTGTGTTAGATCTTAGATAAATTTAATAACTGCCCATTATGAAGCTGGTCCGGAGACTCATTCGGGATTTTGTTCATAAGATTAATTAGGCATGTCATAAATAATTGTAGCTCGTAATTTCTTGTTTACGACAACCTCATTAATCAACGTCTCCTTACTAACTTAATATTTAATTTTTCTTTCTTATCTCCCGGTCTTAAGACCAGTAGACTAATAGCCTATTACCGACTTAAGGTAGAAAAAGGCGACCCTGAGGCTATATATTTAATAATCATAAGTTCTGAAGGTTTTATACTAATTTATGACGAGTGTAACTTCATCTTACTTAAATTCATGTGGGTTTATAATTGATAAACATATTCAAGTATTAACGGAAAATATTCTTGTATAACGTAATGCATAACATTCCTTCACAACTTTAATATAAGTTCAATGTTATACGGTTATCTAAGCAAATATTACTGTAATAAATATAAAATTTAAATATCATTTATAATTTGTACGAGTTTGTGTATATGCAGAGGAGTCAGAATCACGGGCACATATTTGAAAAATCTTTAACCATTTGAAAGGTTTATCATACCGGATAGACAATTATTATAAAATATACATACATGTACTTTCTTACTTAATTTCTTCTCATTTCCCGTCCGATAGCACATCAGTTATACCTTTGGTCTTGCTGACGTCCTTAGGCAACGGTGATCACTTACCATTAGGATGGCTGGTGTGCTTGTTTATAAAAAAAGTATATAAATATATATAAATTAGCTAGATTCACGATGATATACCCGTCAACTATATCACAATCTGTGTTAATTCAGATCGACATTTCAACGTATAATTAGATAAACCTACCTATAATTATTCAACCCAAACCAAACAAGATAAGCCGCTAGTTAGTTTTATAGAGATTCAGGATGGAAGTTCAGGGGTATGAGGAAAATATGGAACTTCTAACGCTGATAGAGGCATAGTAGATATAGATTCAAAGGTAGTAATAGTTGTTTTAGTGCACTTACTATGTATTTGTAAATGTAAAAACCTTGGTTCCTCAAAAGACCGTTACTAGTTTGTATTACAAATCTTTATGCTCTACCAAGGTTTTGACCATGGTGCTTGTGTCTGCATCAAGTTTTGTACAAAATTGTGACATTACAGATAGGATTGTGTTTAAAGTAACCTTACATTTCATGAAGGTTTTTCTTTATGATACCATAAAAACAGAATGGCCTATTCTCTATTGCAAATTGATACTCTAGTTTTAAAAGGTTATACTTCTAAAAAATTACTTAAGTCACACAACTGCCCGTAGGACAAGCTCGTGATCATGACTGGTTCGTTACGGGTACTTTTAAAAAATAAGTAGAATCTGTCAAGTGTTTTTAAACCTTATAATTGCTGTCGTTTGGAACTAATCGATAAAGTTAACTACCTAAAAGTTCGATCAAATTTACATAGGTACCGATAAAATCTAATCGTTTCTTGTTAGAGGGTTTTGAATATAATTTAATTTATAAAATGCTTCAGTGACATTCACAACTTACTCTAAAGGTAGCAACAGTAATGCAGGGTAGTGTCACGTGAAAACTTAAGCCTATTCAGTTGTACAATTAATTGGCAATAAGGGGCAACGTATTATGGGTATCTGTATTCGATAACAGTTCGTAAGGATTCGATGTTCCTGTAACAGAGGAGAGTGAATAGGAATAGAAATAGAAACGTTAGTGCATTGAACATCTTAGACGTCACCGTGACTTATCATCAAATGGGATTCTGTTAATTAACTTATTTTATGTAAAAAACAGGTTTTTAATTCATCGATGGTTTTGACGTTTATAATTTTAACAAGCTTATTAATAAATTGTTTTCTCGTTTCAGGTACCTAATGATTGATACTGAAATATGAAAAACTCTTATTGTCATCATTACAAACCATAGCTGTGCCACTTCTGGGGTAGGTTTTCCACTAGGAATAAGAGGAGTAAAGACAGGAGTTACATATGTTATACAGGTCTGAATTGAGGAATTGCACATATGTCGAGAATATTATTACATTCTAGGTATGTCTTATAAATTTTTATTTGCACAATATTTACTTCATCAAAGCAAGTTATAATAAAGTTTTATACGCACATAAATTAAAAAAAATGTGTCTGCAGAATTCAAACCTAAGTCCCGTAAAAGATATTGAAGTTCAAATCACTTGTCTTTCACTTCTCCGATTAAGCTCGTTTCATGCATCTGTATGCAAATTTAAGTTGTCTAAACACGGGATGTGATGGAGCTCCGTAACCGTAACCGAAACTATCGGATATCCGAATTAAAAATATATCCGAAACCGTAACCCGATAAAAAGTTTCGAGTAATTCCGGATAGAGGCTGAGTCTAAATTAAACACATTATGACAGGTTATCGCTGTCTGAGTCGATACACTTATTAATTTATTATATTACTTTTAAGATTTTGTTCCATGATTATAATACTAAATAGAAAGAAAGAAAGTCAGAGTGTGACCTTGTAAATTCTATTGTATATATTTTTAGTTTTAAATATTCTAATATCTGAAATTATCCGAAACAATCGGATAGTCAGAAATAATTTTTACCCGTAACCGTAACCGAAAAGAGTAAAATATTATTCATATATCCATTTATCGTATCCATATCAAGATTTTAAATTTCATATCCATAACATCCCAAGTCTAAATCACGCTCCGTTAGGGGTCAAGGTGAGAAGAAATTAAAAAATGAAATCTACATCAATATGAAAACATAATGTTCTTAACCTTTTTTTATTTAACAATAAAGAATGAGGTACAAAGTAATACTATTTCCGTTCGGTATACTGCGAAAAATAGACGAACCAAACAATTTTCCTTTGCAAGAAATTTTCAAACACAAGAGGCTCTAAACGAAATATTTCCCTACGAGGGTTGTTTAGTAGCGTGACTGCGTCATTTGAAACGTGAAATAGTTATTACATGAACACACTCTTACGTTCAAAATGGCGGATTTACGTAATAAGCGTGTGACACGCTAAGATCTGGCAACAGGTACTTTTACCCTAATTTGAGCTGATCATCGTATTTGTCGTCGCATAATGTCGTTCGTGTAAGATGTTTTAATTATATTAATACACAAAAGTATCAACTTGTTTTATATTTTAATACTATAAGTAGTGACGGTAACAGTCATAAACTTTTATATTATTAATTAATGTGAAGCTTAAAATAAAAGTAGAGTATATGATAATTACAGAGTAAGCTTCTAATATCTTCAGAGGGCTCAGGACCGATCAGAGTGGCGTAAGTTAGGGGAGGCCTATGTCCAGTATTGGACCTCCAAAGGCTGATGGATGGATGAATGGATGAAGCTTCTAATTTAACAGCATAGAATGGTTGCGGCGCTAATAATTCCAGGCGTCGTTGTCCTTGATCTACTATACTATGATACAATAAGATCTACCGCTGGTGCCCTGGATTCGTTTGCATAGCACCTTATATGTTAATTTAAAATGAGAATGTCTTCCAACTTTTCGTGACGTTACCTTATTCTGTGCACGTTTTGCAGGTGACCTTCTGAGGATAAAGTGAAATGATATATACTTGTTACGCGGTTATGAATATCTAATGAAAATTGTAGGCCACTGGTACAAAGCATGTTACGAATTTTTGAATGATTCATGAACCTTGACGAACGCAAATATGTATTTACTTATGTCAAATCTTCTTCTTCTTCTTTTCGAATCGATACAAGTTCAAATTTTGCCCTACCAGAACTTGACCACTCTGACAGCACTTTCGGTGGCTCTCAGCAAGTCCTCATGTGTGCAGCTATCAGGACAAGCGGGACAGGACAATAGGTGTTGCATTGTTTGCGGGGATGCACCACACACGCATGCATCGTTACCTCTCCCAGAAAAGCCAAATAACATCCACACAGAACGCCTGATGGTCAATAGACAATGCTGCCTGGAACGTTCGTTACACGAAGAGCATTACGTAAAGGTGGGGGTATCCGCCTTTTAACTTACTCTCCGAAACTGCAACTGAATCACACTGAAACCATCTCATGGTCGATTCTAAAAGAGTGATAGCTAGCCAGACAGGTTAAGATCATTACTGAGAAAGAGTTAATGTTGAGATGATTATAGATAGACCAAACTCAGCTACCGCTAGCGGGATTTGGCGCTGTTCAACAGGATTCATCACAAACAGAGGATGTTACTTGGACTTAATGTTAGATTACTTCATTAAGTACTCATATTTGACAGTCTGAATACATAATAAATATGTTTAAATTGTAAAATTTGTATTTAAAGATAGTTTATGGAATAAAGGACAAAGAGCATTATTATTGAATTGTCATTCATATTTATCCTCGGCCTGCAATAAAGTAGCTGTAATAGCATTTTGACTTTCAATAAATAAAAATATATTTTTTTTTATTTATGTAAAAATACCTATTTTTATTAATGAAATTGATCTATTGATCCGAGGCTTTATCGCTCTGAGTATCTTTCGCTTAAAAAAACACAAATTAATTCATACAAAAAACAAAGTATTTATCTGCGTTAATAAGAAATGGGTTTCCGGATCCGGACGAAGTTTCGAGTACCTGATGAGGAAGTTACTTAAGAATCGATTGCAAAACACACAGAAAAAAAGAGCTAACTGATAGACAAAAGAGCGAGTTAATATTGCATTGAGATTATAATACACAGCCATGTATAAAGTTACAATTCACTCATCGGGAATTGAGATTCTATTGCAACATTTGTTCCCACTGAATAGAGGTAGACAAGCGAATTAAAAACGTGTTAAGATAATAAGATCTATACAAAGCTATTTTGTTTTATCTGAGTTATAATTACATTCCTGACCAATGTGTTGAAAGTCAACGAGGGAAACGAAGAAAACGAACGCTTTCGACATTCATCAGTATTAAGTTATGGATAGAAAATGTCGGATCTGGATACGGATACGATATATGAATAGTAATTTACCGGGTTCGATTACGGTTACCGACATGAAATTATTTCGGATAATCCGATTGTTTCCGATAATTTCGGTTACGGATACGGAGTAACACAACATCGCTGATCAATATAAATTAATCCATTGTTGTAGAAAATACAACGTAAAATTCGGAAATTTGGGTAGTTAGGATATTTGTATGAAATCTCAATTAATGTGACGTTCAGTTTGACAGCTCTGTTCAGTGAAAGATTCGGCTCGCCTTCTCGACGAACTGGCTGACTGAAACAAGCCACAGCCTAAAATATAAAATAAAAAACACTTAATGTTTTTTGCTAGGCGCACTTCACGTCTTCTTCATTAGTAAATTGCAGCCATATGATGTAGAGAAAAGTTACGTTTTTTATTTTATCATAATAGCCGACAAACGAGCAGACGAGCCACCTGATGGCAAGCGGTCACCGTCGCCCATGGACATCAGCAAAACCAATGGTATCACTGATGCGTTGTCGGCCAGAAAATTAGAAGAAGGTTAGAAAGAAGGCACTGGCTCTCAAGCTAAAATCTATCCTAACATTATAAAGAGAGAGCACGAATTTGTGAGTTTGTATGTTTGCTGAGGGCAATCTCTGAAACTGTGACGTCAACTCTAAATATTTTTAACCATTTGAAAGATACATTATTTTAGATGGACATAGGCTATATATTTATGTAACTTATCGTTTATGTCATATATTTAACCTGATCGAAGTCCGAACGTGACACTGGCTAGTAATGTAGATGTATCGTAAGTAATTCTAACACCGTTTATTGCTATGCAATTCAAGAATCTTCTCTGCTATTACGTAAAGTTAGAAATATAATGCGAGTGAAATATAAATTCAGTGGCGATAACAGCTGACGAATACCAATATATACCGCCAAGTTTGTTTAGACAACGCATTATGAAGGATTCCGTAGTTACGAGCGTTCTGCAACGATATTTAGTTTAAAATGTTGATATAAATGAATAGATGTGGCCATGCGAACGAGTTTTTCACTGTTTAGATACCAAATAGTCAGCGCCATCTCTTGGGATACTTACGAATTACCACGAACCTAAAACCAACTACTTTGTACCTTTGTCAATAAGTTGCATGTAGTATATGCACATTGAGTGCATGTATAATGCATATATGAACTAAGTGAACAAGTAAGTCAATTGGCAACCTTAAATTATTATAATATTTATTTAAAATTATAAAAATCTAAGTATTTTTTTCACTTTCTCATAATTTTGTATATCTACGCTACCCGCGAGCCGGCAACAGAAAATTCTGGTGGAGGGTGTGAATGTGTGAACGTTATAATATAGTATATTAATTTATATTTGATAACAGAACCCTAAAACCCGAGCCCACATAACGAATACTGAACATAGCACGAAATATAAAAAACTACCCGTGAAAACCCCGCCTAATCCACTATAACACTCGTCACGCATACGTAACTTTCATGTCGTTTAAAAAATCGTTATGTCACTTTCACTTGTATGTCACTGTCTCGTGACGTGATACTAAAAGTGTTGAAGTACTTTTTTTGACATTTATCGCATTTGTAATGTTTTTTTTTATTGATACGAAAGTTATAAAAATATTAACATGAAAGTAAGTAATAATGATTAAAAATATAAGATATATAACCGCGCGTTATAACGGAACGGATTATTATTTGTTTATAAACATATTTTCACGTCAACCAATACACTTAACTGCAACATCGAACGAAGTAAATAGTATACGTCTTATTTTATGTACTTACTTTTGTAGAGGCACTATGACTGAATAAGTGTTTCTTCTTTTTCTTCTATTGCTTCCACACGAATCACTTTATCTATTGTCAAAAACGGCATCAAAATAAGTGCAGTAATTTTTGATAATAATTATGAGATTCAGACGATAGTTGCTGTTGTAAACTAAGAGTGATAAAAGTTACAAAAAAAGGATTTTTTGTTTTTAATGTTAAAGCCGCCAAACGAGCAGACGAGCCACCTGGTGGCAAGTGGTCACCGTCGCCCATGGACATCAACAAGACCAAAGGTATCACTGATGCGTTGTCGGCCAGGAAATGAGAAGAAGGTAAGAAAGAATATACTGGCTCTCAAGCCCCCAGCCGGGCACGAGTCGCCTCTTGCGACACCTCTTTCTATCAGCATGGGATTATTCTATAAATAAAAATATAATACACGATTTCAATCCCTGAAATAAAAACAAGGAAAGTCGTTTCTTGACTACCAGTTCCATTTTTCTCTCTAATGGACGACATTCATTTGTACCCCACTTGGATTAATGGCCTACATATTTGACAGATGACACACTTGAATACAGGAATAAATACATAACAACTCAGTTTTTTATTGGTATAATAGTAAATCATAAATCACATTTGGATATTCGTAAAAAAAACTAAACTTTCAACGTTTATACATTCGTACCTCCTTTTATGGCTATAAATGTTTAAAGAGATATATATATAAATAAGATATATATAAGAAGATAGATAAGAGAGGGATATATATAAATAAGATATCATAAATGAAAAATATCTAAAATAAAACATTTATCTCACACGTAAATATCCGTTATGGCTGGGGGTCAAATTCGGTCCCCTTCGACATGCAGCATCCTTACGAAACTTACAGGATATTTTTATGTGCACAATTTACAATTCCCGTATATTGTAATCATCATAATTGTTAAAAAAATAATAATTATACCACGGCAACAACTACTCCATTCCTTTTTTAAGTTAAGATTTAACAGATTAAGCTGAAACTCAAAACAATTATTGAGGTAAAACAGGGTTTAAGATGAAAAAAAAAACATTACTCCACTTCTCTACATAGTTTTGTAAAGAAAAGTTTACGTTGCTAGCGTGTTCTTTGTGAAGTAAGTTAGTGTAATTGTGTGCTAGAAATCTATTAACACGAACAAATACTTTCTATTTACCTAAAGCAAAATGTGGAATACACTTACAATAATACTTCAGTCTAAGAAATGATTTTGTGTAGAGCTACGATTATCTAGACTTCTAGACGTGTCAATGATATGGAGGTAAGACGCGTTGACGGAGTACAAACGAACGCTAAGGGTAAGCAGATAATTATGATAAGCTTATAAGTGGCATTGGAGTTGTATTCAATTCTAATTTTATTAATCAACCATATTCATCACTTCTTCGTATCAACTAAAAACTTTTGCAAAAGTATTCTTGCAAATCCATCGAATTGTTCTCAAGATGACTAATGCAGGTATATTATATACTACCTAACTGTTCCAATTATGCAATATGATAGGCAGTCAATCATTCAATCGGACATCGTTCTCATTTGTTTGTACCTCGTAAACTGGAATACCAGACGATTGTTATAGCTATTTTGATTTGAAAGGGATTATTCTTAGACAGGTACAAGTTTGACCTTCTTCACATGCTTGCAGAGTCAAAATTTCTACTACATAACCCTAAGTAAGGCCTACACAATCAATAACAAGATTTATTTGTAATTAAAAAGAAAAATGTACGGTAAATCATAACAAAAATAATAGATTATGGATATTTAATTAAATTGAATAAATAGTAGTTGCTATTAAAGTCATTTAATAAATGTTATTTTGGTACTAACTACATTTTAAATGTCAAGTTTATGTAGTTTTAAACACTTATTTAATAATAATAATATTTGTATTTAACACTATTAATGATAAAATAAAGAAAGTAAAATCGGGAATTCACCGAAATAAGTCCTTCATCGTCTTTTCTGTTAGCATATGGAATTTTTCTCTATCCATAGTATAAGCTCAATCTCTGGATTGTTTCATTAGGCAAGTTAAGGAATATTACTTGTCTATGTAACTCTTCTCTTATTTTCCTTGCGCTTTCCTGCTTATGACTGTCTATCTACTCTTCTTCTGTGTATGAGTTTTTGTTATTTATTCATGCGCTTTTCTGCTCAAAATCTACTATTATGCTGCTCTCTACGTCTAGCGATTAGTGTTTCGCGTTGTTTGCACAGCGGTATTTTCACGTATTAACTCATACCTACTCGAAAATTGTACGAATTTTAAGTTTATCCATGGCGTCAAAAACTGCGACAAGTTCACAAACACAAAACACCGTTTAAAAACAAATGACCAAATTTGAAATCAAAATAACACGGCTTTCGAATAAAATTTATTCGAATTTCGAATTGCCCGCCTATCCACAGACTATTAAATCTGAAAATGCTGGTTGCAAAATCTCCAGTTTCACAGGTAAAGACCTATTATTGAGTAGTGATGACACGCGAATCCAAAATGACGACACCAAACATTTTACTATCACATGATTATATGTCCCAAACATCGCAACAACTAAAATTATTCTATAACTAGACGTTACATAATAATAACGTATTAAATTATCATCTGTCTGACTGTCACAGCCATTTCCGTTCTTCGTGATGATGTGACCTCCATACAATGGACATAATAGGAAATGACATCACACCATGTGCGCATAATTTAAATCGCACAGAGATTGGATGTGATGACCTCCGTGTGGACGTGACTGCTCGCCATATACCACGAACCGGTGCCAGCAACTTCGCTTGCGTATATATATTTTTTCAATCCACTTTGCCCAAACATTCAATATTGTTATTGGAGTTTTTTTTTTATGCCTTGGGCATGCAAACGAGCAGACGGGTCACCTGATGGTAAGTGTTCACCGCCGCCCATGGACACTAGCAACACCAGGGGCGTCACAAATCCGTTGCCGGCCACAAAAGAAATGATAAACCCGCTTCTTGAAGGATCCCATGGAGTACTTTCAGTGTACTATATATTGCCCATATAGGAAAAGTATGAAATTTTAAATATACGCATCGTCTCTAATTCCGATAAATTGCCACAAACTTCTTCCCTAAGGAGCGTTTTACCTTCTTCTCCTGTTTACCTAAGCGTAATATACAGGATTAATAAAAAAAAGTAGTTCTATTGCGAAAATATTAAGATATACCTAACCCTTTTATATTGTCCTCGTGTTATATTATCTTAATTTTTTCCACCTATTTACAGACATGCGTGGACAGTGGTGGCCCCTCATCAGCAAGTAAGCCATATAAGTTATATATATATTGGCGACCCCATAGCCCAGTTGGTAGTGACTTTGCCTGCCGAGCGAGGGGTCCCGAGTTCGATTCCCGGCCGGGGCAGATATTTATGTGACAGATAAATGTTTGTTCTCGGGTCATGGATGTTTGTGATGTCATATTTGTGTGTCCATGCCACCCGCAACACATAGAATCCTACTGCGGGGGTTTGAGTGTATAAATGTTTATTATTATTATTTTAAGTTATTTGTAATGTTTAAGTCATATTATAGACCACTGACTCTGATTTCCGGTGTTGTGAGTGAAATATCATATACACAAAAAGGGATTTCCCAATCACCCAGTACCCGAGAGCAAAAATTATAATCTGGAACCTTAATCTTTGTCTCAAACTCAGGACTCCTCAACAGGCAACATGGCAAGGGTCGGAACTAATAAATAAGTTACACACAAGAATTATATCAATGGAAAACTTGCACGGCGGAAATTTGCCTTTCACTTAAGGAACTCTGTGAAAGAAATCTGTTTATAAACAGCAAAGACAAGAAAACTTGTAATGACATTTTTAATCAAAAACTAGGACGAAGCGTCAGGTGTTGCATTAATAAGAAAATTCCAAATAACTTTTTTTCATTCCTCTTCATTCTGTTTTGATCTTAGGCCCGATATTGAGGTAACTGAATATAATGCATAAACAACTTTATAAACATCCTGTTTTTAATAACTATTGCAATACATATTCAGACTGATCTGTTAAAAACTGGATTTGTCCCTTCTTTGCCGTCGACCGTTGTTGGTACCCGTTGATTTGCGTACGTACGTAAGCCGAGGTTGTAATTTGTGAAATAAATTAAAGATGTTTTACTTACACCGTTGCATTAATCTTTATTGTTGCAAATAGCAAGAACAGAATGATAAGCAAAGGTTATAAATATCAGTTATATAAATATATGAGTTGTCCGAGAATATCAACCACGATCGTCCATTCAGCAGGCAATCACTACCAACTAAGATATAAAATCGGCTGAATCATACCGTCACCATACCATGTTAACGACAGGCACTTCACCCAAACCGCGATTCAAGATTATTCAGAGCGTTCGTTAACTAAAATAGACGAGGGAGTGAGATGCCATCACAGTGGATCTAGCACAATAATCACCTCACCCAGTGCTCTAGAAATTTCTAAAGCACACTCCGGTTGAAATGCCTGATCGCATACCGTCCTTAATACGGCATCGTGAACTAAACATATCCGACCTCAAACGGTATTCACAACAAGCAGAATTCGTCCCGCGCAATCCCTAGAGACACTTCACTAGCAACTGAAATCTACTGCAGACTGGTTAACGCCGGATTGAACTGGCTTACACCGGATTACATTTATTAAAAGGCTATGGATTCAGCAGATTGCCTGCGCTATATTAATTTTATTTCAATGCATTTTATATAGGAATTAATCTTTGTTCAGATAAGTAGGGAACTTTTTTTAATTATCAATAAATATTCCTTTCAGCATCGGTGAGAAAACGATAATTTGATATTTCTTTTTAATGGACCATCTTTTTAGTGATGTTTATAATCAAAGAAGGACAAAAGACGTATTTGAAACAAAGAAAAACAAACACAGAACTTCTACTTGCGTACTTTTGTTTATAGTTCTTTGATATGATTAGGAACTATATGAATTAAATTTTTCCGTGAGAAATAAAAGGGTATATTTACCAGGTCATTAGGGTCAAAATTCAGAAGGACTAGAAATTATTACGGACTTTAAAATTATAACCAGACTAAAAGTGATTGAGATATTATATTACATGTACTTTAAAATATTAAATGATCACACCTACCTGTTCCTTAAAAGTATTTAGAACGTACTCTCACTCCTCATGCGTACCTGGTGTTTATCTTAAATGAAATAGACTAGTGGGTTTCATCTTCTTCCCTTAATAATTTATATCGGATCCTTTGCCTGCGGGAGGGCCTTATGTTGGCTGTAAATAATAATACAATTTTATATAAAAAACTAAGTACGCTAGAGTATCTGAAGGATTAATTGTATTAGCGATCTGTGTGTGTGAGTGAGAGACAGGTTTAAACAAAATTTTCTTTATTCGATTCCCGAATTATCTTCCATATGTAGAAATACTATGCTTTTTGGCGGTGCTTGTACTTCGATTATACGAAGAAATTGACACTACAGTATCCATCAAAGGGAAAAAAGAAGTGTACAAAATTTTGTTATTGTCATTTGTCATATTCGCTTTGGTAAATTTCATTTTTAATTCATTTTGAATTAATCAAACTGTCGACTGCAGTAACATTTCTGGAATATATTTATAGATCCAAGATTCATCTCCTGTAAAAATGTCGTTAATATGTAAACACGGGCATGATTTAAATTACTTTGATACGTAATTAATCTGTATTACTTGTAATCATATTTTTATACGTAAACTAAAATATTTATCGCTAGGATCCTAATATACAAAAAAAATCGCAAAACTTTCTGCGTGGTACGATATACCATGGACAGAAGACGTTTATTGGACGAAAGGATGGATAGTCTTTAAAGCTCTTATTTTAAATTAAATATTAGTTCCATGCTCAAAGAGAAACGATTTTTATATTTTTACTTATTTCTGCAGACATTAAGAAATAAGAAGTTCGTCTCCAGAGTTTTGCAGCAAAGCGTTCAAATCTAAAATTATCTGATAAGCAACATTAAGTGGGATAACTTGTGGATAAATTCTGTTTATGATAAAGAAGAAGAAAATTTGAATAGAATTTTTTTATCAATACTTGTGAAGAAAACGTTGTTCCTGATTTGAGCTATCCTATTTAAGAAAATTTTAAATATTCATACCAATTTTAAATTGATTTTGAACAGATTTTAGAAAATAGAGTTTTTAATAAATGTAGAAATTTTGTGACATAATAGATTTTAACTAATTTTGTATCGACATTTTATCGTATCCCTCTACTATAAGTATCATACTTATCAATAATACTTATTATGACTTACCTTTTTGTAGAATATAATTATATGTGTTTTTTTTTTTTACTTGGGCATGCAAACGAGCAGACGGGTCACCTGATGGTAAGTGTTCACCGCCGCCCATGGACACTAGCAACACCAGGGGCGTCACCAATGCGTTGCCGGCCACGAAAGAAATTATAGACCCGCTTCTTGAAGGATCCCATGTCATAGCTTGGAGGAAACACCGATGCAGGAAGATCGTTCCACAGTTTACACGTGCGTCGTAGAAAGCTACGTGAGAACCGAACTGTGGACGAATGCCAGGTATCCAGGTGGTATTGATGGAACCTGGTACTCCGCGATGTGCGGTGACGAAAATTAACCGCAGGGATTAAACCAAACAGTTCTTCAGAACATTCCCCATTATACAGACGGTAGAATACACACAGAGAGCTTACGTCTCTCCTCAACTCAAGCGACTCTAGACCGTCTGTAAGCTTGGGATCGTCGACAAGACGAACGGCTCGCCGTTGAATGCGGTTGAACGGATCCACTTGGCCAGCTGGGGCTCCAGCCCATAGATGGGAGCAGTACTCCATGTGCGGTCGAATTTGCGCTTTGTAAAGCATAAACCTGTGCTTAGGCATGAAGTACTGCTTAGCTCTGTTGAGCACTCCCAATTTTCTAGCAGCTAGTTTGGCCTTACTAACCAAGTGGTCCCGAAACTGAACTTCATTCGAGATGTCAACACCAAGGATCCCAATACTTTTAGAGATGTTAAGAGGAATGTTCTGGAACTGTGGTGCTATGACGAATGGGTTTTTTTTAGCGGTTAACGCGCAAACTTGTGTCTTCTCGGGGTTGAAATGGACTAAATTAAGTCTACCCCATTCCGAGACCCGCTCCAAAGATGTCTCGACTTCAGACCCAAGTTTTTTCCTCTTCTCCTCAATTTGCACCCGAGAAAGATTTGCCCGGCCTGTGTAATGAGCATGACCCGTACTGTCATCAGCATAGCAATGGATATCCTCGATGTCGAGCATATCATTGATATGCATGATGAACAGTGTAGGTGAAAGCACAGAGCCTTGTGGGACGCCAGCATTTATGGGCTTCGTGTCCGAGCATGCTCCATCAACAACGACCTTGATACTTCGCTCCGATAAAAAACTAGCAATCCATTTGCACAATTTCTCGGGTACTCCGTAGGAAGGCAGCTTATACAGTAATGCTTTGTGCCACACCCTATCAAAGGCCTTTGCAACATCCAAACTTACAGCCAATGCTTCTCCCTTGCTCTCGATTGCTTCCGCCCAGCAATGAGTAAGGTATACTAAAAGGTCGCCAGCCGATCTGCCATGGCGGAAACCGTATTGACGGTCACTAATCAGCTGGCGATCCTCTAGATACCGGAGCAGTTGGGTGTTTATTACACGCTCCATTAGTTTGGAAAGCAGAGAGGTTATAGCTATTGGTCTGTAATTGGATGGATTTGACCTGTCTCCTTTTTTAGGAATAGGGTGGACTAAAGCTACCTTCCATGAAGACGGCACGATGCCGGCAGAATAGGAGAGTTGAAATAAGCGCGTTAAAACCGGGGTCGACTCCGGAGCACACGTTTTCAGCACAATAGCAGGTACACCATCTGGCCCATTCGACTTGCTGATGTCGAGGGAAAAAAGAGCTTGACGCACAGCATTCTGCGGGATGATAGGCGGTGTGTTACCTCCGTCATCAACACTCGAATTCGACGCAAAGAGTGTGCCCAGTATTTCGGCTTTCTCTTTTGCGGTGTGGGCCAGGGTATTATCTGCTCTGCGCAAAGGAGGAAGGGACGATGCACAGAAATTGCCTTGAATGGCTTTGGCCAGAGACCAAAACGCTCGGCTACCACACGGATAGCTCAGCAGTCTCTTGCCGGTTCTGTGTATGTGCCTAAACTTTGCCGTGGTGATTTGCTTCTTTGTGGACCACGAGGCAGCATTAAATTTCTTTTTCAGCTGACTCACAATGGTGCCTCCAAGCTCACGCGCCTCTACCCAATCCTGATAAGCATATCGTTTCAGGTTTCAAAAATATAATCAAATAGTTACATCTAAAAGATTTAAATAACTATTTTATTTCGGTAAATTTATAACAAAATTATGCTACGATCAAATGATAAACTTTGTTTAAAGGCTTGTGTAAGGGTACATTCAGTCAACTACGTAACTCAATTAATCTGTGACGCTGCCTGTAGAGTGCACGGTCCCGAATTCGATTATCTGGTAAAGTATTTGAGTTACAGATATGTATTTTTCTATCTTGTTGAGTGTTTAATGCTGTATACAAGTACACTGTGATATACATTAGTGACAAGAAATATTTAAAATACAATACAATACAGAATGATGTCAGGAGATAGGTTAGTCGTACGACTTGTGATTTATTATCGAATTAGATAACAATCTTCTTGTAATAAGCAATGAAAGAAATATGATTAATATTGATTAATCAAGATGTGGTCGAGAGTTCAAAATCATAGTGTTTTTATTATTTACTAGCAGCTCGTCCCTGCTTTGTTAATGTTTAAAAAATTATCCTAGTTATATTATCTTGATCTTCCATAAAATCAGGTTTTTTTTCTCAACAAAATTGATTCATTCAATGTGTAATGCCTGTCGCTCTGTTCATAGTCCATTTTTCAATCACTTGCTAGTGTTTGATTGAGCTGTTTCACATGATTTTGAAATGTTAATATTAATCTATAAATTAATTTAAATGTACTATGGGGACTGGTAGTGGTTGTGAGCTTAAAATAAATTTAGCACGTTTTTCAAGTAACACGATTTTTTTATTGGGGCCCTAAATTCATATGTATTCAAGGGCCCCTGCATATTTTAACGTGGCCCTGAGTATCCAGTATGTATCCGGTATGTATCTAATTTGAACAATAACGAATATGTTGCGTTGTTTTAATCATCGAGTCCAGGTCAATCGATCTCTCTAGCGCATGGTACACCCAAATTACCCACGAACGAGGTTTTAGAAAAGGAACCCTAGGAACGTTTCTAGTACCTAGAAATCACAGTACAGTAACCACCTGCTTGGCTAGCTGCCGCTCACCTTCTACAATCAGCTGTCAAATGTTTTGTTCGTCTTATACTACAGTGGCTGAAAGCCAGAAAAAGGCGGTCTCCATTGATTTGATTTACAACGATTTGAGCTTACAGATGTCTATGGGCGGTAGGTGACGTTAATGCTTTTGGGGTTATGGACTTCCACGGGCGGCGGAGACCAGGTACCGTCAGATGACGTATTAACCGTCTTCTCGTCGACAACGTGTCAGCGACATACCTGATTTAGTTTGATATGCGTGTCCAGTGACCACCTACCAGAACGAACCGTTCGCACTTTTGCATTTTTCTATAGAAATAGCATCTGAGCATAAACTTATTTTAGATAAAAGAAAGTCGTTTTACTAACACTATAGGATAACACTATAGGATAGACAATGATTACAGTACGAGGCTATTCAAAATCCTGTTTCAAATAAAGGGATTATAACAACAGCAAAACAACTTCAGGAAACGTGACTAGCGCTCTGGTACCGTTCTACACTCCGACGATTACTAACCTACCATAACATTGTGAAAATATAAACTTTTGCGTACACCGCTCTCTTAGTTAGGATTTCAATATCACACATCGACAAAATCCAACAATGGTTAATAGCTAGGAATACATTTTTAGATAATGTTTTAGTTGGTTTTCTGGTACCAGCAACCTTCGCATCGGTCAGTGACTGCATTAGTCTGTAAGTATAATAACCGCATATGTAGTGAGCATAGTGAAGCGTTCGTAGCCCGACGCGGTCGAAGGTAAATGCACGACGGAGTTAGTAACCGGGAACGCCGGTCGATAGGCTCTTTCGTGTTTTGGAGGGCATGTTAAGCCCATGGTCTCGGAGCACCTTAGTGGAGAATTCTAAGCCTCTTTTAGATGAGCAGTGACCAGTGCTCTAATAAGTCACTTATGGAATAAAGTTCACGTGTTGTTGTAGACCTGAAACTATGTCTTATTTAAGCGATGGAAAGTTATTTTGATTTAATAAAATTTATATACATATATGATTAGATGGTTTAATACACGATATTATGCAGTGTATTTAAGTACAATACACACAATACAGTAATTGTTAGTTTTTAATCATAGAATGCTCGTGTTGGATGCTTTTATGAAAAAAAAACTCATATTTTAGTACATACATAAGAACTAAACTCCATTTGAAATAAAAACTTATTACAAATAAAATATTCCGTTGTTTTTAAACTTATTGCCTAAATCGAAAATTTTCTGACAGAAAACCAAACTACTATGTACCTAATTTTAGGCGATGGTTCTTATCTTTAGACATATTATTTGTATTTATTTTATGTTAATAGCCGAGAAGCGAGCAGACGAGTCACCTGATGGTAAGTGGTCACCGTCACCCATGCACATCAGCAAAACCATAGGTATCACTGATTCGTTGTCAGCCAGGAAATGAGAAGAAGGTTGGAAAGAAGCTACTGGCTCTCAAGCTCCCAGCCGGAACACGACGAGTCGTTTGGCGGCTGACTCAAGCAGGTGGGTGGTAGTTAGCCAGCCAGGCTTCATGGAAAGATAACATTACCAGTAATAATATTAATGACTTAATAATAATACTGATGATATAATCCATACGCGAAGCCCTATCACTAAACAGGCTGCCTTCTGTCGCCTCTTACGACAACCTGTTCTGCCAGCATGGGATTGGGGGTAGTATTCTAAGCCGCCCAAATACGGCAAAAATTCATATTTAATTTAATAATAAAGCGAAATTTTTATCACACGAATTCTCATTTTTAGCCACGAAATATTTATAGCCTCTACCTTAAGGTTGTCTATCGCTATTGTTGCAATAAGACCGACTATTGTATACGTAACGATGTCGTCAAATTATCAAGAAGACGGTGAAATTGACAGGCTCGTCTGTCAACTGTCAACTTTTCTCCCCGTCAGCGCAGTCACGCCGGGACTGTTATCCATGTAATTGGGTGAAATCTATATCATTTACAGCTATGCTAATATTGTAAAGAGTGTCTCAATTTTGTCTGTTGATATTGATGCGGGAAGTAATCTGCTAAAACACGGTTCCTACTAGAAAATTAAATTACTGTTTCAAAAGTACATTATTCTGAATGGACATAGGTAATATACCACGTGTTTGTGTACAATAAATAATTGTTAACTCCGAACGATGTCGGGTCGCTTGGTTCTATATAAAATACAAAAATCAAGAGCAAACATTACAGATAATATACACGTATATTATCCGCAAAGATATAAGTTTAAAATCATATAATATGCCCTGTCCTACAAACGTTATTTTATTTGTGTAAAAAAGAACATATCTATGCAGTGTTTAAGATGATTTAATCCAAAAATTTGCTCACAGCAATATTAAGATTAAAATTTTAACATCCTACATCTCCGACCAACATAAACTATTTTAAGATCGCGTTTACGACACCACCACCCGGACAGGCTTCCGTCAAACATTAACGATTAGATAACGTTGCGTTTAAAATAAAATTTTAATGGTTATTTTAATAGATCTTCAAAGAATATTTTAGTGTTGGTCGCGATTTTAAACCGTGGTATTTTCCATTTGAAAAAAGTGTAAAATGCAGTGTTGCTTCATGATTTTGAAGTATTTTTTTGGCATATTTGTTACTTTCATTTTATTCTAAAGAAAACATATTGGAAAACGCAGTATGAGTCTAGTATAAGTATTATCAGACCTGCTTCTTCTTTAGATTCGTTCAAGAATCATCTCGAAAATTGTTAATTGACTCCTTGAACGCTTGCGAATTTGTCATTACGTGAATATTACTATTAAATCACTTTTGCATATGGTACATTCTAATAACCAGTTGTATTGCTATGTGTGTGGAATCACAGGTTTGAAAAACCTCTAAAATAGTTCCACAAAATCGTTATTACGCTGTTAGTAATTACTCACTCCAACATTGGTTCACTGTTGCAGAAACAGACGTTGATGTCAGGTATTTTAATTCGAACAGAGAATTGGTCGCTTCCGTATTCGCAAACCGAACAATCTGCGGACAGCACTTTTTATTGCACCCTTTACTGCTTTACCGGTTTTCTAGTACCTTATTCCTTTTTCATAGATTCAACATTCCATCGGAAACAATAGGACAATTGACAGGTATAAAAAAATCCTTTGATGCGATTTATTACAATACGCATTTGTTATAAAAAAAACTGATTTTAATAGAAACCGCTTTAATGTAATTTCAAACAACCTTGAGGTATTGTCTTCGCATTGCTTGGTAACAAATGATAACAATTCCCGGATACGATCAAAATGGCTTATCGATATCTCGAGAATGATTGTGTCGATTCAATTACTCAAGGCAATTTCAATTTGCAAAACCTTATCAATCAGGAACCCTAAACTCACAATCCTTAAATTTCACAACGACGAATGAAAGATCTAAGTCCAGTTGAAAAAATAATACCCAAAGTCGGATTACTGGACATTGGCCTTATCTGTCTCCGGTGTAATTGGGCCTAAAACATCAAATTATTCAGTCAAGCTAAATGGAACTTTAAGAAAAAGATGTAGAGTAGATTGTCGGTTGCCAGTGAAGAATCTTTAAGCGTCTGAAATAAAAGATTGGCAGGTAAAATACAACGTAAATAGATAATATATTTCGCACACATCTAGACATGTTGAAAGAAAGGGCTTAACGAAGTTCAAGGTCACCGAGAAACTAGGTTGCTTGGAAATATATTTTTTACCTACAAGTAGGCCCTTTTTTGTATGCGTTTACTCAAATGGTCGCTTTCGCTCTTATATCCCTTATTATTATTGCCGTTGGCACATAGCTAATGAGTCTTCACAAACTAACAAGACACTAGAGCGTGGGTTTATCTGCCATGGATATCTGTGCCGCTAGAAATTGAACTCGGAACTCTGTCCAGCAGACAGGTTTAGGTTATTCACTAAGCTATAGGATCTTCTAACGTAAAGTAACGTTTATAGAGTTACAGGTTTGGACCTTATTAGGAGCACGTTTACAGTAATTTTATGACGACATAATCTTATCATAAAGTTGGGGACATGTCAAAACCATAGATAATTGAAATCCGCTAAGAATGCGGTTTACTATTTTTGGGTTTAGTGTATATAAACCTGGTTTAGACATTTTAAACTTCTTTAAAAATCCTTGCAATATTCATAGAAGTAAAGATTGAATGAGTCACACTTTACATAGCGGTTAGCTGCGCTTGCGCAACAACCATCAGGACCAGAATTACTTGAACGTAAGTTACCTTATCGCACAACAGTGTTAAACGCGTAACTGTAGAACGGAACAGTTGTTCTTTCAAAAGAATCCGGTACCTGAGTTGAGTTGGGTATTGCAATTCCATTCAGGTTACGTTTGTTACCTGGTCGATACTGGTATCTTTACTACTGGTTTATTTTGATACTATCTTACGTCAATATATAAGGTACAGCTATTGATCGTTGGATCGATTGTGCTATAAATACAGTTTTATTATCTGACTAGTTCTTGTAGCGCCATCTGGCGACATGTCCGAGGAACTAACTTTATGTATTTCTTACTTTGCGTCGTCATTAACAAAATTAGTTTAAAATGCAAAAATTGGTTACAAAATAAACTAAAAAGTAAGGAAGTTTAAAAAAACGTAACGATATTTGATATTACCGTAAAATCATCTATTGTTATATATAGAACATTAACTGACGATATTAATGAAAATTTTAAATTGTGCCTTACAAGTAATTTTATAGTAATAAATTCTGACTAATAAACTGGTCGCTGTCGACCATCGGTAATGTTGCTGGTGTTACACACATGTGTCACCACTGTGACATGGCAGTGATCACTTACAATCCAGTGGCCCGTCTGCTCGGTGTCGTCAACAAAGAAGTAAATATTACAAGAAACACGACTTCAATTTGAAGAAGGCGAATTTTTTGATTTCATCTCCTATTTTTCACTCTCCGGGATGGTACTTTTATTCTCAAAATACTAAATGAGACCAAACGGGAAATATACCATGAAAGAAAACGAAACAATGGACATAATTTTCTAGATCGATTAATAAGTGACGAATACAAACGTGTTGAAAACATCCTCCTGCTTAGGAGTCGGTAAAAAATTGTGTAAAAATTGATTTATATTTTGTTATCTAAAAGTGGTTAGAAATTTTATAAAACACTACATATTATGCTCTTTGCTAAGAACTTTAACAATTAACATAAACATACAAGAAGGAGACAGAACCACACATTCTAACTAAACTTTTACGTTCAACGTCAATCGATCGGTTGCAAAGTGTTATTTGAATTAATTTTAAGTCTTATTTATATTCTAATATTGCGTTGAATAAGGCCTTAATAAAATGCCTAGTTTTGCTATAGTACATACCCAAGTAATATTATTATTGTAGTACAGATAATGGTCGATTTAAGTTAATGTCGAATGCGAAGACCGCATTCGGTTAAAACGAATTCAGTAATCGACAGTGTTCGATTCATATTTGACCAAATCTACGACATGTGCCGTTGGCCGTATTGGAGCGGAGCTAGAATACTCCCCCCAATCCCATGCTGACAGAACAGGGCAACAAAAGCCAGCCTTCTTGGTGGTATTATCACTATTATTATTGTCATTAACGTTATTATTGACATCATTATCTTTCCGTGAAGCCCGCCTGGCTAGCTACCACCCTCCTGCTTGAGTCAGCCGTCAAACAACTCGTCGTGTTCCGTCCGGGGGGCTTGAGAGCCTGTACTTTATTTCTTACCTTCTTCTAATTTCCTGGCCGACAACGCATCAATGATACCTACCAAAGCTGATGTCCATGGGCGACGGTGACCACTTACCACCAGGTGGCTTATCTGCTCGTTGGTCGGCTACTAACATAAAAAATGGGCTGTCAAGTGTATCAAAACACGTGATTCCATTTAGTTTCGAATTTAATTCATGAACTACACCTCTGTCAAGTGTTTTTATATGTATAGTTGTTTTGATACTGAATCAAATCAACCTAATGAAAATTTATACAAATCAGGAACAGTAAATGGGTTATGACTGAAAATGGCAGACGAAACATATTATATACTAGCTAATGCCCTCGCTTCGCTTCGGAAAATCTACTTTACGCTTAAAGATAGCATATGCATTTTTCTGGGTTTTTCTCGTTCTGTGAATTAAAAATATATTATTAATTCATAACTTTTTTATTCACGAACGGATTGCAATGAAACAAACTTTAAGTATTAAGTGATGCTTACTGCAATACATTAGTGAAAACCAGAACAAAATCGGTTAAGTCATCCCTGAGATTAGCGGGAACAAACGCACAGACAAACAGACAAAAATTCTAACAACTATTGTTTTGTGTTCTATTGCGTTTGTAAACGCCCCTAATAATATTTTTTCTCATATATCGTTTATGTGCAGTATTGATCAGTTAGAATTTTATTATTAGTATAGACTAGTTGAGGCTTTGGGGGCTCTCTGGGTCCAAGCCAACGTGCCAACTCTACTCGTGGTACATACAGCTGAACAACGAAAGAGGTTACGGCTAATAGAAGACTGTTGGAGGTCGCTAGTATAATTTCGGTATATAAAATTTATTTTAAACGTCTTTAGCCCGTGAATTTGCGGATCACTCGCTTCCATCTTAGCCGTCTCCATCAACGAAATTGTTGATGTCGAAGGGCCGATAGTAATTTTTATCAGGCAACCCATTTCCTCGTTCTTCATTATACTATGGAAATTTAGAAAAAAAGAATACGGTCTAAGTTCGAATACGACGAATGTGAAATACAAGCGCCTTAGCTAAAACGCAGTAATAAATGATCAAAGTTAATAACAAGGACAAACAAGATTGTGAAGCAAACATTAGCTATTCTTGATTACTTCGGAGCTTGTTAACACGTTTGGTTAGTCCCAAACTCCATTATAGCATAAGCATATAGCTTCTACGGAATTTAATGGTAGCTACACAATCCCTAAAGAATACTGACGAATTGCGTCTAGTCGAGAGTTGAGATACGTTTCTGCTGAAATCGTATTAAATAATCTATGTTCGTATACAAAATAATGAAATGGAGTAGTCATTAACTTAAAGGTTTTCATCTCAGACTCGTATGGGGGTTCTTCCAAAGTAGAAGATTGTCCTATAATTCAGTTTCCAGGTACCCTGTGGGAGGAAGGGTATTGGATTCAATTCGCTGCTGGTGAAGATATCTATGACTGTGACCCATAAATAGTTGTATTATTTGTGTGTGTCTTAGCTCCCGCGATTCCTGTCACTGTATCATTACAGTGCAAGGGTGAGCGTTAATTTATATATTTATCAACAAGTGATAATTAACTATCCTGCGACTCGGTTAATACTGTTTTAACTGGTGGTCCCAAAATCGTTGGAAAGAGATCCGCACAGTACGGTTACAATGTGATCAAAACTTTCTCAAAAAAATTCTATATTATCTGTAATCTTTTGTCTTCTAACAATGCTCGTCTCACAATCTTAATAATCCCGTAGTTAGTCCAAATTGCCCTTGAGATTAATTTTGATTATCTTTAATGTTGGTATTTGGAAAATTTCCAGCAAAGTAACGCACAATTTCCATTTAAAGCTCACCGACTTTCTCCGAAAGTCGTAATGGTAATTAATATTTCAACGAATGCTGTAACATACACAAGTCTTGGACTCATTAGCAGCGCTAACAAATTAATTATGCAACACAATTGTATAACAAAGTTATTTATACACATGTGTTGCATAGATATTTAATAGAAAGTTATTATTAATAATTTTATAAATTTTTGCTCATGTCATCCACATAAACTTTTTTTCGGAATCTGTCAGATATTTTTTTGATACTATAAAGTCTATGTCCGTCCGGAGTAATGTAAGATGCATTACAAAAAGGTAAAAGAATTTCTCAAACAGGTGCCGTGGTTCTAGCGTCGACCCTCCACGTAATCAAAAACTCACAAAATTTGCACTCTCTCTTTATTATACTAGTAGGTATAGCTATTTAGCCTGTAGTGAGACGTCTATTGGTAATTGGTACATTTAATAATGCAGTTGTAGTAAGGTATAGATACAATTAGCATACTATTAGCAAGGTAACAAGGCCACAATGCTAATATTTATTAGCTAATATCGAATCGCCGACACTGATACCACGCGTTTCCCGGCAGCCTGTCAATCAGGAAACGGCGTGTGCACAAATTTATATTCGCTTGGACGCTGGCTTAGTTTGTAAAGCTTGTGTTTATTAATGTTTCTTATTTCAGTATTTGTTCATATTGATCAAGAATATACTAACTCAAGTCATGTTCGATAAATCTGTATTTAATTTAAACCGACAAATGCAATTTCTATGAATTTTTCGACCCTATCAATCAACATGCGGGGCTATAGGTTCCGGGTTTGATATAACCAGATCGAATATTTTGATGAATCTTGGTTCGGCGGGGTATTGGTGTGAGTTTAAAATAAACACATTACTGACGGGACAGAAACCACCTCGTCATCAGTATTGATCATTCGTAATACAAAGGATGTCACCGAGACGGTGCCAGCTACGAAGAGAGCAATAAATCTATTAAGTATTTGTAATTATTAAAATCTCTATCCCACTGCTGGATTTAGGTCTCCTCAATGAGATGAGGGTTCATGCCATAGTTTAAAAAGTTGGCGAAGTCTATCATGCAGAACTCTCAGGTATACAGGTTTCCTCGCGATAATTTCTTTCAGCAAGGCAAGTGGTAATTAATTTGTATTTTCATTTATTTAACTATTTATGCACACGGAGAATAAAACAATAGTTAACATATAATATAGAATACAAGGGAACTACTTATCTCGCAACGAAATCACTTATCTCGAGTCTCCCGCGCGAGAGACCGACGTCCAAACCACTAGGATACAGACATTTGCAAATATACAGTACAGTAAATACAAATTCGTTGCATAAAAAATTCACATTTACAAAAAGTCATTATATTTTAACAAACAAATATTTCTCGTAAAAAACAAGTGAAAATCGCTCGACAAACTAAAGTTATATTGGATAGTTAATTGAAAGACGTGAATTAGGTTTTTCGTTTCACCCAGTGGGTTCATTAACAGATTTGGGCGCCAATTCCCTGTTGGCTCAGACTTTTAATCCGGCCAACTAAATAACTGAGCGGCTGTTCCGAATGACTGGAATGTACGCTAAAGGATTGTAATAATAAAAACTAATTTAGATATGTATTATAACTTCTATAAATAATTGACCTTTCAGCTCAGTTGGTAGTGATCCTACCTGCCGAGTGAGGGTTCTCTGGGCTCAATTACCGGTCGGTGCAGACATTTATTTTGTGTATTTAATATATAATTATATGTGGTACCGCAACACAGGTGTCCTAGTGCGGGGGTGTGAGTTTGCAACCGTTTATTTTTTATTAAATCGTCCCATTGCTTGGCACAAATCTTCTCACAATTTATTAACTCCTTATTGTTTGACTTAAGAATTAGGTTTTACAAAGGGCGGCTTTAATGCTTAAAGACTTTCTTTGCTAGACAACTCATGGTGATAGCAAGCATTTGTGGTATATCAAAATTGAGAGCTAAGGTAAAAATTTAATAATATAGGATTTATCAATAATTCTAATAAATACATACTACAGTAATAATATATTAGGTAGTAGCAAACAGCACTCGTTTTGTGTCACTTCAGAAAAACTAAGCCTTCCGCTTAGAAATAGTACCTGCATTGTTGGAGAACTATGTTTTACTCGTTTTATGAGTTACAATTTATAACATTAATTTATAACTTTTTTATTTATGGACGAACTACAATAAAACATCTTTAAGTATTAAGTGATGCTTACTGCAATATATTAATTATCCTTCATTAGCATAATGAAATCGCTTACGCCGTTTCTGACATTGCGCGATAATCATTACCGTTTGATGTCAATCCCTATCAAACAATAAAGAAAATATTTTAACAAAAAAAAAATTGGCATTCCCGAACATGACAAATCGTTGAGAAAATTATCAATAACAGAGGGTTATGCAGTCGTTCGGCGAACTGAAATATAATAATTAAATTATAATTGTATACTACGTCAGATTACGTAAAAGGAACAGCTGAGCTGATAAAATTAAGTTCAAATCGGCTTACAGCTGCATTCTCATTGCCGCGTCAAATTGTTACGAGTTAGGCACCTTCATTTAGGTCAAACTAGAGCTACTAGCTACACAGTCTTACTATCGAAGATACTATCAAGCGGTCGTATCCTATACCTGGCGATAGTGAGGAAATATTAATAAGCCTTTCAGATTAAATCAGTACTTACGGTATGTCAATATTGTACCGATATTTTGACTTTGTTTCTCGGTGTTAGAAACTCTTGATAATTGGTTCGTAAAGTTTAGTACGGTATTGCACCCCCAAAGTGCCGAGTCCGACATAGGTCTAGGACTGCCACCCGGGCGTCCTGGATATCATCCGTAAATGGATTCCCCTGCGACAAAAAAAAGCCTATCTTCCATCTCTTTCGTTTTCCGTTCTTGTGTACAACTACTGTGCGTGAACGTCCCCTTACTGTAATTGCACGTTCATATACAACATAAGACACATTACCCGTTTACGATCACATCGGATTTAAAATTAATAAAATAAAGTGTAACACTGTATGGTTAAACTCGTTACGTTTTATTCAGACCAGACATTATTTGTAGATTAAAGTGTAGACATCCAGTTTTATTAATATACAGATCTCCTTAGGAGACAAAAATTCAATCTCGTAAAACAAATAAAATATTCGTGGTACATCTTCTGATGCAACAGGTGAATTTATGAAACATGATTGTCATCATTTTTTTTAGTCCACTGCTGGACATAGGCCTTTCCTAACATTGGATTATCTATTTTTCATTGATTATAGTAAACTATCTATACTAATATAACAAAGAGAGAGTGCGACTTTTGTGAGTTTGTTGTATGCGAAGGGTAATCTCCGAAACTATGGAACCTATTTGAAAAATTCTTTTACCGTTTGAAAGGTACATTACTCTGGATGGATATAGGCTCTATATATATCACGTGTACAGACATATAAATTAGCTAGGGTCATGATGAATTCCACGTTGTTTTATATTATTTAGATATTAATATGAAGCTTTATTCTTATTTTTTTATTATTATTTTATTTATTATTAAGTTTTATGATTGAATGGTCTGATTATTTAAGCACATATGACTTAATGTAGGATATAATTTTAACATTGTACGTCTCAATAGTCAGTACATAGCGATCGAAATAAATGTAATATATTCGTCTTTAACACAATAAAATTATTATAATTATGGTCATGATTATTACAATAGAACGAGCAAGCTAACCACTTAGATTAGTTATGGATCAGGTCAAAGAGCAGTTGATTTGGAGGGTAGAACGGTAACGGATTTCGTGTAACGATATCATAGTGATTATTTTACCTCCTCGTCGTAGGACATGTTCCTAGATCTACAAGAATCTAATTTCCTACAAAGCGATTGCTATCTGCTTTCACAATTCGGGCTGGAACCAGGTTAACTTAAACCAGTTGCTCAATTACTTGTCAAACTTATGCAATACAATACTGCTTTGCTGAGATTTTCCATTTCAACTATGGGTAAATAGCCTTAGGAACTGACTGGTAAGCACTTTTAGGCAAATATTCACTACGCAATGGATTGTTGATGCTGGTTTTCAAGCTTTGGAGTTACTTACGATACATAAGCATTTGTATCTAGAGCATACAATGATCTTTAAAACCTCTTT
Source organism: Megathymus violae (assembly GCA_003671415.1). Taxonomy (NCBI): domain Eukaryota; kingdom Metazoa; phylum Arthropoda; class Insecta; order Lepidoptera; family Hesperiidae; genus Megathymus; species Megathymus violae. The sequence goes on along the minus strand of PDGT01000012.1, from coordinate 791,775 downwards.
ATAATCTGCTGAAGTTATTTTAACTTATCACATAAATAAAATTAGTATTAATCTTCTGTTCAACAGTCCACAAGGGCAATGTTTGATGGAACATATCTTACATCATCTTCCATCCTGCCACGAAATGCAGCACCTTCCAGGAAAGTTGCTTCTGAGATTGTTTACACGACGCCATGGCCCAGTTGGTAGTGACCCTGCCTGCCGAGCGAGGGTTCCGGGTTCGATTCCAGGCCGGGGTAGACATTTAAGTGACAGATAAATATTTGTTCTGGGGTTATGGATATTTTAATGTCCTATTTGTGTATGTCCATGCCACCCGCATCACAGGAAACCTAGTGAGGAGGTGTGAGTTTGTAAATGTTTATTATTATTTATTTATTTATCTGTCAGACAAAGGTGTCATAGAAAAAGGTGCTGCGCAAATGGTAAAGGTACTTACAGCATCATGAATTGTCCTACCGGATTGTTTCAAAGTAACCATCTTAATTACAATGGATTTTCGTAAATTAACGCCTGATCTTATTTACTACGCAACGTAAAGTTTGTCTCTAAAGTCCGATACTTGAAGGTAAGTTCAGAATGTCAAACTTCGTAGATTTTCAAATTAGATTTCAGTTCGTTCATTTTGTAAAATATTATAATAATATTGTTATTGTTATTAAATGCGTAAATGAACAGGCAACATTTCACTGTCCATTGTCACGCCAATATCTGCCAGGACTGGAATCGAACCTGACATTCTTCGTTCAGTACGCAGCCGAGGCAGATAATCTCGGTCAGCGTAAACAAACAAAACTCAGTTCGCATAGTTTCTAACAATACAATATGGCCGCCAAATTATCGGCCCTTTCATCAGTAGTAGGTAAGTTGTAACAAGCAATTTGAACTTGTCCCAAGAAAATAAGGCTCTTGTAAATTCATTTGGCAAGTCTACGCAACTTTAATACAGGGTGTATTTAGATTTTAGGATTTCGTATAACTGATAAAAAAAATGGAAGTTTTAAAAAGTCAATCCCGCGAGTCGCTGTGTGTTTATTAGCTTGCGGTGTCTATTATTCTTCGAATCTGTTGTACGAGAAATTTAAATCATTTAAAAGCTGGATATATAAATATGGCTAATTTATACTTTGGTGTCAAAATAATAGTAAATTTGGACAGAGGGCTAATCTAAAACGAAAGAGCACGGTTTAATGGACACATTGTATTATTTCATAATTTTTAAAACGTATTATTATTAAGTTATCTATGGATAAATAGGCAAAGACATCAATATCTTTTTGTCTTTGATTGTTCGATTTTTTTTTTTATTATATTTGATAACCAGTGACGAGCTTTAGTCTATCTACTTTTTTTAAAACATTTACCTTTGGTCTTGTTGACATCAATGGGCGACGGTGACCACTTACTATCAGGTGGCTCGTTTGTCGGCTATTAACATAAAAAACACCACAACCATATAAGCAAAGAATAGTTTTATTCACTCCAACCATATTTTACCGTCACATCACATCTGCTGTTGTGTTATTGCCATCGCAGAACACAGCGATTAGTTGTTGTGATGTGGTCCAGTAGTCCCTAAGTGTGAACAGGTATTCATTGTTAGTGACTTCTGCCCATCAATCTTCCGAGTACGAGGCTAGTTGTAAATACGGAGGACCGAAGCGTTCTTACCTCACGATAGAACCCGAATGTTGAAAGGTATTACCTTTTACTCGCGAATGTATTATGCCATCTCAAGGTCACCTTATAGGTCTGAAGATCATCTTGACAACATCACTAGAATTCCATGCCTTAACGTATCTTTTGCACCACGGAAGCAGATGAAAATTTTTGCTTATAACCGTCACTTATTCAGCTTCTGATCACACCCGAAGTTACTAAACCCACTCCATCGCTTACGATTGATATAAGCTAAGGCTATATTTGGCACCCTAAGTTGAAAAAATAAAAACTATTACATGTCTATTCACATCCTACATCCTACAACAATTCGATGAGTTAAGGTAAGGAGGCCTCTTCATGCGTTGAGAGTAAACGCAAGCGTTATACCTGTGTTTCTAAAATAACTTTTTTGTACGTTTTTAAATTTAATAACATGTAGTGTTGTGTCGACTGAACGCTTAGCACGAATGTAGCTACATTCAGGCTTTGTTTCCAGCGTGCTTAGCATTGTCTCAAGACAATGTACTTCATAAAGTACATTGTACTCTAACCACGATATTCTGTAAGAAAATATGAATGTCGACAATTGTTTCGTTTTTGGACTTTAATCTGTTTTTATTGTTATGTTATATGAAAGAGAATATGGTTAACGTAGAGTCGGTAAGATAATATCGCAGTATGAAAACTTATTGTGCTTTTAATTTCGTAACAATGGTTATTGGTAGGGCTGTCACATGATAAAATTAGACAAAGTAATTGAAATATGCATGGTTTGTATAACTTTAGAACGAACGTTCTACTGTTGAACACTGAAGACTGTTAAAGAACTGGAACAAATTCCGGGAGTACCTTTTGGAACTTTTAAGTGACGCGTTAGAGCACAGCAACAGGATATTATGGTACAGATGAATATGACGAAGACGACCGGAATTAATATAGCCGAAACCAGTTCCGCGCAGGTGAAAAGTTACATTGTAATTGTCATATGTTGTTTTAAAAGATGTGAAAGTTTATTTCACCTTTTCCAAACGTTACATTGTATTGAATTTGAATTTGGGAAAGCGGCTCCCCCTGCACGTCTCACACAATACATCCGTGTAGTATTGATCTTTCCGTTGGTTGGTTACAATTCAGAGATTCATTTGATTGTGGTGACGCTGTAGCCAACAGTATTTCGTAGCTTTTACTATGGTAATAGCCGACAAACGAACAACGAGCCAACTGATGGTAAGTGGTCAACGTCGCCCATGGAAATCTGCAAGACCAAAAGTATCACTGATGCGTTGTCCGCCAGGAAATGATAAGAAAGTAAGAAAGAAAGTACTGGTTCTCAGCTCCCAGCCGGAACACGACGCGTCGTTTGGCGGCTGACTCAAGCAGGAGGGTGGTAGCTAGCCAGGCAGGCTTCACAGAAAGATAATAACACCAGTAATAATATTAATGTGTTAATAATAATAATACTGATAATTTAATCCTTACGCGAAGCCCTATCATCAATCAGGCTGGCTTCTGTTGCCTCTTACAACACCCTGTTCTGCTAGCATGGGATTGGGGGAAGTATTCTAATCCGCCTCAATGCGACTAAACCTTTTGATTTCGGTGACATTGCATCAATTGGCCATGTCATGTTCGGCTGACCCTGCAGCTCTGTAGTGACGCTCCTCGCCGAGCAAACGATCCCTGGTACAATTTGCGACTGGGGCTGAAATTTATGTGATAGATGAAATTTTTGTTCTCAGATTTTGGTTGCTTGTCATGTTTTAACTGTTTGACCAAATTGCGAACTGTGCGAAATTGAGCAATGGTATATATATATATATATATCTACGTGTATATATTTCAAGAGCTCATACGAAGAAAACTTACTAATCAATCAAGAATTTTCACAAATGCCGTGTTGGTATCAGAATCTAGTTGACTCTAAACTTTGGAAACCGTGACGGCAGCGATAGGGTCGTAAATCATTCGCAAGTGCTACGACAGTCGGGAATGTTACGATGGTAACGAGATAAAAACGTTCCTCGTTTGTGTATTGTGCGTCTCATAGAATGGTAAAGAGTATTGTGGTACTGATAACGGATGATTTTGGAATAATATACCAAATATTTAGTTATTATTTCCATACATAAACGAATGCCGGATATGATTTGTTCTTGTAATTTCTGGAAAGTTCTGGAGTATATTGCATTACTGCTCCAATTCTATATAGCTTAATAACCAATCCGTCGATGATCAACTTGCATTTAGAAAGACGGAAGCGCTCACAAAATCTGTCATCGGTTGTCAAGACCCATAAATCTACAAAGCAATCTAAAATCTTCACGAATGCCGTAACAATACATCTCACTCGGCATTACATCTTGGCATTTGAATCTTCTTGACTAAAGACATTAGAAAGCATGACGTCAGAGGCGGGATCATTAATCATTGGTGAGTATTACGACAGACGAGTGTTACGGCAATGAGAACGATTTTATCGTGTACGTATTATTCATCTCGTGGAACAGGAAGTAGAAAATTGTTGTAATCGTGAGCTTTATTATTCGGTAATGACAATAAAAATAGAAACTAGCTTAGTGCGATGTCGAGTGTATGTATATGCGAAGCGAATAGTCGTATCGTTAGTATAATGTATCGTGACATTGACGTAAAATTGACAGGTTGTTACTAATATTTGTCAATGTCAACGGTCAATATTTTGTGTCTTGTAACGTTGAGACGCTGTTGATGAGCCTTGCGCACGGTCCATCTAATCTGGTCGATCTATCGGTACAAAATACAAAAATCATGCGTATCTGATACGAATACAACGTATTCAAAAATACTTTCTCATTTTATAAGGCTGACGCGGTCAAAGAATACAACGGAATCAGTCGCGTGACTACCGCTGTTTAAGATATCTTGTTAAGTCTGTCTTTGGTTTGGAACGACCTTTGTATTACAACTTAAATGTGTGTGACGCGATGTATAAGTATATCTACGTAAAATGTAATACAGGAAATCCCTTGGGATTACACATTACACACACACAGAGACATCTATGAGTCCACGTCCAGTCAATACACGCGCAACTAACACGTCATAAGCGACTAAAATTCGAGAAGAGATATTTCCCGCAACAAAAACATATTCTGTTACAGGAATCGAATTAAAGAAGGAATATCACTTCTGACTAAAATAAATCTCTAAAATAAAGTCAATTCATCCCTCTTCACAAAATATCATTAATATTAATTTTCCTATCAGAAATGTGGTAAGACAGTAGGTACACAGTGAATTACTCCTTCTGGCTTAGTCACGACATTGACTACATTTAAAACCAAGTGAGTATTGTTTCCAATATCCCGACTTGGAAACACGGGAACTCCAAGTTGATATTCGAACTTGTTATTCTAAAATCGCCGGCAGATATTTTGAATCAAGATAAATTGGGAATTATAATTGAAATTACTGTGAGCTTTATATATGTATGTATATAGTGCGACATTAATCGCTTTATATTTGTTTACAGAGGACTCAGGTTCAACTTAAAACTAACCCTCGCAGTAAGATTCCCTCTAGCCTTGCAGGGTAACATAGACATACAAAAGTATTACATTACAAACACCCATGACCCGAGAACAAACATTTATCTGTCACATAAATGTGTGCCCCGGCTGTGAATCGAATTCGGGACCCCACACTCGGCAGGCAGCGTCATTATCAACTGGGCTATGGGGTCGTCAACACTGCTTCTATTATTAATTTATTTCGTCAATCTACGCATTTCTCTCTATAGAAAATCAATGACAACCAAATTACGACGAAAAGCGAAGAAATAAAAGCTGTCAATTAAGTTGAAATATTATGAATAATTTTTAAGGAAGTAAACAGCAATTTACACATATTCTGGGGTTATTTATACTTTTACCATTTGTCTACTTGTAGATAAATACATTAAATAAATATTAATTTCTATGATTGTTAACTTTTAGTACCATGATCAGGGATGAATTTAACCCATTACACGCAAGATATTGCCTTTGTTTTGTTGTAGAATAAAATGGAATGTTTGGAATGCGTTTTTTATATTCAAGATTATACCAGAGGTACCTAACAGGCATGTAGAGTCACTGAACACTGTGTTAAAATATGTGAGTTTGATAACTAAAAAAGTTAACAGAATTTACAAATCGCACCATGTAGAATAATGTAAAGTACAATACCCGTGTAAAAACTTACAATAATCGTTGATTATAGGATGTCCTTTGAATGTAGGAGAAAAGTCAAGACTTGGGTTGCATAATTTAGCAATAGTTATCACATGATGCAAAAGTGATATTATAACAAAGTCGGATTCTCCGATTGCTGTTCGGAGATCTGGAAGCCGCATACAGAAATCTGGAAACGTGTTTCACCCGCAAATTTGACCCGTTTCTATAGACCTTGGCTGATTGTATGAAATAGTTCGTGCAACTTCGCTCATACAATCTGACCTCCTTTTTGATTGAACGCTCTATAAATCCGGAAGCGTACTCGTAAACAACAAACGTAATGAGAGAATGACGTAATCTGTGATTGCAACCGATCTTAAGATGTTCCTGTTGTTCCTTTGACGGAAGAGTCCTTTGAGGAGGGTGTGTTTTCAATCAGTCTGATGGATTTTCTGAATGAAAAGGCACTCGGCCGAGCAAAAGATAATTATAGTAGCCAAGTCGTTATTGTTGAAATTGAGTTACATACTTGTCCTGGTATAGCTCGACGGTTTCTGTCAACTGTGGATGTAGGGCTGAACTTCGGGTCAGTATAGGTAGGCGAACGAGAGTGAAAGAATTTTATAACTGATTCCTTTTTTATGTGAATAGCCGATAAACGAGCAGACAAGCCATCTGATGGTAAGAAGTCACCGTTGCCCATGGACATGGGTAACACCAAAGGCGTCACTAATGCGTTGTTGGCCGAGAAAGAGGAAGAAATTAACAATGTATATTGGCTCTCAAGCCCCCAGCAGGAACACGACGAGTCGTTTGGCGGCTGACTCAAGCAGAAGGTAGTAAGCAGCCAGGCAGCCTTCACGAATTTCATTGGTTGGACAGGAATGAATCGCTGGTTCAATGACATTAACGGAAGTCAATTAAAGGCTTGTTAAATTGAACATCATTGTCTTTTTGGCCACAAATATATTAGTGATATTCTTGGTTTGAATCAAACCAAGTCACTTACCCACCATTGATTTAAACAATAACACACGTATGTACCTAGACCAAATAAGAGTGTAGAGCGCAAGGAAGATTTCTGCAGTTAAAGCATGAATGTAATCTTAGTCGTGACTTCAATGTAACGGAAGAGCACGTATAAGGCCTGCTCACAAATCGGGACCGCACAGTTACGCTCAGCCACATTCGGTATCTGGATTTATATGAGACAATCTTACACTGAGTGAGGTAATGCGTATGCTCTCCAAGGATCGTAATCTTCGATCGTAAATCTTTGCATAGAGCAGTGGTTGTAGCTTAAATTTTGGTTAGGCACGTTTTGGTTTGATTCCGGTATTTTGACGTGCATATTGGTTTTGGGTTTCATAACGATAAGTTATATATTATACTTGGAGAATGATAAGGCACCTCTGTTGATAGTACTAGGGGCGCTTGCGACGCGTTGTAAGCTACTTGCTGCATCTACTTGCTCTCCACCACTGCAAATAAATGTAATGGAATAAAAACTTCTCACCATTACACTGCGGGCTAATTACCATGAAATTTTTACGCGTTTCAGTTGTAGCGGTCACCTTGGCCGGCAATGTAAAAGTCATGACGTTACAGACATCCATAGGCGGTGGAGAATACTTACCATCGGGTGATCCGCTGCTTGTTTATCGGCTGGTGATATAAAAAAAAACTCTCTATCTTATTTCTTCTAAATAAACAGGTGTACTTTTGCACAAGATCTTTATTCAACGACTTAAAAGGGTTAATATTGTTATAGTTATCTCGAAAGGAATAAATGTCCCTAATACCCCGAGGGATTGAAATAAAATAGCGAGTACTCGGTACCGGAATTGTTGAATAAGAGGTGAATTCCTAGAAAGAACGGCGTTCCATTCACCTAATACTTTTGTGTTTAAACTACATTTATCTTCTGAATAAATCGTTTATAGCCCGATGACTTATGTCAATCCTAAATGATTAAGTAAATTATAAAAAACCTTGATAATTCTGTCTTGAGATTGCAATACATAAAACAATAACAATTATAATCACTGTGACAAACATGTAGATCTCAAATGAACTTTCTTAATTAATAATGAGTAATAAATAATAATAATTATAATACTGGAACCTACACTAATGATCAGCGATTGGACGTGATCATGTCTGAGACGTATCTGAAATGACGTTTGAATACGCATATAGAATGAAGTTCATACAACCGGGATTTCGACCAATTAGCGCAGAGAATAACTGTGATATATGCCAACTTTACCTATATGATTTGAACTTGGTACATCACTCAGAGCTTTTGTACGACGGCTGATACTTGATTAGACATTGAAAGTTTCTAATAATAATAAAAAACGTTGGCACACTCACACTACCGCAATAGAATTTCTTGTATTGCGAGTGACATGGGCGTAATTATGACATCACAGACGACCAGAGAACAAATGTTTATCTACCACATAAATGTTTGACCGGTCGGGAATCGTATCCGAGAACCCAAGCACAGCAGCCAGGGTTATTACTAACTGGACTACGGGTAACATCAAAGTCAAAGTCTGTACATATATAGATCGACTTAGTTGAATAAATGTGATCATCCAAAATAAGCAACAGACGCGATCGGTAATTGATGGGTGACCGTTAGTGACTAAATGTCTTGAGCATTTCCGTGCTTCGAAAGGCACGCTAAGATATCGGTCTGGGTTGTTATCTGTAGATAGCAGTCGTTGACCTATATCGGACAGGTCATTGTCTCGGTCGTTACTCGGCAGGGTCGCAGTTCGAGCTTAGTGAAGTTGGTTTACACTCCGGTATCAATGGAGCCCTTTAAATCACACATGGAACCGAACGCGTGTCTGATCTCTGATGAAATAGCACTAATATCGTAAAATTGGCAGCTTTTAATCTAATACACTAGAAACGGTTTAGTAATAACCAAAGTCAATTATGTGGAGGTTGCAGATTATGCGGCAACACCAAAAGCAATATATTTTGCTCTGAACTATGAAATCAATTTGTTAGTCGATAAAATAATTGAACTATTAACGAAACCGATTGACGCGTACCAATTGCAATAAATTTGCAGTCAGCCGGCTATTGTCACCAAATTGTTAAACTATGTTAAATTGTTCAAATATTGAACTGATAAAATATTACGTAACACGAAAGTAGTTTTTCAATTGTAACAAAATATATTCTATTAAATCTTGTGATCAGATCAGGTGTAACATAGCTAGGATTTATTGAAAAGAACTTATCATTATGTAGATTTTTTTAATTTTAATCTTAGTTGTAGTGGTTTGCACTGAAAATCAGTAGCTGTTGGTCGCTACCACGCATATGAAAATACATATATTTACGCACACACCTGTCTTATATAAATATATGTTACCTCAATGTTTTGACGATGTCAATAATCTAAACGAATTCTAATTCGTATATCTTTGAAATTGCTTCCTAAAAGGATAAAATGGAGTTAACGCGAAATTGAAACACCCCGTGAGAATAAAAATTTAAAGATTATTTATCTCGAAGACAAGGCGAAATCAAGGTACTAGTGACCGTTACAATAATTTACTATCAAAAGCTTGTAAACAGTGCTATGCTATGGATAATATTAAATAAACGGAAAGAAATAATTAACCTAACGAAGTAACTACGCCGTGTCATTGAACTTGTGAAGATGAATGTACATTATCCGTTTCGATCACGGCCCGACTTGTTAGTGGTTTGATGACGTCACGTGCGAAGCGACTGGGAATATTCTTGATGAATATTATACGAAATTAGACAGCTGGTTCATGTAGGTTCATTCATTGTAACTCATAATTGTTCCACTGCTGAGCGGGTCTTTTCTAACAATGGAGAAGATTACGGGCATAGTTCGCTACGCTGGCCAAGTACTGATTGGCAAACTTCACACAACTTAGAGAACATTGTTGGTGCCCATGTTTGGCATCCATACATAAGGACAGGTAGTTTTTAACACCTGCGTACTATCTGTCCTTATACATATATATTACGGTGACCCAATTAAGTACGTATTTCGTCATATTAATTAATAGGCTTTATGATAAGGTTTACAAAAACATTTTTGAAATAATTAATAATATGATTAAGTTTGAACTTTTAATAAAACTATACTCCAAAAGGCATTCAATAATATTTACGAAATTTGACCATTCAAACTCCTTGTTATCTCTAAAACTACTGAGCCTAGACTTTTGAAAAATCATATAGATTATAGGCGTTGGTTATACAAAATTAAATTATTGTGATCGCATAGTAGTTCGCCATTTCGAAAAACTTAGATTCGATGGTATGGTGAGTGCAATAACAAAAAGTTTTACTCCTCCTTGTTGAAAAATTCTTGGCCCACGATAAATATATCAATAATATACCAATAGTCCAGTTGGTAGAACTTGCCTGCCGAGTGAGGGCCCCCGGGTTCGATTTCCGGCGGAGCAGTCATTTATGTGACAGATAAATATTTGTCCTAGGGTCATGGGTATTTGTAATGTCATATTTGTGCATATCCATGCCACCCGCAACATTCAATACAGTCGTATTGTACTCAGTAAGTTTTCTTTCGAATCTCACCGGAAAACCTATAAAAAAAATCTAAGTTCTATTATGTCAACAACAACGGAAAATCATTCTGAACCCGCAATAAATATTCCGTTAATTATGACATCTTAGTACACGCGAGTCTAAATTAGACTCGTCTTATAATTTTATAGACAGACTAACAACACCTAATGACAGATGAGTGAGTGGGTGAGTGTCTCTGACCTGGCAGTTCCGGGTTTATTGTTTAATATAAGTACTATATCATTCTGAATAACAATAACTGGGCCTATGTTTTTTCTGCCTGTCATCATATCCGTTTCTGCCTTTATATGTAATATTCTTTAAAATAAATAAAGATTCAAATTTAACTATAAAACCAGTTTTATTCAAGAATATTTATAGTAACGGAAAATATCAGAATCAATATTCGTTTTCATAACCTTTAAATTATCGTATAAAGATTACATTAAATTTCCGCGATTATCTGGTTTGCATGAGTCAAAATACGACTGCTCGAGACATTTTTAACAGTTGCTGTTATTGTTAATGCAACTCACTTATTTACTGTAGAGATATAAACGCGTTTCAATACACACTTCTAAATGACTCCTTTACTATACTTACTCTGGTCGATGCCACCTGCTACCCGTAAAATGGAAACGATTTTGACTATGTGGGAAGGGACTAAATTGTTGCATAAAAGAAAATTGTGTTTTCTTGAAATACTACAAACAGAGATGTTACTTATAATAAAGATTAAGATGCTATAAGGGCAACGAGACTCAAGGTTTTCTTTTGAACAGGACGTGCTGGTGTTTAAAGCGTAGTGAATTTGAAACGGAAAGCGGGTCGCAAATGTCCAAAAACTGTAGTGTCATTTAGCGCTGGTTATATTTTCTGTGATGAAATGGCCAGGTTCTCGTGCTCTTTAATATTTAACTTTTTCTATAAATAGACAACTAACCTGCTCGACCACGAAACCTCAAATAAGGGCCAGAAATTGCCTGAACATGGCCATGACTTTAAAAAAATTCTAAAAAAACTGCCTTATAGATAAATGCTATGATATGGTTAGTGATTATTTGAACGACAACATTGAAAATATAATTAATGTATCTGAGTTAACAATTAATTATATTAGTTTTTGTTTCTCTTTGAAATTCCTATGTTTAAATATGAAGTTAAAAATTTACAATTACTCACATTCGTAAATTCGGGTTAGGATAAGGGAAGGCTTACTAGTAATTCAAGAAACACCTAAAATTTACTCCGAATTAATTGAATTGCATTGAAGTAAACAACATAGAATTGAAATTAAACCAGTATGAACCAGTACCAGCGAAAAATGCTCATAAAATTTTACTTCTATCTGGCACTAGATTCTCCCGACTGCGTACGTGTTCCCGTCGATCGAATACTTAAGATACAGTCCTATGTCAACTTGTATAAATAAATTCAAATTCATAATAAATCCCTCTTCGTCATAATTATCAATTGTTATTAACCATTACTAATCATGCCAACTAGATTACCGTAAAACTCTTCAAACGCTCGCGTCTTTTTGAACGAAACCTTTCAAGATAAACAACTCAAAGATAACGTTGAAGTAACGATGGTAAACGTTGGTAATTTATATCTATTACCCAACGTCTATACCTTTCGACGCCTATTGGGATGGTAATTTGGACGCTGAAGGCATTTGTATAAATTTCTAGAAATCAAGAAGTACGATAAAAGTGACATCAAGTTGTTTCTTTGCTGGCTTCAAGTACGCAAGTTGTGAGATGGATTTTTGTTTTACGTCAGACAAAAATGCTTCAAATTATAATATTATACAAGAATCTTCCGAGAATCTACCGCGCCCTTGCTAAGTGGAGTGCAAAGCAAACACTGCCGTGACACCCTTTTTTGAAAGCAATTTAACGCATAAACCGAAGATTTTCATCTTTGTGTATAAAATTCTTTGTAATTCGTGTATAATTGAACTCCTCCTACACGGCTGAAACAACTTTGAAGAAGTTTTTGAGTAAGTGGATCCCTGGATGGCTCAGATTTATGATTCGGCCCGGCAGTGATGCTGCCATCTGGTTTCGGAAATATTATTGCAGAAAAACATCTGCCGGGTCAGCTAGTTAAATGTAACTTTTAAGTTCAACTAGTCGTATAAAATAGATAGTTAAACTTCAAGTTTATTCACTGAGATTAAACTGAGTTAGACAGTTGACCAAAAATCATTTGCATATTCATATTCACATCTTAAGACTAACATTTAAAGGATTTCATTTTTTTTTCATGGACAGATTATTTATATCGATATTTTGCACATGTTTTTAGAAAGACAGAAAAAATATTTATTAACATAATATTAAGTTCGAAAGTAAGTAAAAATGCATAACAGAAGAAAAATAATGAAATAATGGTTTGGGCTGCAATGTATTATGTGAAAAGGAACATCATTCAGCTCATGCCTTGGATATTTTTTATCAAGACTTTCGGCGCTGGTTTTCAGCCTGGACCTCGTTACAGAATATTTTCTTAATTAGTTACTACCCGCTCAACCACTTGTATAAAGTATCCGATTCAAAATTTTTCATCACTGTCTAATGAACCTTAAGTTTTATATTGTTAACAAGCAAAATCGAAACGATAAATGTTACGTATATGAAACGTTAATAGGATCAAAAATTCAATTAATAATAGATAGATACAAATTACGGCTTTAATAATGAATATGACAGAATATAATAATCATGTAATCTGTTTCCTCTCGATAAAGTACGATTGAATAATGAAATGATTAATGCCATTGTGTATTTTCACGTCTTTATTAACTATGTATGTTCATTCATTACTCGGTATTTTATAATTCTATAACTCATATTATCTGGTATACTTTATATTCTGTTTAACTTATTTCAATATGCGAAAATTACCATAAAAGTTTAATGTCAAATTTATTAAAAGGTCATTTATCGAGAGTGCCCGCGTCGGTGTTCGCGGCTATTTACGATGTGGGAGTCTTCAAGAGGAGAATGGATTTTATAAGTTAGTTCTTTCAACGTCTTAGACCACCACCATTTACCATCAGGTGGGATTGTTGCCGAGCATTAACTTATTTTATGTAAATAATAGGGTGACAAAACAAAGTTTTGGATATTTGGTAACCATTGAAATAAAATGTAGAAACGTGAAAACGAATATCGAAAAGAATGAAATTTAGTAAATACGAGTTTTTTTAATACACGTGACATAATATAGTACATATAATTTCAGGTATACATTCAGTTCGTAACACAATCAGATAAAGCGCGCAGTAATCTCACATTTCCAACAAAGCCAACCGTTCCGATATCAATGATTGATTCCAGTATCCAAAGAGTGCTCTATTGGCAGTTTATCGGTGCCTAACTCGTTCCAATAGAGCGTTTGAATGAATGAATCAAATATTCAACGAAAATTAACTATTTTTTTTTACTCGCATCAATCCTGTTCGAGTGGAATGCGATCGAGATTTACTATTTTGTTTCAATTATGAACTAAAAACAAGTCAATCTAGCTTAAAACCAATATAAAAGTGTAGTTAAACGAAAAATGCTTGTAGATTGCACTTGTGCACTGTGCAAGTCATTAATGAAATCATATGAATTTTTATGACTCTCAAAATTAGAGATTTGATATTTTGCACGAACCACGTTTATTTTTTTCACATGCGGTTAACAGATAAAAGACAAATATTTTTTTCTTTATTACCAAATGAAGTGTTTGATCATATTTGGTGATATAAAACTCCTATTACTTTAAAATTACGTAATGTTATATTTACAGTACGTGCTCAGTATAAATTAAGCGCTTTAACCAGACTGAAGAAAAACGCTTTAAAACCATTAAATGAGCATTAGGCCAAATTATTTCTTAACAAATATTATTGGTACAAATTGGCTACAACGCAGAGCCCGGATCATTTTTCAGAACTGAGAAGGTTTAAGGCTACTTCACTGCTTTGGTCCTAAGGGATTAATGACAAAATCAAGTGTCGGAATTTTATGTTGGCTGAAGGCCTTTAACGTAACGTTTGGTTAGTAACTTAAATTAAATTAAAGGCCCTAGACAAAGTCTAGACTAGCTGTGTCTGACGCGTCATAGTATCAATGATAGAGTGACTTCAACTACTGATTAGTCATATGCTCTCATCATTGCCTCGGCGATCAGAGGCAACCCCACATTGAATTTAGGAGTGTCAATGCAATTAGCAAATTGGATACCGAAGAAGTTTTCTAGTACTGCTGAGTATCCATGAAATTTTTTACGAATTAATTTAATTTTAATTAAAATTTAATATGAAATGCTTTTAACATTTTGTATAGTAGTTTAATTTTTTGTTCATGAATACATATTGTATTATTATAATTATTAATTGAAAACCCGCTTGTAATGAATACTATTTCATTTACTCATTTATGTTAGTTCTGAATAATTATGAATTGTGTAGTCGATTCGCTCATCGGCATTTTCTCTTCCATTCTTGCTCTATGGTATCGGGCATTAGCTTTCTGTTACAAGTTTTATCTGCGATTCCCTCTCGTTCGACTGGTTTCACTGGACGGCTTTATGCGCGGTTTTAAAACTAGGCCTTAAGGCTAATCGGGTGGAAAGGCTTAGTTAGCACTGAAAATTTGGAAATACGTGCACGAAATATTTTTGTTTCCTGAAAATTTGTACAGTATAATAGATTTTGGTGGAACAGTTCAGGTCTTGTATATCTGTTGCTAATATATAATTTGTTAAAAAAATTGTAACTGTGAAAGCGTGTTATGAAAGAAATCAATTTAAAATGTAATTTCACAATAAATTTTAGATAATTAAATGGACTAAAAATACTCTAATATTTCTTAAGAAGTTATGTTCACAACATTAGGCATAAAAGTAATCTCATTGCAACAACTTTCAAGCTGCAAAACTGGTGGCTCTTTCAAGGGTAGATCGGTAAAAGTTTATAATAAAATTCCATTAAAAACTCACATTAAAAATCATTTTTGTTAAGACAGTTATATAGTAGTGTACGATTACTTTAAAGACAAGGCTGCTGGACATAGGTTTAATATATATCGCCATAAGCAGTACTAAGTGCTTTCTATAACTGTGAGTAGGAAAAAAGCCCTTGGGAGTGTCTTGCCGCTTTTTCTTCCGGAACCACTTACGGGATTGTTCGAGTGATGGCGTAGTTTGACTTTGTTTTTTTTTTTTTGTTTTGTTGAAGAATGTTTATAAAAAGCAACTTCGAATATATTTAGTTGCATATCATATGGTATGTATCAGTGACTTAAAAATGTACACGCAATAGATAACTATACCTACATACATTTAACTTAAAAAAAATTGTATGAAAATGGAACTCACTATTTTTAGTTTTTGACTACCATGTAATATAGTTGATTGTGATCCTGTATGTCGAGCGAGGGGTTTTAATTGTGTAAGTGCTTATCACCCGAAACAGAGGAGATCCTATTGAGGGGATGTGAGTGTGCGAATGTTTATTATATATATTTATTGTAAATATAAAAAAAAATTACCCTTGTCAGATACTAACACACATATAATACAGATATACATATATATATATAATATTTGAAAAGTATCAAAATAAATAATAAATATAAATACAAAATAATTAATATAATATAGGTTTTTCATCACATATCTAGGTTGTCAAGAACAGAAGTTACCATAGCACGACATAAGGTTTTTCATGTAAACGATGAAATCATTAAAAAGGAAGGGTTTCAAACCTAAACGAAAGGAAAAATGACGGAAAAAAGGAATGATAAATTAGGCAGTCCTATTTCACTGAAATTCGTATCCGACGTTACAGACAATCTGATAGATAAACTGAGGGCTCCTTCCTTTTTACTAATGTTTCTTTTTACAGATTGGACACATTGTCCGCAGTACGCGACAAGCGACAAAATACAGATACCATGGTCGAATACTAAAGCTGTGTTTAATAGAGGTTTAGTGTAAAGGACTGTGGGTTACGGACATGTGTATGTCTTGAAAAAGGTAGAAAACAATAAAAACCTCATACACTCAAACACCTGGTATTTTTGTGTTTCAATGGCATGGACAAAATAACAAACTCAAGCCACATCATAATAACCAGGTATCAAAAAGCAATATAAGTTTTTTTCCATATAACGTATGGGTGATTGACTACAATACCAGGATTGAAAGTGTACATTTATTCAAAGGTGATTAAGGGCGTCAACTTAGCAAGAGTTTATTCACATCGGCCACGCTTTGTTAGCTAACACCTCCAACCGTATTCCTTTAGCACTTGATACTTTTTTGACAGCACATTAAACACATCACTGCACGATATAAATGAATAAAGGGAAGCAATAACTGCTTACTTCGATGCCTGTTATCGTAATATCCTAATACGCCTTGTCAGTTAAGAGTTTCTGGTCTGATCTGGTAGGTGTTCTCATCAGCTGCGATGTTTTGTTTATTTCGGTGGAACTTTTCATTTCTTTGGAGGATTTTAGTCCACCGAAAGACAGACGTTTTACAATCAAAACTAGGTTAGGAACACCCCACTACGATGAAAAATTTGATGTTTGCAAAAACGACCCGATAATCCTCACTTAGTTTTGGTGAGGAACACCACGCTTATTGTTCTAGATGTGGTTTTGCACAGGTTACAACAGGACCATACGTCATTGTCACCGTAGAGGTTGCCAACATATCCTTTTATGATTTTTTTTAGGAAGCGGAAATCTTCAAAAGGTACGCAGTGCCGTGGAAGCGACGCCGGGTTATGTGGGATTGCTACCATGCTTTTCATTACATGCACGTTCTCGCTTAAAACGACATCTCTTCTGAGTCGTGTATAATACAATTGCCTTATTCCCGCGAAGGCAGTTGCGAGATTAATGGCAAGATTTCACAGGAAGTTAACTCGAATAATTTCAAGTGATTTTTTTTTTCACCCGTCGGGACCTCGCGTAAATGGTACCTAGTTTTTCTGTTTTCTACTTTTTGCCTCGTTTTCGTGTCTCCTACTTCATCACTCGGTTTGTCGGTTCATTTTTCGTGTTCAGTGGATTTTAATTATTGTTAAATCATTGTTAATTTGCCCTTTGAATTTCACCCGTTATTAACTTTGGTTTGTGGATTTTGCTGTGTAACGCAGCACTGCAATGGCTAGTGTCGATTGAAAAATTGCATGCAGTGGAATTTGCGATTGAAACGCGATAGTGAAATATTTATTTATTTAAAACTTTACTGTTATAACTAGTCGTGGAACTAGGTTTTAATAAAGGGCAAGCTAGTGGTAGAAGGTGAGCTTTTGTGGTAGCTGTGGAAGGTGAAAGGAAGTATGGTGAACGCTTCCCTTTCCTGGTAATCATATAAGACGTCGGTTCTTGTCCGCGTTAAATAGCTATAAATCATTGTAAATTTATCTAGTGGATATAATTTAAATGTGATGGGTACTCACGGTTTTTGTGTTTATATAGATATTTCGACCGAATTAAGGAAAATGGTCAAGACGAGACAAATAACACGAAGAAAACGGTAGAGAAACACAAAAATCGTGAGTACTTAAAAATTTTAGCCTTCCCCAGTTGTTGCCGTATATACAAAGGTGTATACATGTATTCTAAGACCTTCGAACGATCTAAACTGTAGCATAATGAAGAACATCTTCACCTCGGTTATGGTGAAAGACTCGTGGTGTACAGGGGGCGACGCATGTATTGTAACCATAAATAACCAAGGTGGTATTGAACTTTTGAATGGTATATTTAGCCTACTTTATGAGTATACCTACTTCGCCGTTTCACATAACATCAGTCTTCAGATTAGGCTAATGTGCATCATAACTTGAGAAGAGCGTTAAGATAGCTATTATAACCAGGAGTAAATAACTTTATGGGGATCTTGAGACCTGACGGTATTTTAACAACATATATATATATATATATATATATATATATATATATATATCATATATATGTATATCAGGGATGTTATGGAGTTCTGTAACCGTAGCCGAAACTATCGGATATCTGAAAAATATATATTTTAAACCGTAACCGAAATCGGTACACTATAATTCATATATCCGTATTCATATCCATAATTATTCGAAATTTTTACTATACATTCTGTACTGAATGTTTACATTGAATATTAACGGGAAGTTTAAAATTATTTGTTATCTACTCATATATTACTAGCGTCCCACTCCGGCTTCGCACGGGTGTACTTTTATTTTTAAACATTTTGATATAAAAGATATATAAAGATATATTTATAATTTTATCTTTATGAAGGATATAAAGCCTATTTTTTTACACCTTGGTTCACATTACTGAAGTTTTAGCAAAGATCCCTTTTTTGTCTAGTAATAAATATAGCCTATGTTACTCAAGGATAATGTAGCATTCTAATGGTGAAAGAATTTTTAAAATCGGTTCAGTAGTTTTTGAGTTTATTCATTACAAACATACTAAAATACAAAGGTTTCCTCTTTATAATATTAGTATAGATATAACTATCGCGTTTTCTTGAAAGTTTGTCTATCTGTCTTTACATGTATAACATTAAAATAGAACGGATTTAAATATTTAATGGCAAATTTGAAACTCATGAATAACACTCTGGCATAATATTAGGCTTCACGAAATAAACTTCTTGCTAACCTTCTTCTAATTTCCTGGTCGACAACGCATCGGTGATACCTTCGGTCTTGTTGATGTCCATGGGCGACGGTGACCGCGTACCATCGGGTGGCTCGTCTGCTCGTTTGTCGGCTATTAACATAAAAAAAATGTTCTCATAGTATGCTTCTGAAGTATATTTCAATATAATTATTAAAAGATATACGATAGAAATTTATCTTGTACATACCTAAGCCGTAGATATTCAATAAAGCATCACGCTTATGGAGCCCGTGGCTAGTATTAAGTATTAGTAATTATTTATAAATCAAGTTATTTATAAACATTTTGCATACAACCAGTAGGTATGTATTTTTTGATATTTTCTAAAAGATTTTTTAAAAATTAAAAAAAAAATACCCACTTCAATATGAAAAAGATGAATTACTTGGTTTAATCTCTTATTTTTCACCCTTAAGGGTGGTACTTTTCGTCAAAATAAATTGGAACCAAACAGAAAGTATACCTTCTGAAATAAAAAAAGAATTTCAAAAATCGATTTATAAATGACGAAGTTCTGAGGTAACAAACATAAAAAAATATTAGAACTTTCTTCTTTTCTGAAGTCGGTTAAACGCTCACACATTCAAAATCCCCAGGATTTGTTATTGCAGATGTTATAGACATACACAAATTGGCTGTCACAAACACCCACGATCTCAAAAAAAAAAAAATTGTCACGTCTCACCTGCCACGCCCGTCAAACGTACCTCGAAACAGTGGACAAAGTTACAAATTAGCTCCGAGCCCAATTGAATGAATATTTATTTGTGCTAAATTTTAATACCTAGGCTTTTAGGCGAGAGGGACTTTAGTACTTATCAAAATAGTGTTACGACGACAAGGTTAATTGCCGTTTACTTTAAGCTTTATGGTTCAAGACGTTAACTAAAGTGCTTTTAACGATTGTAATTGAAAGTGAATTTTACTTCAACGGCTTCGAACAGCTCGTGGTTGTCTATAAGATTATGAAAAGACGGTGGCATGTAATGGAATATACTGTAGGGTAAGCAGTTTGAGGGTAAATGGAGAGGGAGCGTATTGATAATTGGGAGATATTCACTCCAAACGAATCAACGTTAAGTTCTGTTTTTACTTTTGCCGACTCCCCATTAACTTCTTCATTTACTTCAGGCAAATGTGCATGTAGTCCTTTATCCACTTTAGGTGAATTGACATTAAGGTCAATTTTCACGTTAAGTATGTCGAGATCAAATACTGTATTCAATTTTGGTGATTCGTCTCTTTTCAGTTTATGTGAATCGGCCCTAAGTTCTCTATTCAAACCATCCTCCAATTGGTTAATCGCCTGCTTACATCGATTACTTGTTCGTATAGCTATAGAGCTCCTCTAGAGAGAGTTTTTTCCAGGTTTTCTTGTCATTACTTCTTGTTATTGGAGCATCCTTCTACGATGGTAAGAGATTGTTATCGTCCAACCACGTCTATAGCTTCAAGGGTGTCGATCTGTTACCAGTTTAAATGGAGGCACTGAGTTTTTGACTGATTCATTGAGACTGCAACTAAAATTTCTAACATTTCAAGTTACACAGTTTACGGTCAGTATCTAGTCTAGATTATACAAATTTAGGTATTTTTTTAATACCTGAATGAATAATTTATTTATTTTCAAATTTCTTAGAGGAGGAATATTGGTAATTTTATTGAACCTTTAAACTATATTAGAATTACAATGAGATGATAATATCACTATAAACACCAAAACCGCGCTTTTGTGTAATGTCCCTGTTCTTCTTAAGAAAATCAAAGGTAGACAACCCAGCCAGAAACAGCTAGAATATTTTATCAACACTCGAAATATCGATAAAAATGCAAAATTTGTGAGTACCTGTTACAATTAAAACACACTACTATCTTATCATTAAGTATTGCCGATACTGAAGTTTCCTTTAAAGGTTATCACATCCTTAACATTTTCAAAACACGTATTTTACCTTATAATATCAAAGAAGTCTTGATGAATCTCGTGAAGCTTGCGCACGCGTCAAACACGCCGTCCCTTTCGGTTTCGATACGATTTTAGCCCTTTCCCTTTCGCTCGGAACCGGTTGTTGTGGTCTCATGACACCAACAATGTTGTAATGGGACATTCACTAAGGCATAAGTTCTATCGAATGCGTAAAAGATGTTACGAAGATTATGTGCAATTGAAATTAATGATGCAAGAGATATGAAATGTAATACTTCAAATAGGTGCTATTCATGTGATAAGCCTTGTGTGTATTTAGTTGCATCCAGAACCTATTTCAGATAATATAATTAGTCGTGAAATGAAGTGCGATATTAACAGTAATAAATTCTAATATTCTGCGCATGACATCTTTCAATGTCATTCATATTGTTATTAATGATTACTTGCTTCGAAAAAGGAAAGCGCTTTGCGTAGTCATTAGTTATGCGCGCTGGAAAGGACTGGAATAACTTACCCGCGTAGGTGTTCCGCCTACTTACGATGTAGGAGTCTTCATGACGAGAGTGAATAAACTTTGTAAGTTAGGGGGTTCTACATCTTAGATTTCATTGTCACTTACCATCAGGTGGGATTGTTCTTAAGCATTAACTTATTTAATATAAATAAAATTAAAAAAAAAGCGTCACAAATAAGTCTACATACCAAAGAGTTTTTCATAACGTTCTTTAATATCTATGTTTGGGAAGTCTTGCAGCTCGCATTCGGTCAACGTGCACCATATGATTTTAAGCACTCTTACCGTGAGAGAACATACGAGTCTATGAGTGAGCAGCAGAGGGCTTTGTGACACACATAATTTTCCAGAATATGATTTATTAATCCATAGATTCATTTACAACCATTCAAACAATCAATAAATCTATTATCACAGTTTACTTCGTTACGTTTCGATCAGTTATTATACAAATGATTATTGTTTAAGTACAACGACAATCAAAACGAGGAAGTAGTTTCTAGTTGCACGTTGTCAGTAAGACTAATGTATAACCAAGGTAAGTTTGCATAATTTGTGTTGGAATGAATTATGTGCCAGAAATCTAGACAGCCAGTGCTTTGTTACCGTTAGCGGGAATAGATTAGTCATTACAGTTTTGAAATATACCGTTGATATTGTTGCAGCCGATTGCCACCCACGCATATGTCGTACAAAGATGCGAAGTTAAATAAAAGAATAGTGCATAACAGACGGTCATTGCAGTTAGATACTACGAACATACATTCTAGGTAATTATTAGCTTTGACGATATGCAATAATTACGACAGGTATTAAAATAAGGTTTACTTTATACATATGCTCCTAAAAACACAAGTAGTACCCCAAATATCATGTTGTTATGTAATATAATATACATTATATTAAACAATATTTTTACTATGATTTTATATATGTATTCTAGTTTTATACAATTTATAAGTCTAAGGGTAATTTATTCATCATTTAGTTATTGTTTGTCTGTCTGTAAATGTTCAGCTGAGAATGTTCAGGGGCGATTTCTGTGGATGTTGGATATCGGAATAATTTTTAGACGGACAGTTATATTATTTAATTTTTATATATATAGGTATAACCCGTAATATTCACAAACTCACACCCCTGCACTAGGATTATATGTGTCGGGCGAAGCATGAACATACACGAATATGACATCACAAATAAGACAAAACAATCATATACCTTACACCTAAATGTCTACCGTGGAAACAAATCGAACCCGGGACCTCTCGCTAGGCAGGAAAACTAATAACTGAGCTACGGGAGCATAAAAGATGTATGTATGTTTAATAACAGGTAATCGAAATGCGCGACATTTAAAAATATACCTACAGATGTTGTGAGTTTCAGAATTCGTTTAAAAGAACTTTAATAATTAAGAAGAATACTATCCTAATAAAAAGATAATGATTCACCAAAGAGTTTCATATCTTAGTTGATCGTTGCGCCGCTAAATAATAAGTTCCTAGGTTCGATTCAAGATAAACATTTAAATGCTAAATTGTTACAAGTACCGCTTCCGGCACCCCGCTTGACTCCTCAATCCACGTATTATACCTACACACACCCATATTCTACCATGATTAATTATCTTCTATACTAATAATAAAATTACTGATCGCTTTCTGTACATGAACGATATATTAACGCAATGGAACTCAAAACAATAGTTTTTAGAATTTTTGTCTGTTTGCCCGTGCGTTCGTTCCAGCTAATCTCAGAAACGGCTAAACTGATTTCGTTCTGGTTTTCACTAATGTATTGCAGTAAGCCGTCACTTAACACTTAAAGTTTGCTTCGTTGCAATCAGTCCATTAATAAAATAAGTTATAAATTAATGTAAAATAATGTAAGGCGTACTTTTCCTGATGCGAAGTGAGGCCAGTTTGTTAGTATTAAATAATATTATAAGAAATACAATAAATATTCAATAACATTAATAATTACAATAAGTGAAGTCGTTAACTTCCAGTATATATAATGTTATAAACAAGATAGTAGAAGCAAAAAATTACGTGCAGAAATGTATTTATTTACAGAATACCTAAATGATTAAATGATTTTGAATTCGAATAATAAAAAAACCTTAAAATATATTTAATGTTAAGAATAATTTTTAATATTATTTTTTATTTTCATTATTGAATTGTAATTAATTTATAATGTAAACGATTGAATATTAACTAGTGTTCGATGTTATAAATACTGGTGTCCGCTATTTCGTACGGCATTCATAAACCAATCGTTAAGCTGAGAACATTGTTAGACGTCGCTCCAACAAAATATGAGTTTGTTCTAAGTTCTTCTTTATGCGTGATGTGTCGTTGTGTGTCCATGCCACCCACACCATTAAGAATCCTATTGTAGACATGCATGTAGATGTCTTAACGTTTGAAAAAGGACGAAGTGTTTAATATGAAATTAATATGTTTAGGATAATATAAATACGTTAATTTAACTACATTCAAAAGATGCATCGTAGTAGAGTAACGAAAAAACAACACAGCGAGGTAGCTTCTACTCCGAACTTTCTAGAAACAAATTCAAGTAGAAATGATTATGCTTGTCATTAATAGAGGCTAAGATGGAAAGCACGTAACATAGGAGTATATAAAAATTATGCAAAATGTATGGTGACAATTGACGAAGGCAAAGCGAATCGTGGACTGTTATGTCTGTGGGTCTATAGTTCTATTTAGCCTAATGGTACTTAGGTTCCAGTTATATATGACTGAATGTGCGCGCGTGTGTGTGGGTGGGGGTGTTTATTTGTGTGAGTAAGTATTATGTGGAAATTATAAGAGTGCATGAAAGTAAATTTAATTTTTTTATTTTTATATTTCATTAATAAATTTTTATTCCAAACCTTATTTATTTTATATAACAATACTAAACGTAAATTGTGTTATCATTGTTATTAAATTAAAAATTTCTGTGTGTCGGAATAAGTAGAATTACAGTTTCGTAATAATATAAATAAATGTATTACTTCAGAGTTCGATGATTGATAGAGCTAGAATAGTATCAAAGTCAATTTCAAAACACAATCTGAATAATTCTCGGTACTGCACGGTATTGTAAATTCTAGCATCCATGGACCGCTCACTTGCATCTGATTTTGAATGTCTGATCATTACGACAACCTACATTGGGGCCAAGTACAGCAAAATGTCGTTCGAGAATAGGCAATGATAAAAAAATCTAAATATGTATTTTGTATCGTTGACTGAGTAACAAATTTTATAGCAAGCGAGATGGTTAAAATAAGTTGTCATAAATTTAGGCCATCTGATGGAAAGTGGTCGACGTCGCCCTTGGAAGATAAGATAAGATAAACTTTATTTGCTTTGAATAAGTTACAGAAGGTTAAATAGTTCCACATTCAGCTAAAATAATGGCATTCAAATTTAAGAGTAACATACAATACAAAAAGAACATAATTTATAAAAATCAATGGATCAATCAATAAAAAAAATGGAAATCAGTCACAAAAAAGGCATCACCGACGCGTTATCATCAACGTGTTTTCGAAATTTTGTTTCACTATAATATAATGCTGAAAGCTCACTACAAAACTTAAAAACAGATTTATCCCAGAAGGGCAAAGTTTTCTGATCAGGACTTCAGAGGACGGATTACTGATATATATACGTATAATAAAAGATTTTGTTTTTATTCTTACCACGTAAATCGAATTTATGTTTTCAACATTATAAACAAATCTGACACGGTTAACAAAACGAGAAGAAATAGTATTACGTAAAGTGCCGATAAATGTCACCTTCGGTATTTTCGAACTGAACAATCAAGACGGGAAAAAGTGAATTTGAAGAGCGAATGTTCTTCAGAGAAGTGTGTCGGGGTAATATTCGCCATTGTCGGCGAAATTGGGAATTTTACGGGTGTCGCGTAAAGATGTATAGAGCCCAGGGCCCGCCTACTACTGAATTGATGTTGTTATACGGGTTGACATCATCGCTTTTGAGAAGAAATCCCGAGGTAAAGGTACTATTTTTTAACTCTAGACAACTTCTTACTGATTTTTTTGCGTCTCGTATTCGCGATAGGGTTCAGGAATATTTTGGGTTTTACGTTTTTACATGCAAGATATCTGTGATTTCACCTACCGTTCTACCAAGATTAGGAATTAATTGGGTTCAACGTCAGCTCGCTGTAATTGAAATTAATAATAATATGTGAATCACATACATATGTACATATAGCTATGTAGTCTTTTTGGAAGTTAGTGACAGATATCCTTCAGCTGCTTTACAAAGATTGCAAAACGATTGCATAATGTCTGAAAGTCTGAATAGGCATTAACAAAAAATCTACCTTTTTAAATTTATTCATCCACGCTTACTTCCAATTCAAAGCCAAGTGCAGCACTAGCTGGACACCTTACGCGGCTATGGCGCCCGGTCCCTTCTTCTGGAGGTCGCTATACAATCACCACCACATATTTCGCCCTACATCCCTGCTCCTCAAATGGACCGTGAAATGTTCCATACGTGTTTCGGTCACAACGTCGGTAAGCCAGTAATATTGCTTCCTTTTCGGTCGGTAACACTTCAGTGTCAGTGTTACTGAAGTTTATGAGCGATGGTGACCATTTACCATCAGTTGGTTCGTCTGCTCTTTTGTCGAATAGTTACATTTAAAAAATTAAGTAATAATTAAGACTACATCGATTGTTGTCAATTACCACCAGATGGAATTATAATAAAGTCTTATCTATATCTATCTATACTAATAATAAAATTGTAACTGATCGCTTTCTGTACATGAACGATGTATGAGAAAAAACATTATTACGGACCTTTATTGGCGCAATAGAACACAACACAATAGTTGTTAGAATTTTTGTCTGTTTGTCTGTGCGTTTGTTCCCGCTAATCTCAGAATCGGCTTAAACCGATTTCGTTCTGGTTTTCACTAATGTATTGCAGTAAGCCGTCACTTAATACTTAAAGTTTGATTAATTGCAATCAGTTCATTAATAAAATAAGTTATAAATTAATGTAAAATAATGTAAGGCGTAGTTTTCCTAAAGCGAAGTGAGGGCAGTTTGCTGGTTTATAATAAAAAAGTCAGTTCTCCTACGATGGCTTAAGCGTTAAAAAATCTCTTGGCACTTCTTTTTTTGGTAAATTGAAT
Organism: Megathymus violae; assembly: GCA_003671415.1. Classification (NCBI taxonomy): domain Eukaryota; kingdom Metazoa; phylum Arthropoda; class Insecta; order Lepidoptera; family Hesperiidae; genus Megathymus; species Megathymus violae. The sequence continues at coordinate 764,982 of PDGT01000012.1, read as the reverse complement.
TGACAAAAATAAAACATTTCGAATTGTGTAAATGTTCAAATTTCAAGGCGGGCAGATAGAAATTGTTTGAACCGCCATTTTGTGACAGCGTTCGACATTTTGATGCGCAGGGCTTGATATAAAGCCGTTGACATGCAAATCTCAACGGATCGAGTGATTTATGAACAGGATACGGTGGGATGGACTATCTTCCACCTTTTTCTCAACGTCCAATTGACAGTGTGCGTGATTGTGAGTTGCAGGTATAATTGAAATTGAAAGAAAGAGGTACTCGAGTCAATAGGATGTCGGAATTGCGGTGTTTCCGTAAGTCTCGCAACACTTTAGAGTTACATATATGTCTATGTAGATTAATCTAAAGATAGCATAATGTAATGCTAGTTACCGGGGGTAGCATTTTGTAACGCGGAAAAAATATTGTATTCATTCTTTCTTTTTTTTTTAATGTTGGAAAAATTGTCATCTTACCGATTTGCAAAATAAACCAACTTCGCGTCTTACTAGTTCATAGCACTGAAAACTTCCAGTAAGTCGCAAGTGGGTCTAGACTAAAGTTATGTTTTATGTAACTAGGGTCTTTGTAATGCTTGATTGAAGAGCAGCAACGTTTACCGGGGAAGGGAAACTTACGCTAACAAGTGTCTTTCAATCAGCCCTTACATTTGAGTCAAGTCAATTCTTGTTCGCTTGTTGTTAAAATTTATTTATTGATACGCAAGAGGGGAGTCACTTGACACTGAATTCTCTAATTTTTACTAGAATGATGATTTTAACTTTAACCAAGACTGTTCTCTTTTAGCAAAAAACGTATTAAATATTAGGGACATATCGTTAAATATAATGCTTACTACATTTTGTACATCAATGAACCGAATTTAGGGTCTTTCACATATATCTGGTAAATTCGGTAACTTTTATTGGATAATCTCAATCATTTAATGTTGAAATCTTTCGCTGATCTACTCACGCTTGACGAAAACCCAGAATTTAATTTTGTCTGGGTCTGTTCAACACGCTTAAAAATTTCCATAATAATCTGCTTTAGCCCATTAGTTTTTTTTTCATCAGGTTATAAATTTACGACGCCTCTATTAAAGGATTTTTATGAAAGTAGGAAAGTTATATACCTGGATATAGCGGATATATACCAGGTACCCAGTTATTAATTAATTATAAACAACCAGATATTTTTTTCTACACCTGTCGGTAACAAAGGCATGAAGCAATTTCATCCCTATCTTTAGCTTTACCTACGCAAAGTCATCAGCGCGTTGTCAGCCAACAACAATCTGAGATTGCAAACGAAACACATAAAATCCATTTACTGGTTGCTTTTTCAGGAGAATCATAGTTACACACGTTGCTCAAATGTCCAGTCACTAAAACAGTATGACACAGATCTCACCGACCTCCAATAGAAGAAAACTGGTACCGTTACCTCGTCAGTTGTTCAGTAGGGTGCAACACGATCCAAAGCGGTTGTCCTAAACTCGTTGGATAAGAATGTGCTAACGATTCTCCAGGTATTGCGGTGACGGTAATTCACCAAATTCTATTCATGGCTTATAAAGATAGAAAAGTGTGAACGCACCTTTATAAAAGGTCGCATTAGAAGACGGAGGGTGCCATTTATCAAAGCGACAGATCACCCACACGCGTCATGATAAATGCTGCGGTCAGGTAAAAAGCGCAGGGCTACTAAATTTCACTTAACTGCTTTTTGATGGTCTAAATAAAGTTTACGGTAAAACAATAACAGCCAATAATGTACACTTAAAGTTTCGTGTATAATAAGAAAAGAATATAAAATATAAAATTTAATCAAACTGTGTACTGTTCCTGTTTGTTGTACTTTGTAAAAGTTCTTTGTTAAAGTTCGCTGCTTCGCGATAAGAGCACCTTTTGCGAAAATTTAATTATTTTCTGTCTTCTTAATACCACTACCGGTGCATATTAAAGAACATTATTTTATTTAAAATTGAATATACTCGTAACATAATGGATTATTTGATGCAGAATATTAATGACCACTTTTCAGCGGCCATTGATTGCTGAGAATGAAATTGTGCTGTTAAATATTTGAAATTCTACATTTATATTCTATATATATACTAATAATAACGCTGTAACAGAACCGAATTTGTATACCCATTATTTCCTATAGTTTTTCTATATCTGTCTGTCTGATTTGAATTATGCTTGACATGTTTGAAACTTATATTATGAGCCAAAATCTAGGATCCTTTTGGTCCTGGGATCTTTGCCGCAAGAATTTTCCAAACCCAAGCTATGGTAGATTATTATATGAAACCATCCATTGGTTCATAGTACCTGAAAATCATTGTCTTAACAAAACAAGTGTGTTAAAAATATAATCTCAATCGGTTAAGGCGTTCAGATCACATACGATCACTAAAAAAACATTAACGTTTATAATATATAATATAACGTATATAATATTATAATAGACGAATATTGACCCCAATCCCATGCTGGTAGAACAGGATGGCGTAAGAGGCGACAGAAACCGGCTAGCTGGTAGATTTCAAGTAAGGATAACATTATCAATATTAATATTGTTATTGGTATTATTATCTTCCCGTGAAGCCTGCCTGGCCAGCTAATACCCTGCTGCTTAAATTAACCAATAAACGACCCATCGTTTCCGGCTGGGGGCTTGAGAGCCAGTACTTACTCTCTTCTTTGTTGGTTAACAACGCATCAGTGATGCCTTTGATGTTATTTATGTCCATGGGCGACGGTGACCACTTACCGCGAGGTGGCTCGTTTGCTCGTTTGTCGGCCATGTAAATGAAAAAGTGTACAGGTTTAAAATTAAGTACCGAAATTGTATATATTACGAAAGTTTTACAGGTCTTGTAAGCCAGTCAGGACCATTCAATTGTGTAATTTTGTCACGGAATGTATATACATCAAACGATATTATTCGTGTCGTTATCTGTCGTTATATGTCGGTATCTGTTTGTGTGTTACAAGATTTCAATTGAAATTTCCCGGAAACGAAAATAGCATAACGTTCTGTGCATTAAAGTATGTTGGTTGTAAATATTATAATTTACAAAATTTATGCCATCACCACCATCATCATCACCATCATCATCATCACCATCATCATCATCACCACCACCATCATCACCATCATCACCACCACCCCTCATCACCACCATCATCACCACCATCACCATCACCACCACCATCACCATCATCACCACCATCATCATCATCGTCATCATCATCACAGGTACAGTCCAGCAAGTCTGTCTACTAATTGTCATTAGTAAGAATGAAATTATTTACTGTATTTCTGTATATAGGAAAATAAGGTAAATTGCAGATCATTGGATACTATACTCAAGGATATATCATATAGGATATATCAAGGATAAGAAGAAGAATTTTTGTTATATAAGAACACTCTAACACCGTGCATAATACATAAAAACAGCGTAAGGGAACCTGCATACACGAGAATCCTTCACAGTGGTCTCAAAGTTGCGTGAAGACTACCACTTGGCCAGCGCAGCTCTTGTATTGTGAAAAGAAACCTCAGCATTTTAATGGGAAAATATGGTTAAAATGACGATTATATAATTTCGGTACATCAGAGGTGCATTGTGATACATTAGAGGGTGCATTCTTGATACATTAGAGGTACATTTTTGATAAATTAGGGGAGCATTTCTGACACATGAGAGGTGGATTCAATCCTGGACCCATTGTGGCGGTGACCGACCTTCAAACCAATAGGTTATCACTGCGTATAGTTAGATTATGCATTGAAAATGTTCGAAATACTAAGCAAGTAAAAGTCCACGTACATCTTTCCGCTACTTTCATTACAATAAATATTATAACTCAAAACCACTCTACTTTGAATTTATTTGCACATACATTCCATCTTATGAAAACAACTTGAATATGAATATGTTACGCATATCACGCGGGAGCTGTCTTATTGAGATAAATGTTCTTGTAAAGTTGCCAAGATTTAATGAAAGTCTTGCCAAATAAATACATGTGTTTTATCTAGCGAGACTGCATTTTACAAAAAATTAAGATTTACGAACCACGCAGATATTATGAGTTCATGTAATTTAATTAAATATCGTTTCTATAATAGTCCATTTTGTTTCGTCGGTTTGACGCGCCTTGGATTTGGGTATTTTGTAGTAATTGGTAGACTTTTCATAATTGGGAAGAGATCAGTTAATATAACATTTTATCAGTAATGATAACTTTCGAAAAGTTGAATATTAGAATGACAGGTGCGAACTGAAACATGATTTGAGGACCCTGTAACCCAGTGGCTCCCTACTGGGTCCCTGCCTGCTGAGCAATGGATCCGTGGTTCGATTTCCGGCCGAGGCAGACATTTAAATCGTGACACATGAGACAGATAAAAATTTGTCCGAGTCATGAGTATTTATGATATCATGTTTGTGACGTCCATGCCACACACAATCCAGGCAATCCTAGTTGTAAGAGTGTGAGTGTGTGAACGCTTATTACGCGTATACGTTTTGACGTTTTCGAGTTTTCCAGTCGCGCCAATGTATACTTTCCACGATAATAAAAGTTTAAAATCAAATGTTGGCAATATTTATATTCGTTCCAAATTTATCAAGTCATAGACAGACATTTACAAATGCTTACATTATAAAATAATGATGACGCAACATAAATAAAAGGTATAGAACCTTTTTTACGTCATCAATCTGAGGCTATTATTCATTCTGTTATTCAATTTTCATTAAGGATATTCATTTATGAATTAGGACGAAAGATAAAGATAAAACGAAGAGTTAAAGTACATGCCTATAACAATATCTAGGCAAAGGTTATATTTTTTTAATGTAAATACATACAAACGAGCAGACCATTATTAACACTATTGGCATCACTGATTCGTTGTCGGCCAAGAAATAAGAAGAAAGAAAGAAAGATAGATAGTATTAGCTCTCAAAACTACAGCTGGAATAAGACGAGAGATTGGACAGCTGACTTAAGCAGGAGGGTGGTAGCTAGCCAGGCAGGCTTCACGGAAAGATAATAGTACCAGTAATAATATTGATTACTTATTAATAATACTGATAATATAATCTTTACGTGAAGCCCTACCACCAATCAGGCTGGCTTCTGTCGCCTCTTACTACACCTTGTTCTGCCAGCATGGGATTGCGACGAATATTCAAGGCCAAATACTAATTCTAGGCCATTATGGCCAAAAACTAAGTGATCATAGTGAAGTATGAAATGAGTGAATTTAGGTGAAATAAAGATTAAATCGGGTGAAGGGGAGTGGGCTGGGGATGTAAGCGCCTCCATCCATTCTTGCACCCAAACAAACTTTTTCTGGTGAACTCTACTGGGCAACTGACGAAGCTATATATTAGGTCTGTCCAATTGGAGATCACTGGAAACTGTTTACCAGTTTAATACCGAACGTTCTCGTGTGTGGTGACAGGGTTTTTACGGGTTTGGCTGGCTCCCTCTGCTTACCGTCAGCGGTGATCACTTCACCTCTCCCTTCTAGAATTTTCTTTTTTTTTCCACACTGGCCACTTAAAATCAAGTGGCTCGATTGCTTGTTTTTCAGCTACTGACATAAAAACGCTGTATTGTTTGTGGCAATATTGTTTAGCTGAGTTAAGCTGTGTTAAGCGCGGTCAGTAGTTGGATGGTTAACCAGTTGTGAAAAATTTTCATGAGTATTTCCGTTCTTTGGAGGTTACTTTTATTATTGATTCAGTTTGGTTATTCTAAGACATGCCTGGACATGCTTTAACTACTACGCACTTGCTGTGTTCAAGGCCTCTAGGAGCCTCTAGGAGCTAGGCCTTTGTTATAAATAATAAAGAAAGTTGTACTGAAAACAGTAATAATCATTCAACTTTTCGCTTTTTATCATTAATTTTTTTAATCAACATTTTCATACAATAATTTCTGTCCTTTACCCTGTTAATTGGGTACGTGGAGAAACGTATTTAGCCGCCATTGTCGTACAAAGGACTTCATTACGTTCCGTTCCAATATCGTACGACATTCAGGCAAACAATGCAATTTACATTAAATAAACAAATTATCAGGACGTTTGTCCGAAACGGAGCGGTGTTCAACAGGTGTTCTTAATTTGAAATCCAAATAAACGCTAATACGGATTGTTCCTTGGCTAAATGGTAGTCATTAGGCGAGTTGAAAATAGAATATTATAGGCAGTTTGAAATTGGAATCGTTTGTCATAATCGAGAAATAATGGGTTCTAAAATTAAATCGTTTGTCAACGTTGATCGAAAATACTATAGATGAATTGCAATTGTAACATTCCTTTTTGTTGGCTTATTCAATAAATCAGCTTATAAATTGGTCATATTTTATAAAAAAATAATCAGAACAATTTTTGTTTTCCTCGACTTTTATATTTGCTAAAAATCTTAAGATTGTAATTTTTCACCTCAACTCGTAGAGCAAAAATTTAGCTTGCGGCGCTAGAGCTGTCTTCAATATAGCATATTATAGCTCAATCATTCTATATATTTTTTAAACATGTTTTAAAGTGTCTTTATTTACGAGCTTGGAAATAAAAATTAAATCATAAAAGATAGCTAGAGATTCGTGAATAATCACACGAAAATCCTTTTAAAAGCAATGATTGTGCACCGTGACGATTTTTACATTATTTACTATGGCCCCATTTGTTTTAACACAATAACCGTCCAATGTCCGGGGCACATTAAGGCCATTGTTGGTGACACCGCGACATTATCACTTAATCTCTATTGTACCGAGTGACATTTTAAAACGATATAAACGAGCGTTATCAAAGTGCAAAGACCGAGGCTTAGATTATTTCAGAATGTATATTAGATGTTTATTTCGTTTTTTATTAGTTTTTAGGTCCATATATAAGTTTGATAAGAAAACCGGTCATGACTGAATCGGTGTAATCAGGTATGTTTTGACTTTACATGATTGATTTTTGCGGTGTGACAAAAAGACAGACACGCTTTTCCATCGTTACACTACAAATAAAAAACTTCTACGACAACTTACGTGTATCTAGTTTGTGATACTCATCATCATCATATCAGCCGGACAACGCCCACTGCTGGGCATAGCCTCCCCCAAGGATCTCCACGACGATCGGTCCTGCGCTGCCCTCAGCCAGTGGCTACCCGCGACCTTATGGAAACGCGATACTTTATTCTCTTAAATTTACAAGACGAAAATATTTTTGGTAGACATGAAAAAGTATCTTTTTACGAGTGCATCATTATGCATCTACAGCTATTTTAGTCATAGAATTATATACATATATATTTTTTATATTTCATGACAATTAGGCTTTGTGATCGACTTGGAGGTCAAAACATTAATCCTTAATCATTTTTGCCTATCTTTATATCATGACATCACGCGAAAACCAATAAAAAGATTGGGCAAGTTGAAATTTGACATATTTGCAACGTAAATTACAGGTCAAAATTTATGATTCCTTTTTCAGGAATAAATCTGTTAAAAATGTCATAAAAAATTGATCCAATTAACTCTTATGACTGTGACTTTATCGGTAAAAGCCGTCCAAACACAGGCTCTGTATTTTTTGTGACTATATTATTAAGATAGACACACACAGTGTATAAAATTGTGACGACCTCATAGCCCAGTTGGTAGTGACTGTGCCTGCCGAGCAAGGGATCCCGGGTTAGATTCCCGGCCGGGGCAGACATTTATGTCACAGATCAATGTTTGTTCTCGGGTCATGGGTGTTTGTGATGTCATATTCGTGTATGTCCATGCCGCCCGCAACACAGGGAATCCAAGCGCGGAGGTGTGAGTGTGTAAACGTTTAAAAATAAACATAGATAATTAAGTAGAATAAGGAAAGATATTTATCATTGAAAGGGTTGAAAGGCCAGATGTGGCGAAAGATTAGTAACAAGTGGTTCAACCACAATCCGTGAAGCAATCAGACACTATTTATCACTAACGTTGATTGATTCAACAGCGTAAGGGATGGCTTCGCATCGTAACTTTCGAATGAAGGCAGATTTCAACCATCCTCGATTCCACTTCCGCAAACAAAGTTCTGTATGTTTATTTATTTAAATTTAACACTTGTATGTTTATAAACGTTACAGGATGATCCAGTGCGTTTATTTTCATACCTACTACGGATTGAATGTATTCGCTGGCAGTTTTGTGATATACACCAGGTTCCGAAAAAAATAAGTCCAAAGTAAAGTCCTAGGTGAGTAAACCTGTAATACCCCATTCAGAAAGGTTACGATAAATGTCACAGTATAGATCAGTTTGAAAGGATCGTGTAGCCTGTTCCTCTCATGTTAGATGACGTCTTTGTTGTTTACTATTAGGGCTTTGCGTAAAGATTATTTTATTAATATTATTAATATCTGTTAATTTATTATTGTCTTTCTGCGAAGCCTGCCTGGTTATTCTCGCTCGTGTCCGCCGTCAAACGACTCGCCCATAATGTTCTTAAAGGTGTGTTAAGTCTGCCACTTAGCCAGCGTGGCAGACTATGACATGAACCCTCATTTCATTGAAAAGACCCTGGTCCAAAAGTGGGATAGGGGTTTTAATAATTACAAATACCTAATGGATTTATTGATTTCTTCGTAGCTGCTTCGTAGGTCTTAAGCTCTTGCAGTGTGAGAAGACCTGAGCCCAGCAGTGAGACGATATGATTAGTTTTTACAATAAGGTTCCAAAGTTTATTCGCTAGATACCCCTTGGAACTTTAAAGCGACGCGTTAAAATAAAACTTATAGGTAAAGAATATTATAGTATAGATGAATATATTAATGACAAAGACGCCTGGAAATAATAGTGTCGAAACTAGTTCTGCACAGGTTTAAACTTACTCTGTAATTACCATTTGGTGTTTTAAAAGATATGCCGAGGAGTTTCTTTCGCCGTTTCATCTCCTCAATGTTAAAGTACCTTTTCCAAATGATAGTAGTAGTAACAAATGACACGCATAAGTGTATTTACAAAATACTTAAATGATTTTGAATTGAATTTGAATTTTGAGTTGTAATGATTACGACGAAGATTGCATAAAAAATACAAAAATTTAAATACGACATTGCACAGTTTTCTTTACCCACGCAACTTATTTGTCTACGGCCTTCGATACTGTGTGTTCGAACTCAATTTGTCATGTGATCCAAACTTGGCAATAAAATTTGTAAGTCTCTATATCTTAAGTGAGAATTTTGTTCGGAGATGGCCCCTCACAATCTAGAGTAAACTTTTGCGGTATGTACTTACTTTGATGCTGTATGTAGCTGCTCGTATTGAGATAATACTATAAACGTATATCCACATAAATGAACTTCATTCAAATGTGCGGTCATTAAAAAAAGGACTGTCACGTGACTGACGAAATGGACGATGGTAGGATTTGAAAGATAGACATATGGGTCGTATAAAATAATGATCTATATAAAAATGTTATGCTCCGAACTATTAATGTTGTGTGTGTTATAAAAATATACTACCTAAAGGTGTAAAAATGTTTTTTATCAAAAAAAAAACACAATTTTTAATAGTTATTGTATTAATATTTCAGTGTTACCAAACTACTTCGTCTTCTGGCCGGGCAATAAATCAGTTATATGGTCTATCGTTGGAAATTTCTTTTACTGATTTCGGGTAATTCTGCGACTCATACTGCAGCACGCGTACAAATTTATATTATTTAACTGCAATTTAGATTGAAGTATCTAGCGAATTGTGTTGCTATTTTATCCTGTTCTTTGTTCACTAACATTTCTCAGTATTATATTTTCTTATTTTAATGTGTGTTGTGACTCCGTCTCTAATATACGGGTTTTTTTTGTTTCCGTCGTACAAAATCGGTCAAATTCAATTAATGTTCGACAGGAAACTGATGATATCGCTCGCGAACTGATCTCTTAAAAGAGCTGTTAGGAAAGGCTTTCCCAATTGCTACTTCAAAGTAACGTTGTCTGAACGATAAAGGCAAAACGAGAGGATAAGTATTGTTTGATGAAATCTTCAGATTTAGATTATCAGATCGAAATACTTCTTATGTTACACCCGCAATGAAAATTATGTTTGAATGATAATGGAAAAGATAACTTGCTATTGAAAGCAGTCTTTTAAACAAAGTGGGTATTAATATTAAAGTGTTGTGAGAGCGATTGGTCTCCACTGCATCATTTACTTAACTAAACTAAAGAAACTATAAACACCTTAAAGTTATCTTGCTTCTGTAAGCACATTAAAGCCGTCTTTTCTTTTTTATCGTTAGATATCAATTGTCAATGCACTTCGACTTCTTCACTCGCCAGTATAACCACACCATCAAGCCGCTCAATGCTGCCTGGTGATGTGTGTTCCAAGTCTCTTCTATTCCGTGGAGATATTTGCGCCATGCTGAGGGCCATTAATGTTTTAATATTTTGATTAGATTTTACTATATCAAGTGAAATAGTTATAATGCAATAAAACTAAATTACGATCGAAACTTTTAAATACTATCCAGATGTTGAATAATTAATAATTGAATAAAATGGTCAGTCTTCCTATTATTGATTTTTTATAGCCTTATGGCTGGGCAGATGAAAAGGCAGGCACGCCACCTGATGGTAAGTAGTCATTGTCGCCTATAGACGTAGGCAACAATGAGAAGTCACCATAGGAACGCCGGCCTTGGAGGAGAGTTTTTTTTTTTCATCTTTTTTGAAGAACTCCATATCATAGCGCTCTGGGAATATGTAGGTACTTCAGCAGGAAGTTCGTTCCAAAATTTTCATGTGCGCTGCAAAAAAGATCGTTAGAATCGGATCATGGAGGAATGCCACGAATCCAGTCGGTGTGGATGTAACTTCATTCTTCGGTGGGTGTTACGGTGATGGAAGGGTGACGTGGGTACCAGGCCGAACAGTTCCTCGGAGCACTTACCCTTATAATATAGATAGAAAGGACAAAGGGAACCTATATATCTCCTATAGCTTAAGCATTCGAGTCTATCGGTGATTTGTGGATCATTGACGGCAGCACATTTTTGTACGGCGTCAACTGGACTGAGCTGGTACTTTGGCGCCTCTGCCCAAAGGTAATAGTAGTACTTCATGTGAGGCCTGACCTGTGCCTTGTAAAGCTTGTTGCAGGTGACTTGCAGTGAAGCATCTCTTCGCCCTGTACAGAACGCCGAGCTTTTTGGAGGCTAGCTTCGCTTAATTCCAGATGACGTCAGTACATTAAAAAATCGATATTTTAAAAAAGTCGTTAGTTTACTAAATTTGAAATAGGTTGTCCGATAAATGGTAATCTAATTGGATCTAAGGGGGAACGTATATAGATGACAAAAAAGTGTACGGATACATACAGCCGTCAATATTCAAACATAATTGGAGGCTCAGCTGCTCGCTCAGTGCTCGAGGTTCTGTATTAATGTATTCAGTTGCTTTCACTGTCAATTGAGCTATGATGCACCTCAGTCCATAATCGATTTAAATGCCTGGATTCGAACTTTTTTTTAACTTGCTGTAAGTTACTGTAACATTTTTAATTTAAAAAGCCCAAGAGTAGTGATAACGAATGTTTGAGGTCAATTATTTTGAATGTATAATTAATTATTCAAAGGTTCTTCTACCGTTTCTCAAAATATTGGTATGTTTATGTGTTAGTTGACAGCGTATTAATAATTAATTTGTTGAATTTAATAAAGGTGCAATGATAAAGTCTGAAGATGAACCGAGATACTTTAAGTGATGTAGAATTTTTTGTATTCCTACGGATCCGCTACTTGTAGGTACAATGAACAATCATAGAACCAAAAGAATATTGTACAAAGACAATGTAAACAAAACTTTTTGCTCTATACAGGGTTTCTTGTGTATCGGGCTTGAGAAATATAACGTGGGTGATGCTCTTAATCAGAAAAACTACTCCTAGTCCGTTTTATAATTGATACAACTCAAACAACGCCATGTCACTCGCTACTCGTAGTACGACATCCACATTCAGAGCTCTAAGACAGACAGCAATTAAATGCGTATGTGAGTGGATATTCACTCATAATAGACGTCAGAATATAGGACAGTCGAAGATAATTGATCAAAGGAAGTCATCTGATATATAGGAGCTATTGAATATTAGATGTGAACCTATTAAGCCTTTGAACTAAATGGATCCATGGAGTGTGATAATACAAGTAGGTTCTATTTTTCCATAGGGCACGTCACTACTCTTAATTAATTTAGTGTGATCGGAGATAGTTGATAAGATTGTATTCTTTAGTGGTAAAATTTTATTAACACTAGAGTACGACTCAATCAAATTTAGGAGAAATGAATTAGATGATTGGAATCAGGGTAGCTAGGGTAGGGTACGGTAGTGTTAGTGGATGTTTGGATACTGGATCCATTACATCTCACAATCATCGTTGATAAGGAGAAATATGTAAGACCAGCGGCAAATTACATCTTACATCCAAAGTTATTTCAATTAAATAATAACTAATTGAAAGTGAAAGTTTTAAACATCACAAGTTTCACTTGGTAAACCACTTAGACTTTGTTTTCTACGGGTTCTGAGAATGTATAAAGTTTCACAATAATGCGGGAGATGTTAATTATTAATTGCTACGTAGCTTTTGATATGAAATATTCTTTATTTTATCTCCATGTATATGTATAACATTCTAATCGTATATCGTTTGTTAGATAAACTTTTTTTTGTATGCGATGAAAACTCTATGAGGCGACTTGCGAAGGAGAACACGCGGGTGTTCCTCAGGGTGGCGTTCTCCTTCCTCTTCTGTTTTCAATTTTTATTCCATCAGTTACGAAAGTAATTTCCTCGAACTTCGTTGTTTTTGCAGACATTTGCACATCTTAAACACATTGATTTTAATAGTGAACGCATTAATCAAGATCTTGTATGTATCAGTGGTAGGGCAGCCTTAAAATTCAAAATCATTTAATATAGGTATTCTGTAAATATATTTCTGCACGTCTTTTTTTGCTTCTACTACCGTATCGAAAAGGTGGTTTAACATTGAGGAGAAGAAACGGCGAAAGAAACTCTTCATAATTAAAATGGTTAACAACTTAAAGACTTTCCGAGGCAAAGTCGAACTGGTCGCTAGTATTACAATATAAGAAAGTACTGCAGTGCGACTCATCGCGAAATTATCGTAACTCAGTGTGAATTATGAGTTTCGTGTTTATTGAACTGACAACTAACTTCTAAACTTTATATCTAACTTTATCATGGAAACTGACTCTATCATCCATCGACTGTGAATTTTTAACTATTGAAATAAACTTGCTGTTATTCAAAAGTTTAATGCAGGATCTATTGACGCAATAATGAATTATGAATTCTAAATATTTAATAGGTGAAACATGGAACAAGGCTTAAAAATATTTGGGTCCAGGTTGACTTCTCTTGCTTGTGGTGAACACTACTCAACAACGAACGAGGTCATGCTGTTGGGCCTCCTGGTGAAGGTCGCGAAGCACAGTACCGCTAAGCTTAAAAAAAACGGTACAAGTACATGTTATTATCCCAAGTTAGTTTTTGCTATCATCCCGAGACTTTGAAAGTGTATTTTCGGTCGCAATGTGTCACATAAAAAGCGGGTGTCATGCCTCCTTCGGTTGGTATCACGTTCTGAAGAAGCCAGTGATCATGTTCAGATAGCCATAGTTTAACGTCAATATTTAAATTTTTAAATAGGTAGATACTATTTTAAATTATCAATACTGTTTCATTACCGACTCTCCGTGCAAACGGACACAGTGAACTCGGTTGCAACCATCTGTAATATACGCAATAACACTCCGTATCGGACTGTGATAAGAGCGAAAGTGGTTTATTAGTAAAAGTGGATTGTGTCATGCGCTATGATGCGTTCTGTTGCAGCGTGGGAACGCGTGTATGAGACATTGCGCAATTCTTGCGTAGTCGTTTCCATTGAGTGATTAACGAACAGAAATGGCGAGAGCTATATAGGTTAATATTATATTATTTAATTTTACTGGCTGGTGCGTGAGATATTTTGATCTGCAGCGGATATGAATATGAATTCTTTAATTATAAATTGTGTATTAACTACAGTGGTTTCTGTTGGATCTTATAGATAATCCGTGGAATCGGTCATTAGTAATTATTTACAATCCTCATCAAAGATCATTACGTACCAAAATTTAATAAATATATAAAATACCTATATGAAAAAAGCACGGCGGTGCGGCTCATCGCGAAATTATTATAAGTCAGTGTGAGTTACTGCGACGAAAGATTGATGCAAAAGCCATTGCCGCAATAAAGAATTATTAATTATGAATTCTGGATAATTAATAGGTAAGACTTAAAGGGTTAAGGGTAAGGCTGAAAAATTAAATTCCACCATTTTATACGATCACTCTAGTGCATAAATTATGCATGATCACAATACGACATGATTCGAATGTGTGTGTACCCTTACGAAGTAAAACACAGCTGTAGCAAACAACTCAATTAATTTTCCACTCTAGCACCTTGAATCAAGATTTGAACTTTAATGAGAATGTACATAACGTAGAGTTGTACCTTGCAACGTCATTGTTTTGCAATTCATTTTAAATGTGAATTTTTATATTAAATTTTACTTATAACACTAAGGGTAGTAAAAATTTAATAAACGCTTTGAATTAAAGACAAATAGAATATTAATTTTGAATATATCGAGCGAAAAATAAAACGCCAGGGAGCACTATCAAACTTTTCTAGAAGTTTCGTCGTATTTTCAAAAGCCTCATAGCTTCGGCCTGCCTGGTGGGAGATTTAAAATTCTCAGGAAAAGTTATATTTAACAAACATACTTAATTTTGTTTGTTAAACTTTTAAATTTTGAACATTATTAGTTTTTAAAATACATCGATTTCACCATTCACTCTCTCATTCATGAAAACTATAGCAAATGTCCCGAACTCTTAAACACTAAAGTTCAAACATAGGAAATGATTTGCCCACAAAAGAAATAAAAAAAATGTAACTTCCACGCACAACGACCCTTAAAAGTGGCGCACGGTTGTATATAAAACAAAGCATTAAGAATACTTTCCGATATCCTTGAAAGTTGATAACAGGGAGATATGCACACAACAAAAAAAACTTGGAATTTATAACTTTCACGTTTCAAACTTCATAAAGGCCATTTAGGCCTTTGTTTCTTATGTACAAATATGTATGCTGCATAAAGAAATAGAGTCCCATCAAAACCATTTCATGTAAAATAGGTTACCAACACCCACGAGCTCATAACGCATGCACAGTCAAAATGTTTTCAGATCTCACGAAAATACGAGGCTCTGACTCTACATCACCTGACTCTACGTCACCTGGCTTTACATCACCTGACTCTACATCACCTGACTCTACATCACCTGACTCTACATCATCTGACTCTACAGGCCTTATACTTTTTGATTAAGACACGTTGTTACTAGACTTAAAGCACGACAAGACATCACCACGCATTTAACCAAATGTCACATATGAGACGAAGCTCTACTAAAATCGTCAATCACTTTATTAATTTCCCTTATCTTCATTATTACGACCAAAGTGAGCCAACGCTAACTGTATGTCTCTGCAAGCTGTCTCCATAATTTTATTACAAGCAAATAAATTCCATCCAATAGGTATAACTGGAGGGCATTAAAGTCGTAGATATCGGAGGCAGTTAAATTTATTGCCGGAGGGTGAAGATATGTCTTACGATGCGTTGATTAATATGAAACCTAGAACTTCGTATCGAGCTCCCTCGTTTCATTATAGTGTACGTTTCTTCGTACTTTGTCCATAATATCAGAATTATGACAATAATACATAATTATTGTAAAGTTTGCCAAATTTAAATTATCATTTAACAGGCAGTGGCTATCGACTGGGGTACAAGTACGTTTTGAATATGAAGAAATTTGGACAACATCGCTAGCGTCAAGGTTAATTGGTATAGCTCGAAGAGACTGAAGTTGCATCAAATTCACTGTTGACAATAATTACAAATGAAACGCGCAACAATTCCTAGCAGAGAGGCGGTTGAAATAGGAGTGAGGCCTGCCATAGCGCCCGTCCCTTAGCTAGGCTCCGTTGTAGAACGAGTCGCCAAGTGTGTTGTCATGGCGACGGTGCTGACAACACCCACGTCACGTGTCGCGTTTCGTTTAGCAACCGTAATCATGACTGGCTCCGGCAAAATAAATAAATAGACTTTCACACAGTCACAGCCCGGTCCGATCCTCTGTGTTGTGTGTGTGTGTGTGTGTGTATGTGTGTGTATGCATACATATTGTATCATCATAAACCAACACACCTTAATGTCTTGGTCGGAAATTTAACCTGAGATCTGTCGTTCAGTAAACAAGGTCAGGATCAACTAAGTTACAGCTTATATAGATGTATATTAGGGATGTTATGGAGCTCCGTAACCGTAACCGAAACTGTTGGATATCCGAAATAAAAATATATCCGAAACCGTAACTGAGTCCGGTAAAAAAGTATCGAATAATTTCGGATAGGGGCAGAGTCTAAATGAAACACATTATGGCAGGTTTTCGCCGGCCGCCCGATACACTACCCGCGTATTGATTATAATATAATTTAATACCAAGAAATATAATCAAACCTTGTAAACAAATTATATTATTTTTCCAAGTGGTAAATCACCTTATATCAATAACCAAAATTATCCGAAACAATCAGATAATCCGTAATATTTTCATATCCGTATCCGTAAAACGTTATTCATATATCCGTATCCGTATCCAGGTCCAAAATTTCATAACATCAATAATGTATAATAGTATCACAGACCAAATCTTATAACTACTATTTTATTATTAGGTATCTCACTATCATCAAAAGTAGGTTAAATTTGAGATTAATTTATGGAAAGTAACAACAAATCCATAATGACCGCGTGTGGTTATACATTGTTTATGGTACAGGCCGTTAACCTAAACATGTTATGTCGGTAAACACGATAAGATTGTCTATAAATTGAATTAATTCGTGCCGTCAACATGTCATTGTTTGCTTTCGTTTTCACACGACGCGCGACTTTTAGATATGTCGGTTGTCATAAATTTATAACATCGATAGACAATTAATTAGTTATTAATAATGTAAAGTCCAAATAGTTTTTATCCAGTTATTCCTTTACGGTAGAAATAATATAATAATTGTGAAGTTCGCGTTACAGAATCATAGTTGGAAGTTTTAAATTAGTGAATATAATTATTGGAAATAGTTGCCGATAATTGCTGTAGATTATTTGACTTAAACATTATTTAAGTAGTCACTATGAATATTAGTAAATATGTAATAAATGTACCTTTTCATCATTCAAATTCAAAATCAAAATCATTTAATCATATAGGTATTCAGTAAATACACTTATGAACGTCATTTTTTGCTTTTACCACCGTTTCGAAAAGGTGCTTTAAGAATGAGGAGAAGAAACGGCGAAAGAAACTCTTCAGCACATCTTTTAAACAACATATGGTAATTACAAAAGTTTAAACCTGTGCGGAACTGGTTTCGATACTAATTTTGTCCAGGCATCCTTATCATTCATTTTCTCATGTATACTATAATATCCCTTGCCTATAAATTGTGTTTTAATGCGACGCTTAAAAGTTCCAATGGGCAACTCGCGTAACGACTTAGGAATCTTATTGTAAAAACGAACTCCAAGCCCCATAAAGGAACGCTGAACCTTTTGAAGACGAAATGCAGATGTAACCAAATTATGCCTATTTCTTGTTTGATGATTGTGTGTATCACTTTTCTGCTTATTCTTTTTGCTAATATGTTTATTTTGGTGATACACAATAAAACTATTATTTTTTATAATGCTATCGAAGAATAAATTTTATAAATTAGCAAATAGAGCTGCTGAACAATGAGGGTCTTAATTATGAATTTTCCTTCAATTTTAAAAAAACTATAGATTTTAAGTTAAAAATATATCATCAAATATTAGGTACACAAAGATGACTAAATACAAATTACATAGAACATCTTTGGTATTTTGATAATAACGTATAATTTTCTACTGTTAAGTAAACAACTGATATTATAATTTTAAAGATTAACGTTGTTGATAACACGTGAAACAAAACTTAATGAATCAATAATTTGCTACTCAGATTAAATGAAGTGAAGAGTAATTTCCTTTTAAATTTATGTTCGTTCCAAAATGAATACGTACTGTAAATATGTCTCCACTGACTGTAAAATTAATGCATTAATCTAATTAATTAATTAATCTATACTTAACTGATGTTTATCATTTACTATGTTAATGTTTAATATCTTGACTCGTTTATATTTAACATTCACAAATATTATCACACATTTGATGCAATTTAGTTTACAAGGATTCATCTTTATATACAGGATGCTATTGTTCAATAACAACAACAACAACAAGGCAAACAATTCACAAATGTACGCAATTATAAAAATAAATTGACAAAAAATCCTGCATTGCATTGAAATGAGTAATATCATGATTGATGTTGAAAATTGGTTTTGAATACTTAGAATGTAGGCACAAATATCTCTTATACATTTGCTATTAATCTTATATAGGAACAATATTTTTGGTATGAAGTTGTGTTTAAGGAAACATCCAACTGAAATTTATTATTATTTGTTATTGATCATGAAAATTTACATCAGTGAGTTATTAAAAAAGGAACGAAGACAGAAGAATCAAGTTTAAATTGTACTTTCCTCCATTTTGGTTTAGCTTATCTTAAAACGTATCAGTAAGGAATTGTGACTCAAACGGTAAACCTGTATTACTACTAAATTAAATGTGATATTCTTGCACTTTCCCCTTCAATCGATATCGATAAACGCAACCGCGCGGCACTATCCGTAATCGGTCACTTATCGGTCGACGCGCGTCGCGAGCCGGCCGGCTGTTACGTTCCGTCTTACGTCTTTGTCCTAGGACCTGCAGTTGTGCGTTACGTAGTAGTGGAATACTCTAGATTCGAAATTCGAACACGTTTAAAAAAATATTTTATATTTATATTTCAAGTTCGTTAAGCGTGTTATTTATTTTTTATTTGCTTTTGTGCCAGTGTTTTATTTTGCTGTTATTACGTTTAATAGAGTTTTTAACTGTATTTTAAACAATTGTGTTTGCGTTTTCAAAGTTATTTAAGTGGATTTTAGTGCTACATACATTTGTTAAAGCTAAACAGATATCGATGCGATGACTTGACACAGATTCGTCGGTTATCGATTTAGAGATAAAACACTATATCGGACATAATTGACGTATTGGCGATTTGTACCGCCAGTAATTTGTGTTTTTAAATGTGACAATGTTGATTCAACTGGATGGGATTCAAATCAACTGACAGAGGTAAATAATGAATTTTTAAAGTTTGTAATAACAGGCATATGGAGCAATGGTTGCTTTGTGGTTTGAATGTTGGTCACCCGACACGGGAGATTCCAGTTCGAATCCCGTATGAATGTCTAATTTTTCAAATGAAGTGCGTAATATAAATTTAATATCACATGCTTTCGGTGAAGAAAAACGTCGTGAAGAAACCTACATAACAGAGTTCTCCATAATGTTTTCAATGTTGTGTGAATTGGCCAATTCACACTTGGCCAAGGACACGGCCCTTACGCCACTCACTGTGTTTAAGAAACCAGAGCCCAGAAGCGGGACAAATATGGGGTGTGAAGATGAGATAAGGTAGTGACTTAGAAACTGGTGCCTATGCAACCAGTTTGTGACAATGTAAAAGAATAAAATATTTATTTACCTTGTCCCGAGGGCACGCTAATTAGTTGCAATAATGCAATGTGTATGAACGGCCAAGGTAAATCCCCTTTACCTGATATTCCTAATCATTTCAAACCATCAGCTACCACTGCACTGCATGGATCTCTCCGCGTAATTATGAAAGTCTGGAATAACAATTATGCCACTTAATGCACATTAGTCGATGCATTACCAAATGAATAGTCGGAAGTTCTTACGTCAGCCTATTGCCTACGATATGATTTAATGTTTGCTATCTAAAGATTACAATGGGCACCCATGGCATATAGCGCTCTGAAATATAAAAGTAATATTTCTTAATTTGGCTCTTCAAAATCTATAAAACAAAAGTGTTTGCACTTTGAAACTTCAAATAAAATTAATGTCGTTAGTTGTGAAGTAGGTGTCTACCGAATTTTTCGTCATTTCTCTGCTTATTTCAAATAATCACATTCTCTGCGATGTGCAACTAATGGTTTGACATAAAAATGTCAAAAAGAAAACGCAAGTTCATTGACATGTGCTAATAACATGAATATATTATTATTATAGGCAATTCATTCAGTCCTAGTTTAATGCAAATTTGACACGTTGAAAACCACTCAATTACAGTACACCACGTCATGTTTTTCGAATCTCCCCGGGGAGAATTCCGGTATCAATTTGCATTTTGTTAGCGAAATTATTTGCTGTTGGTAATCATTTCGATTTACATGAAGAATAAAACTGCTGGCGGAGACCTGCAATGTATGCAAATTGGCATGGATTGTACAATGCACTGATTGGGAGTACACATAATCTTTAACCAAATTTACTCGAATGTTGGACGAATATTGGATGTCGTGATACAACAAGAATTGGCGAGTGTATTTTATTGTGTTTATTTATTATATTGTTCAAATTTAAATATCTTATTATCCTCAGGGATAAAATTAAATGAATTGTATTTTATTTTGCAGACATATAAATAAAAAAAAACATATTTTTATATGTATTACACACAGCAAATAGTATAAAAAAATTAAATATAATAAAATCCCATAAAATTATTTATGGAACACAGAGCCCTGTGTATACCCCAAGAAACTCATTCCACATAAGTGTCGGATAATCAGAATTGCCACGAATCAAATCAATGTAGATGGAATTTTATTTTTTGACTAGTTGTATGTAGTGTAGTCCATCACAGATTGGTGGTAACTGTAAATGGTGGATATAGGTAAATATAGTTAAAAACACAAAAATTGTGAGTACAAGTTACAATCAAAATGTATAATATTCTTTATTGTGCACACAGAGAAAAAAAATATTTAATTTATTTAAACAATTTTAGTGAATGAAAACAAAATCTGAACTGAAACCTCAAACAGTCTGTCAAAGCTATCAGATCTTGATTACTTTTTACGAAGGGCCAAAATTAGTTGTTTATTTTATTTAGGTTAGTTAACCATTCAGTGAATGAAAAGAAATCAGTCACAAACAGTTTTATCTGTTGAACCCTCAGATACTAATTACTTATTAGGAAGGGCCAAATTAATTATTTAATTTATTTAGGCTAATTAGCCATTCAAACCACTGCCTTGCTTGACAGAATCCAGTCAATCAGAACCAAGCTTTTATGGTTTAAAATGATGTTAGCCTATTCAATAAATCGCGAATCGTAAAATAAAAGTCTACGTTTGGGAGCACAACTGTCAAAGGCTTCTCGTTGCCTTTTCGTGGCGAGATAAGTCGACTAAAACGTACAGGATAATTTCTCTGTTCCCACTTCATGGCACATATTTTTTTCTCTCTTTGAACCTTTACCACATGGGGCAAAAAACTCTCCAGCCTAACGGTCGAGTACACAAACTAAATCTCGTGATTTAAGAGATTAAACATGAAGGTAGAGGGAGGTAAATGTTGTGTGTAATATGCTTGGGATCCGAGATAATTTAAAGAACTCTGAAGAACTTCTTCTAGTACAGTCGTATGTCTAAGGCGGATACTAAATTGGATTGAGAGGCATTTCACAAAAGAGTTTTATTTGGACCATATAATTGGATTGTGAATTGTTCAGTATGAATTGAATTGGTTTGTGTGTTCCATTAAAAATTATTATTATAACAAACATGTTGGTTGTTGATGTCATTTGACATATATAAACCGGTCATAGAATACAGAATATTGTTAAGTTATTGACTTCAAGCGACCGGCCCCGATTTACCATACATAACCAAAGTCATTCCGGAACAATGTAATGTAATGTAATTTGAAATAGTAAAAGAGTTTTTCAGTTTCGGAGATTACTTTGCACGTACATATAACTTACAAAATTCTTACTCTCTCTTCATAATATTAGTATATAGATGTAGGATTGAGAATAAGTAAGCAAGCGATGGAAGAATGGAACGTTGACAGGATATCCGGATGAATAAATGAGTATGATTGTATAGAAAGAGATGGATGTATGCGAATGAAAGGGATAGAAGAATGAATGCAAGAGGGCTAATTTTTGCAGAGCAAGCGCAGAGAGAGCGAAAGGTGATAGACAGTAAATTTGTAAAAATAAAACGAAGTTGGCGAAAACGAATTTTTATTTCTGCCACGCCCCACGCCACATAGATATATAGATTTAATTAATACAAAGTTTAAAAATGAGAAGAGCACATGGTGAGTGGTGGCCGCAGTCCACGTATATTTTGTCTGTTACATTAAAGACATCATGGACATATTACTGGTCAACTTAGATAACTTGCTTTTAAATGACCTTCCATAAATGCACCCGAAACATGTAGAAACATATCACAGTTGATTCTATGTAGAAGGAGGATAGAATCAATCGACCTCCAAGAGGAGAACCGTTCGTCAGTATATTGTTAAATACAGTGCGTCAGAAGTAGAGCGGTTTGGACTGGCGGTGAAGTAGTGGACAGTTGGAGTTTTATAAATATAACCTCTATATTTTCTAATCGTAACGACCCTCGCCATAGTTCGGATTGCATACATGATAAGCGTGATGGTTTATATACGTAATATAGGTCTATGTTCATCTGGAATAATGTATCTTTCACATGGTAAAATAATATTTCAAGTCGGTGCCATGGTCCCGAATTTTACCCTCCTCATACACTCCCGAAATTCACACTCTTTTTTACGAGACTTAACATATCTTAACATAAAAATTATCAAACAGGACTATAATTCTTGGACCCATGCAAGACATTGAGTATGGAGCATGCATTCATTAATTTCTATATCTGTCGAAAGCTTTTCTTATTCGGCATAAAAGTGTTGATGAATATTTTAATTTCATTTAGGACTATAATTCTTGGATTATGCATTCATGGTCAATACAGCGTGGCACGCGCTGCTCCTCGATATTCACATCAATGAATCCAATAGGGCCTGTCTATTTCGCTATAGAGACGGTGTTGTGATAATTATAATCAAAAGTAAAAGAGACAGAATAATCTCTTCAATTCAAGACAAATTAAAGATAAAGGGTAATTGAAACAAATATTTCTTTACTGAGATAGGTGTGATCAAGATTTAATTTTATTAGGCAATTAAATTTAGTAATTTTCTTTGAAACCCCCGGTTTTTTCAGTTCGTTAAAGACAAGCGTAGGCACGATTCATTCGTTTCTATTTCTGTCGAAAGCTTTTCTTATTCGGCATAAAAGCGTTGATGAATATCTTAATTTCATTTAGGATTTCAAATAGAATGGCGTGCCAGAGTTATTATAAGGCGCGTTGAAACACTTAGAAGATTTAGATGGGTTTAACTTACAATTTTTCTTCTTATTAAGTTTTTGAATATTTTATGTAAGTCTCGCAAGACGATTAATTATGGAAGAGCGTACTGTCTTTGCTATCAATGAAGTTGCAGAGATTTTGTTTAAATTTAATTAAAGTTTGGAAAGTTAACTAATTAAGGCAATTTTATATCATCTTTCAAAAACTTCGAAGAACGTTATTTTTTAATGAGTGGAAATTAGGCTTACATTAAAATTTTATGAGTGAGCGACATTGTAATTACTGGATGATTAAAATATGTTATCTTTAAGTTCTATTCTTGTTATGTTTGTGACCTTTAAGGTCATTTGTAGGTTTCACTGGCTGAATCTTGGACATTTGCTTTAACAACAGAATGTTTTTATTAGGTTTATTTGTGAACTTTCTGTTACGGTGTAAATATACGGAACGAAATGGAATTTAAGTCAGTTTTAAAATATTTTCGTTAATTATATTGCAAATAAATATTTATTTACGCTTATAAAAGAACCCTTTTTGATACGTCACTCGATTCACTTAACGAAAGCTAATTTCATTATATATTTAACATTAAAATTACCTTCTAAAACTAGAACGTCCGTGATACGACCAATAAACTGTATACGTGGATGTGACAGCCGAACATACGAACACGCGTCTGATGAACACAGGAACTTTTTCTTCGGGGCTTTAGAACTCTAGTTTCATAAATGAATTGATTCTAAATTTCTTTTATTAACAGTTGACAAGAAACCACACAGGCTACTTTAGAATAAGCGACATGCAAGCGGGAAAGCCGCATATTACATACAAATATATAAAAATATTTTTGTTGTCTTTTTGTTTATTTAAAATATATATTATATTGGTTTAATGATTATAATAATTTTGGATACACATTTTTCTTTTATCTAATTCTCTAACTAACATAGACTATTTCAGAATCGGTGTGACAAAATTTGGTATTTAGTATTTGCCTTCACAAGATTAAACATTTTACGCAAATGAAAATTCTAAACGAAGCAATTCTAGTGATTATATTTACCCTCTTCACGCGGCACATGAGGAACTTGAAGCCTTCGGCTTAAGGGTCAGTGGGAATAAATTAAAAGCTAACAGCGGCTCATGAGCCAGTAATAGTCTGCTAAATTATTGTGAGATTGTGTTGATAAACATTCTGTGTAATTGAAAATTGCGGTATTCGATTTAAAAATACTTTTGCAGTAAAATTCTTGGTAATCTAAATTTCTGAAGCAATAAAGCGCTCATAGCCAGACAGCGACTGCTATATAAGCCATCAATAGAGTTAACCGACTGCGGGCTCGGTCGAAAATTTAATGGGAGATGTTAGTAGCAAAATTTCTTTAAGCTTCATTGCTTTGGAGGGTATAAAAAGGCATAATTTCCAGTGTTTATTTGCTGTCGGGTGGATTGGCTATGGGCTTGTTCTAAAATTTTATTCATCTGTAAAATGTTTGTAAAATACCCCTACACTGCCTCATGAATGGTTTATACTAACAATTTAGTTTCTATAATTGTAGTACGTTTTATGAATTCACACACACAAACACCTTCGTACTTTAATTACCTGTATCACTGGTGATACAGACATACATAAATGAAACGTTGCATTTAATGAAGATCCGAGAGTTTTTCTCAGACTGACACACCACACACAGTCTGAACCACTGGATATAGAGAGACATATTGCAAAATAAAGATATTTCATATGTTTTACTCAGTGCACTGCTCATTTTATTCATTAGCTATTTACATCAGCCAGGACGAGCCGCTAGCATTAGAAAAATTTGAGCGTATTTGATTATCATAAAACCGTTTGTGCGTAAGTAACGTGCGCTGCCTACGCGTAGTTATATCGCACGACGTAATTATCTAGAGTCTAGAGGTACGGTGCTCGCTCTCGCTCCCGCACTCCCTTTCGGTCGCCCTTCTCTTCAAAAAGCCTACGCCTTACGTTTAGAAATAGAACCCGCAATAGTTTTAGCGATTTTTTTTTCTAGTTCTCTAAATTAGAAACATATTTATTTATTCATTCAATGGAAGATATACTTATTTTGTTTCCTATCCCATAGGAACAAATAAATTTTCCGCAATAAAAAGTATCCTATATTACGACCCACAATATAAGCTACTAATATGTCGAGTATCATCCAAATCTGTTTAGTGGTTTTAGTGTGATACTTAGTCATATAGACAGACGCATAGTCAAAAAATTAAAAAAAATATATTTTGATGTTATCGATAAGGCGTTACAATATTTTATTATTAGTGTAGATGACATGCGACACAGGTAATTCCCACAGAAGAATATTTTTTTAATATGAGCTAAAATCTATAATATAATTTCAACTTCCGTTAAATATTTTAACAGCCATTTTTAAATTGAGTATCTCAGTATATCATTTCAAAGTCACTCTGTATCAATTAAAATATTTCAAGTAGATATCAAAGTGGAAAACAATGAGGTAATGAGATTCTGTAACAACTTAAAACGCTTTGAAATTCCCGTTTATTTTAGGGCTTTTTCGTGTCAACACCATTCCGAGTAAATCTTTAAAGGCGATTGTTAAATCTCTCGACATAAGAAATGTCTTTATATTCCGAAGTAATGAATTAATTACACGGTGAAATTGGACATTTTGTTTTCGATTGTTGAAACGTAAACCTATTTAATGTTATCCAAGTTTACTTAATTTTTTGCAACTAAAATAGTTTTATTATTATAATCATAACGTTATTATAACGGATCGCCATGGGCGGCATACTGCAGGATAAAAGTTCGCTTCATAACCGAGCAGACATAGAGCATAACTCAACACATTGCTACAGCGCGGATTGGTGGAGGAATTTTTGAATCACCCAAAGACCAGAAGTTCTTATATCAAAAACCTTTGACATGCTTTAACTATGTCACGATAACTGGTACCAATACTTACGTGCAGCCACCGACCACGCCCACAATATTTCGATGCAGATGATTACATAAACATAAGCCTTACAAGGATAATAATATAAGTATTACTGATTACAAACAGATAATGATAAAACGAAAATAGAGTGAATTAAAAAAACATATGACATTTTAGTTATTAATCGATTAGTTGAAACTTACATGTTGCAAAGGCCGTTGCCGTAAATAACTGCATATTAATAATACATTATAATATCTATCTATCTACATTATAATAGAATTTTAACTGATCGATTGATTTCTGTACATATGGATATACGAGAAAAATTACTATTATTAAGGGTCTTTATTAACGCAATAGAACCCAGAACACTAGTTGCCAGAATCTTTGTCCGCTCGTTTTTTGCGTTTGTAAGCAATAATCTCAGAAACGGCTTCACTGATTTCGTTATGATTTTCATTAAGGTATTGCAGTAAGTATTCCTTAATATTTAATGTTTGTTTCGTTGAAATTTGTCTATAAATAAAAAAATATAATAATATATTTCTGAATTTAAGCAAAAAAACTCGATTCCTAAAAAGTGCTATTTCTGAGCGTAAGGCGTAGTTTTTCTGAAGCGAAGCGAGCGCTTGGCTTATCCTATATAGTTTGTAAGGTCAGAAGGAATGTAATGCGTTTGAGTATGAAATTTTTTTGTTTCATTACTTGGTGATAAATAAAAAAGGAGAGAAAGAAAGAAAGAGAACTATTTTATCCTACATTTTTCTTAAACCTTTCCAGTGATATTTCATGTATAAATCAATATATATGTCGGAATAGGAGATGAGCCTGGCTTATCATTATCAGGTTCAGACATTGCAGATGTGAAAACACTATGATTCAAACTTATTTATTAAAACAATATTTTAACCTTAAAAAAAAACACCAAACTAATCTTAAATCTATCTAGTGATCTGGATACAATAAATAGGTAAGTTACTTACAAGATATAGGCAGCAAACGACTCTCTCAGCCAAAAGCCTGTTGTTGAATGTGCGTCTGCGACGGCCTTTTCGTTCTAGGAAAATGCCATCGCAGCGCCACCACTTTTTAATTTACAAGACGGAAGTTGATTAATTTTAAAAGCAGCACATTACATTGTGGTTATTATAAAAGGAATTGTTACTCATAATAAGTAACCGATTAAAACCAATAGATTATGAGATTAATTTAGAAATCATCTTGTTTCTTCAAAACAATTGTGAACAATCAATTATTTTCCATTGAGTAACACTTCCGCTATACACAATCTTTTAAAGTAAATATTAAATTTAATGCTTATCAACTATTAATGATCATATTTTTAATTGTTTTTATAATTTCGCGCCGACATATATATATATATATATATAATTTGAGCCTAATCAAATTCAAACTATACAAAAACGAAACCCAGAGATTTGGCTGTTTAATTACTCATCTGTCTATACTGTGTACTATTTCAATTTCGTTAATATCCCGATTTTAATTACGCAATAAATGCAGACAATAAATTCAATTAGCCGAAAATCACCCAGAGATTTCGCTGTTTAATTACTCATCTGTCTATTCTGTGTACTATTTCAATTTCGTTAAAATCCCGATTTTAATTACGCAATAAATGCAGACAATAAATTCAATTAGCCGAAAATCACGCCAATGAGCCGCTGCGTGCCCGCTCCGGAACCGTTTCATCGAACACCGCCGCTATAAAAGTAAAATAAAGATCAGGTTAATAAAAGCCTCACATTTGGGTGAAGTGAGGGTAATGGCACTCGAGAAGCAATCTTGTGGGTCCAAAGCCCCACTCCTTCTTTATTGCGGTGCGAACGACAGGATTTAGCGTTAATGGGGTTAAAAGAATTAACGAGTTCAAACAATTT
Source organism: Megathymus violae (assembly GCA_003671415.1). Taxonomy (NCBI): domain Eukaryota; kingdom Metazoa; phylum Arthropoda; class Insecta; order Lepidoptera; family Hesperiidae; genus Megathymus; species Megathymus violae. Next base: position 736,535 of record PDGT01000012.1, on the reverse strand, counting down.
GAGAAGCGCCGCTCTTGGATTTGGAAATATGAATTAAAATCGACCTTATTAAGATTGTGAATAGTTAAATATTTATATAGAGTTATGACGATTTTACATTCATGTTGAATTTGCACATCGAAATACATAAGCTTTTTATACAACATAACCAAATTTTAGTCGATTCACCGACCACATAATGACATATTGTATCCCAAGTTGCGCACTAGTGTACTCGGATACGTTATATAACAATTATAATAATACACATAATATATACATGGCCTTAATACATTTTATCAGTGAACTAATGTCACTTTTCTTTTTGGTACACCTACAATCACAGACTGGTCCAGATCTCGTGCGACTTACTGCTTACAGACACACGTATTTGTAAGTGTTAATGTACTTTGCAACAATCCACACAGACAATACACTAATGAGCTGTATATACAATGAGCGTTTCCTTTGTGGAACGGAAGTACACCGCAGGTTTAGAATAGTATAGCATAGTATATTGTTGTAACGGGTTCCTTCACAATGTATTTGTACTAATTTAATTATTTATAATTTTGTAACCCAACGTCATCTGGAATATCTCATTCACAACTTTTGCTTTGGGCAGTTTATCATAGTACAAAATGTCCCAAACATGGCTATCCACACATCTGTACCTGGATTTCATCCATAAAATATCTACAATAACAGATTAATTGTCAACGCTGTGAAGTCCAGGAAGGAAGCTATGAACCTGCTTGTTAAATCTAATTAGTTTTAGTAGGGGTATGAATCAAAATAACCATGACCATACATTAATTTCGTCGACATTAAAATGGATGGTAGAGAGTCTAGCTAATTCAAAAAAGGAAACTGAGGCACCATGAGCATATGAATTCCGTAGGAAGAGTACGAATGATGGCGGATTTTATACCATCCTTGGTGTTATGAATGTCTTCTGGTGACAGTAAGCACTTCCAAATACTCAATATTACGATACTATTAACAAATTTCAATATTCTGAGTCTCGATATACATCGGAATTCTGGGAATTCAATTTTACGCTTCGCAACAGCGGTAGAACAAACATTTTAAGTCTTTCAATAATTATTTGTTAAAATTCACCTCTAAAACTGTTCCCCTGGGTTGTTGTATAAAAACTGTGTAGTTGTTTTCCACACCTCAATATCCATCTACAGTTATATAATGATTATTAATCAACATAAATTCGCCGTTAATATATTTGTCCGATTCAAACTTTTAACCTTTGTAATTCCATCTAATGACTGTTGTATACTTGAAGATAATTGGTCTCCTACGTAATGGTACTCACGTGTTGCAGGGAATGGAATCGGGGGAATGATTAAATTATCTGAAATTTTGGATAAGACTGTTTATGTTCTTTATATTTAACACTTCAGAATATAAATTATTTGCACAATCGAGTATGTCGACATGTATGAATGAATGAAATAGAATATTTAAGTCTTATTTTTAAACACTCGCAGATATCGACTTTTTTTTATTTTGAAAATGTTTTGAAAATTCTTAACAATAATTTCATATACTATATTTAATGACTATTTTATATTATAACTAGAAAAATACCCTCGCTTCGCTTCGGGAAAACTACGCCTTACGCTAAGAAATAGTACCCGCATTATTTTAAATTAATTTTTAACTTTTTTATTTATGGGCGGATTGCAATAAAACAATCTTTAAGTGTTAAGTGATGTTTACTGCAATATATTAGTAAAAACCAGAACAAAATGAGTATGGCAGCTTCTGAGATTAGCGCGAACAAATGCACAGACAAACAGACAAAAATTCTAATAACTATTATTTGGTGTTCTAGTGCGTTAATAAAGGTCCCTAATAATGTTTATTGTCATATATCGTTCATGTACAGAAAGCGATCAGTTAAAATTTTATTATTTGTATAGATAAAATTAAGTTTTTTATGGGTGTAATTTTGCAGTTAATTTCATGAATAATTAAGAAAACAATAACAAAAATTTAGAAAACATTTGAACAAGAACAAACCTTATTTCATCATTGTTTTAAAAATGTATTGTAGAAGTTCACATAAACAGATAAAAGGACATTAATAATGTGTTTAATCAAGGTCCTTACGAATACAGGAATCAATAATTTATCTTATACGTTGGATATGAATAATATTACATGTTTAAAATAAAAGAAAACTTGAACTAAAATTAAAACCCATTAGTTTTATACCCAACAGTCGAATATAAGTAAAAAATTCGACACGTTAAAAACAACTGTAACGAACGAAATTTACAAACTTATCATTCCTATAGAAAGGACCAATATGAACGAAGATCATTATACTCTACTGGGCAAACAAAACTTAGTATTTACAGCAAATCGAATAAATCTCACAATTTCATCATCTCCCTACAATAAGACTAAGAGTATTTTGCGATGACAACACGATTTAACATCTCGAGTGCGTAATGGAAGAGGTCGTTACCCAATTGGATTAATAGTTGCAATTAATACTTAACCCGCTCGTTTCGATTGCTCGTAGTGTAAAGCGTTGACATATTTTATAGCGATCCCAATTGTATCAGATAGTCGGGTCTGTAAATAAATGATCTTTTGGACAATATACCACTTTTGTCTATAAATCCTGTATATTTAAATGTTGCTGACAATTCTACAGTGAATACAAAATTTATCTATCTATCACATGATGACACTGAAGTACTTACGAACTAAAATTTAACCGATACAAATCACATCTTAAGAAAGGGAACGGACACAAGTAAGTATAAAAAACCGTCTTCAAAATGAAGAAGGTGAAATTCTTGCTTTCATCTATTTTACCGTTAAGGGTGGTATATTTGCATCAAATTTAAGTGAGACCAAACAAAAATATACCCTCTGAAACAAAAAGGAATTTTCCAAATCGGTTAATTAATGATGGAGTTCTGGGGTAACACATATAAAAAATACATATAAATTGAGAACCTCCATAATTGAAGTCAGTTAAAAAGGGAGAGAGATAGTAAAATCTGTGAAGAAGCGTGATTTATCAGGCTTCATGGCTTATGAGTTGTAAATAATTCACTGAGTTAAGCAATATCGGACCAGGTCGAGCGCTTGATAATAAAATTTGAATGCTTTCGCTTCGGAACGCACGTAGAAAAATCTAATGTGGAAGATTTTAAATATCAATCGTTAATCCTTGCCTGCAACATTTGGTAGCCCGCAGATTTTGTCATAACCGAATCCAATATGACCGTGCGCAGAGTAGGGCTTACGCCAGGTCTGCTTAGAAGGGAAAGAGACATGTGTCCGATTACCAATGATTATGCATTGGATAATAAAATCCTGTACAATACCGCTGTCGTCTTATAAATTGTTTACATTTTCCCAGATCCTTAAACTAAATCCGATTCCTTTTGGCTAAAGATGAGGCTGCCATGTACTAAGCAATTCTTTTCTAAATTTCTAACTTTGGTTCATTGATACTGAAAACGTAAATGCGTACTCAGTACCGTTGTACTACATGGATCTTTATGTGAATAGTCAATTAACGAGTAGACGGTATATGTACCACCAAAACCAAACACCAAAGGCTTCACAAACACGTTTTTGGCCAACAAGTAAATGAGGAAACCGCGTATTACCTGGCTCGGTAATACTGCAACCAAAACACGTTGAAACATTCGACGGAAGATGGGTGGTAACTAGACCTGGCTGGCTTACCACCATGTATAAGCACGAATACCGCTGGAAATATACTGAGTGGTGTAAACTTCCAACAGAAAGAATCAGACGACATTGCTTTATTTGTTGATCAGTAGAATGCAATACGAGTAATAGAAATCAGCTTGAACTTAACGCTGGATAAAGACCATTACATAATACTGTCTTACTTATGTCTATTTATCTATCTATCAGCCTTTCACAGTCCACTGCTGGAAATAGGCCTCCCTTAGTTGGCGTCACTCCGACCGATCCTGAGCCCTCTGAATCCAATGGCTTCCAGCCGTTTTTCTTAGGTTATCAATCCACCTGCGAGAGGGGTGTTCTGTACTCCTTTTACAAAGACGCCGTACTTATTTACTATATTATAATTATAAATGACATGTGTATATTAACTATAACTGCATTTAATTGGACTAAAGTTTAATTTAAACTAGTAACCAATCATTTTTTCGCTTCAGAAAACCTACGGATTAGACTTACCAATAAGCGGCTTAACCGATTCCGTTATGGTTTTCACTAATGTATTGCAGTAAGCATCACTTAATATTTAAAGTTAGTTTCATTTCAGTCCGCCCATGAATAAAAAAGTTGTAAATTAATAAATATATTTCTAATTCACAGAACAAGAAAACCCAGTCCTAAAAAGATGCATGCTATTTTAAAGCGTATAGTGTAGTTTTTCTGAAGCCAAGCGAGGAGAAGCTACTATTTGATATAAAAATTGTAAGTACAATTGAAAGGTCTGCTAAATTCAATTGTGTAATATAAGGTGAAATTATGTCTCAATGTTAGTGTTTCACAAGATATTCTGTGTTCCTGTTCTGTTTGGAAGTGAATGAACTGTATATTTGTTATACTGTTAGCGATGATCTAATAACACAGCATAACATGTGGTTAACCAATTCGCGCTGTGCACATGGTTTTCACACTTCCAACTGTTGTTTGATCTGTACTATGTTATCATGTATTGGAAGTCTAATGATGTTTCTATAACCTATTAAATGTCTATGTTCTTTCCGCGTTCTAAATTGGGTAATGTATGAAATTATTTATTTTTTTAGGGTTCCTTAGGAGACAAATCGAGTAAAATTAGTTGTCTAAGATTTTTACCTACGCACTAAGTCGCTTGTACGTCTTCCCGTACATCTAGCGGTTCAAATTACGTTTTTAATAAATTATAAAATTGCGACGAAAGTGCGTCCCAACTGCGTACTGTATTATTAATCTCGGTATAGTAAAAATACTGGAACATATCTGTTACCTACTTCTGTAAATCTATTATATATAAATCTCATAATTAAAATATATAAATGTATTTTTTGCTTTTTATGTTAGATTCTACTGCGTAAGTAGACAAATTTTTTTCTTTCCACAATCTTAAGTGGGTTATATGCACTAAGAGATATAGGTAACGTTATAGAGGGGGATCCCGACAATATATTACCCAAGCCTTAGCGGCCCGTTCCAACTTCGTTCAGGTGCAATAATTAATTATTATACATATACACTTGACATATATATATGTACGTTATTTCCATCCGGAATAATTTACCTTTCAAATGGTAAAATAACTTTTCAAGTAGGTGCCGTGGTTTCGGAGATTACCTTCAGCATATACACAAATTCACAAAATGTGCACTCTCTCTTTATAATATTAGTATAGTATAAGCGCTCGCGTCCTAAGTAAAAACGAAATTACGAACAAAGAGAAAATTTTGTAAGTAAGTTTTGTAAGTAAAGTCTTTTTTTCTCGTCTGTTTGTCTATCGATTTTCTTTTGTTATATAACCATTAAACAAGGAATTTGTTATTGATAAAAAAAAAAGAAACACTACATTATTTAACAACTGGTCAACTTCGACCACTAGTACAAAAATAGTTCATATTATTTTACTATTGAGTACAAATGTATGAGTCAAAGTTAGATTTTCAAAAATACTTTCGTAATATTTGCCTATTTTTTTGAACATCTAAATCTATTGAGACAATCTTTGAACAAAATTTTGTGTTTTACAGATATACATGTAAAACTCGCAGTATATACTGAGAGTTCTTTTAAATAATGTACTTGTTTATCTTAGTTATACGAATAATATTTCAATTAAGGGTTACGTCAATATCGACCGCAAATCATATTTTGTCATACAAACTTTAACATCACAGACCTCTTATTAGAGCTGGTTTGTAAAGACATAGTATGGTTCAAATAAAAATAGCCACGTTTAAACAAAAGATAGATAAATACATCGCCAGTTAATAAAAACTACAGTTTTTATAGAATAAACTATCAAATTGAAAAAAAAAATTAATTGAAAAAACAGTTATAATTACAGATTTCGTGTTGTTTTAACATTGGTGAATTTCCATGATGAACCATTCCCACGTATTTCAAATTGTTTAAATAGACTATATTTAGCATACGAAAATATGAGGTTTAATCTGTCGGCTATTTTAAATTTAATAATTACGGTATGGACGTTTTGATAAAATAATGATTTGCTTGTAGGTACTTTTCTATAATTTATAGTGTACATTACCAAATAGTCCTGGAACATATCACCATGCTGAGCCAGATCGTAAGCATGATCGTAGGTTTGTGGCAAAACCAAGTGTTTTATACCGGCAAAAACCTTAGATCTGACGACTGATTTCTGACGATAATAAACTCTTCTCCTCATTCTTAAAGCACCTTTTCGAAATGGTGGTAGAAGCAAAAAATTACGTTCATAAGTGTATTTACTAAATACCTATATGATTAAATGATTTTGAATTTGAATTTGAATATACTCGACAAAACACCAAGGCGTTTATGAAATTTTTCCAGTAACGGTCATTCACCTAAAAATCGACCCTTAAAACGGCAGGTAACATCAGAAGACACGTCTAACATCTAAGGTAATTCACGGCCTTTCGTGCTAATATACCGGTGGAAAAACGTATTTTCGCTTCCCATCTCGTGGGGCGGATATACGGGGCTCGCGAAATACACTTACTAAGACCGCACCAGTTTCTGCTTTCATCCTTTTAATGGGACATCAAGAAATCGTAGAGAGATAACAGCCAAATACTACGTATATAATCAACTTGACTAAAAACGTAAATATTTAATTGAGATTAAATGTGGCATTTCATTAAGTTTCATTGTCCATACAAGATGGTAGTTTATTTAGAATTTAGATCATTTTAAAATCCTATAATTCTTGTTTACAAAGTCAAAATAATAACTAGGTGCCAACAGTCGAAATGGCAGTGGTGCGTAGCATTTCAGAACTTCATTGCGAAATGTTTCGAAAACTAAATGATATATTAAAACACCGCAATGAAATAATAGATTTATATATGAACACATTATTAATTTGTACTTCGCAGATTATTCCTTACTCCGGTCTTACCTTACCCAATCAAACGAAAATCCCAGATTTCATTTACTGGGATCGGTTTTCAGCAGACATTTATATACCATACATAAATAATAGGCGTGTAAGGCCTTGTATAATGTATGCATGGATGTAGATCCATGAGTACCAAGTAATGTCTCCCGCTTATGTTGTATGGTTCGTGTGCTGTCTATTGGAGGTAAGGCTTTGTTCCGCCTAGAACAATTCCGACGGTACCCGTGCAAAGATGGCAATGTTTACCTGTTGCCTTACCTATTGTCATTTACCTACCTGGCTAATTGCCATCCTGCTTCTAGCTAGCTTCAGCGGCAGTGTTTACTTGCCATATTTTGGATCAAATGTTTATTTCTTGGTGAAATGGTAGTTGTAAATACAATAAAAATGTTTGTTTTACCTTGATGTTTTGCTTACACTATAGCTAACAAGGGAAATCCTATTGCAGTATGAATGTATCCGTTCTCATCATCTTTTGATACTAACATGTAATCCTCATCTATTTTCGCAAAGAATCCGCAAGTATTCGCGTATCCTTCTTACGTGGCGGTAACCTTCGCCAAAATGGCTGATAAAATGACGTCCCGAAGGGACATCTACGCTTTTACGTAGTATGTAGGATCGGATTACTGAAATGAAAAATCGTTACTGTTGATATCCAACTGACGACATAAATGTCTTAAAATTTTTGACTAAAGTCGTGGCAAAGTATTATATTTTGAAATTAGGTATTTCTCCATTTTTCCCACATAGATGATATTGGATTGTTCTTGGATTTATCTGGCGATGTGAAGTCTGCCTCCTTTTAAGAAAGGTGTCTAGTTTGATTCACGGGTGGGACATTACATGTTTGTCAGAACGGGACATTAAACGTCAGACAGATGAATCTTAGTATTCGAGTTTTGGCTGTAAACGATACCTTAGTACGATCATGTCAACCATGACACACGGAATTTTAGTGGAGAGGTGTGTTTGCACGTCAAAGAAAACCTATATCACTTAAATGTCTATCCCGGCCTTGATTTATACCTAGAGCTGATAAGCTTTCGTTAGTTTGGATAAGTTATTTTGGAAATATATATTATAAGAGTTTGAACGTTGCGCTTGCGCATGTGTAAAACCGAGGTTCTAATACGCATATTAGTAAGGGTCTTCATCGTGTGGATACCTCTCTGCTTCAGTGTGCGATTATGGCTCCCACCTCTCTTTTTGTGTAAGTAGACCCCACAACAGTGAAATAATTAGGTGTTGCAATGACGAAATCATGTCGGACGTATCAAAAATCGCTAAAATATATATTGTCACTTCTTGCTGCCCTAATCATTTATATCTTTGTATTCAGCTGACGTTAATGTTTCATAAGAGCAGCCATTTATATAGAAAGTATCTTATGTTATGATTTATGACGCAGCAAACGGCAACAACACGTATCGCTTCGGAAAATATTCTTCCCTCTTTCCTTGCTCATAAAAACCGATCAAGTTGGAATCGGAGTACCGAATTTCGAGTTCTTTTTATAAATGTACCTGGGTATTTAAATAATCATATTTCCCGGTTGAATTTAAGGACGTAGGATTTTCATACAGATTCAATGTGACCTGCATCCTTCGATTCTGTTTCTTTTTTACATTTAAGACAGCAATTCCGGATAGAATGAGAGGGGAACCATGGTAAGATGTCTTTGATAATGATAATTTTTCCAAATATTTTTTAATATTTTTCAATAGTTTTTTTACTTATATTGTCGCCATAGTTATAATTAATTTAATATTAAGCTCTGAGAGATATTACTAACAAAAAATAGTCTCAAGGGAATTGCCCGTGACTGTCACTGACTATAAATTTTTTTGCAGCGTTCAATTATTACAATATTGTAGTTAAATTTTATTTTTTATTCTTGATATTTTAGTTCCTTGTTTATTTTAATTAAACTTGAGAACAAGTAAGCCGATTCGACTCCGTAACATTTTGTGCAGAACACATTAGGCGTTTATTTGAAATGAATTGCAAATAAAATAAATCTTTCCATTATTAAGCATGATTCAGCACAAACATTTTGATACGAGAGCTGAAAGAAAATCTAAGATTTTTATACATATATTATCGATAGTCTATTCTATAGTTGTTCCAACAAAACTCGCTGCTAAGGGGGCTGAAAAGCATTTTAAGTGGCAACAGGAGCATATTAGAAACTTGTTCCTAAGTTCCTAAGTTGCAGACAATGGCACGTAAATGCAAATTCGCGAGCGGAGTGTAAACAAAGCCAATACGTATTGGTCCGATCCTGCAATCAGACGACGCGCGACGATTAATTGTAACGTGAATGGACTTTGCAAACAAAAAAACCGAAGGGTTAACATTCCGTGAAAATGAAGTTCATAGCATTTAATTTTGTAGATGTTGTGTGTAGAACTCTGTTTATGCAGATACCATTGAATTTTAACACGTTTAATATAATAAGTTTGTTTTTCCGTCACAATGCATTTTAGACCTTCCTTTTACGATCTATGGATATGCTATGCAAAGATCTGTTTATGCCAAATTTATTGAAAGAAAAACAAACTTTTCGTCATTACAAAATGGAACAAAGCATTTCCTCTTCATCATTTATCATCATTTTATTCCAGTTACAAGCGATTCTGCTTCCCGGGATTTAATGTATTTAATAAAAAAAATATTTTCGTTTACACTCGTACACCCCCGCAATAATATACCCTGTGTTGCGGGTGGCATGGACATACACAAATATGACATTACAAACACCCATGACCCGAGAACAAACATTGATCTATCACATAAATGTTTGCCCCGGCCGGGAATCAAACGCGGGTCCCCTTCGCTCGGCAGGCAAGGTAAAAGTCTAATATTGTTAACGCATAAAACCCTTTTTATTAATTTTAGTATAACCAAAGGAACTTCAATTTAATATATTAAAACGGATATAATGCTTCTAGTGGTCCTGTGTCTAAGCTTCCATTTTGGTTAATTAGACTTAAATGCAAATTTTGTAACGGTACGTTGAGAAACTCAATATTGGACCCTTCCTACAATCTAGACGTCGATTTAATACTCATTTCACTGTGATATACGTTCTATACATATATTGCATGCCAATATTTGGACTTAGTTGCACGAATCAGTCAGTTGTATTTCGGTTGCGCCAACAGCCATATATCAGTGTATCAAATTGAAATGTGTCCTTACAACCCAACGTTATTTAGGTTTAAAACAATAAATTTTAATTTAATGTGTTATATTTCAGATTATTTACATTTACTTATGTCATGCTCAGATTTTAATATGAACGCAAAACGCAAAATGCATTTTCGCTCGTTTTGCAGTCTCAAGATTATATCGTTCATATTATCGAAATGGACTGCAGTCAAAAATGGCTGTTAAATTATCACCAAGTTGGCAAATTATCTATAATAATTAAAAACCAAAAAAACAATATCGTGAAATGAAAATCTCATACTTCGGTGACTATCTATAACTTGTGTTACTATTTTATCATGTAAACATTGTAATCCATTTCTTCTTTCTCTTTATAAATAAAAAGCCAAAATTGTAATTTACATTTTGTTTGATTTGTAAAATACATTGTAAATAGTAATTTTTATTTTTATTTAAAAAGGAAATGTATTATGGACATCGCTATTTCTCTACTTTAAAGGTTTATTTTGATTTACCGCTATTTAGAGATTTACAATTATTTTTTTACTGCAAACGAACGTTAAAGAGGCGCCAGCAATATGTTGTGGGCTTGATATGAATGTAACTATTGGTAAAGTAATGTGATAGTTTTAGTACAAATTTGTGTGGAAGTGGGAAGGTTTTAATATTGAGTAGAGGTTAATATCGTGTGAGACCGTATCTATTACTAAAGTAGTACACCTCGTTTGCTTAGTTAAAATTTTTGTCCGTTCATGTATAGTTGAGTTTGACTAAATAATACCGGCCTATGCGTGTTCTTAACCTCTACACGGTAGTATCCGAGCCCTCGTTGGTTTCCCTGCCTACATAACTATGCGGTGGTCACGGCGTCCGTCTGCCTCCGATGCCGTTTGCATATTAATGTCCCAATCTCGAATCTATGGCGTGACTAGCCACTCATTTGTTCCATTGTCTGTTACGTACATCGCATCGGGAAAGGCATCGTGTCGCGTTGGTACACTCAGGACAAATTGAGGTCAACATGATATTTATTTTGTGGGTTTTATCTGGCTTTCCCGAAATATTACTTTGGGATAGTTAGTTGGTTTTATGATATGGTTAGTCTAGAAGTTTGAAGTTTAGATTCCCGCACGAGAGGTTTAAATTCCAAATCACGCGTTTGCGAAGTTACATGGCTATTTGAATAATATTTGTAAGTCTAATTGACTGTAATTAATTAATTGTTTTTTTCTTTTTATTTCAACTGAAAATTCTTTTAATTCGAACTTTCGTGAATCTGCTTGAGATTGAGAAAGTTCGAATGTAGGTACTTTTATTAAATCAATCCTAAACCTTCAAAAAGTACCTTAAAGAATGAATAATTGGATAAATAGGGGGAGAGACGAACTTCTTAGCAATCCATAAATTCACTGTGGGGGGCCCGTTCCATTGTATGGCAGAGGGAAAAACTCCGAGCAGTTCTCGGGACTTGCCCCCCCTTGCCCTAGCCATATTTGGAAGGAACCTGTTAGTGCAGCTTTAGATACTTGTTCTAAAATGAATCTTACTGCTCTTCTCGACATGCCAAGGTCTTTAATTAGGTTATAGAGAGATTTTGCTGGTACACCTCTCGCCCCCACTTCTACCGCATATAAATTAACCACATAGTCATTTTTGCCAAATATAATAATAATAAATAGATAATGATATATCTATCGCGTAAATTTACACCCAATACACAATAATTAGGTATACTCGTATTTATCGGCGGGATCACTACCTACTCGCTGACTAATCGGTCATAAAATGTTTATAACTTTCATAATGTCATTATGTATGTATATGATACGTGTATATGAACCTTAAATATCGGTCCTCGAAACACATTTTAACTAACTAAAGACACGTATTGCGGAGTACTAACTCGGCATGGCCGATATCGTAATAAGTTATCGGCCGTTGGGGAAATTAGTGTATTCGGATGCGCTGGGTGTCTTCAATAGATATATAGTTTACTATCAATTTTAGGTCGTAGGATTTCGTTTGTGAATATAATATGGGTACACGAAATTATCAATGTTGGTTTCAAGTATTCATTAATTATCATTTGCTTTGTTTAACGTTATAATTTTTTAACATTATGAAACCATTGTTAGGTTGGTCGTAAAATTATATTGTAAACAGTAATTTGTTATATAAAATCGTTATTTTTTAGAAAATTTAATTAGTAATTGTGTAGAACCTGAATGGAAAAGTAATACCGTATTTCATGATGGTGCGTACCCGGTGTCCTAAAAATACCAAGCGTCCCTAAAAGAAATTCGAGGATATGTGGGATTTCATCTATTAAATCCTTGGTGGTAATCACCTCGCACGAATGTAATGTCTATACCATCCAGTTCAATCCTTTCAGTACTCTTGCATAATTTATAATGTATACTATTACCAGGGAAAAGAAAATATTTATCAGGATTCAACATGCTCTCCGTTGTTGAGCAGCGTTGCGAAAACTCAAATAACAGACCAAACTTTTAGTGACGTAATGAAAGATCTTTAGAAAAATTTTGGAGCACGTACTGACTGAGGAATATGGAAAAAAGAAGAAATAGGGAATTAGAAGAACTGGCGGCAGAGCTTGATATCACTGGTTAAAAAAACGCTCACAGACTCCGATGACTCTACCACCTCGAATGAATGTGAGATCGTTTCGTGAAAAGAGTATACTTGGGACAGCCGTGTGGCCAAGATCAGTCGGCTATGACGTAAGTAAGGTCTTGCACGAGCTCTAATTAGAGGACTGGTGGGAGATAGCACAGGATAAACAGAAGTAGAGGCTTTTGGTGTCGAAGGCCAAAATTCATTTTGAGTCACTGCGTTTATTAGTCTGTCATGGTGGCAGAGTTCTTTATCCACCTAGAACCGAAAGAGGTTCCTTACTTGCGATGGCCCGATATCAAGATCAAGAGCGGCTTCCCCACTTTCTCTTTGACCGAAAATATATCTGGTATGCCCTCGGTGTTAATTCCCTTTCTGATGGTACCTTTGCTCTTTTATCCACTATTCGCTCGGAAATAGCCCACGTTCAACCGGCCCCCACAGCGATACTCCTATATATCAACAGTGAATATTACCGTTTCTCGTTTTTTGTCATAATTCTGTTACTTAGATAATGATAGATAACCCGCGTAAGGTAAGAATATCATCATCGGCATCATATGTAACCATGACTTGATAGCAAACATTTATGCGTCATATAAAAGTCTGTTCCGGTCGGCAATTGAACCCGAAACCTGTCGCTCAGCAGGAAGAGCCACTATTAACTGAAATATGGAGTCGCACATGTTGTAAATACTCGTGTCTTACTAAAAATCTGTTCATTTAGAGATTACATAAGTTGAAAATTTACTCATTTCCTGATACCTATTGATGTGAGTTCCACAAATTAAGTTTGTTTTGAAACAGTAAAAGTATTAATACTTCTAAAAGTAATGGCAGTTACACGATTATATGAAGCTAAAAAGAAAAACAAAGGCATAAATATTCCAAATTTAAAATAATAATCGTAAATCAAAACAAGATTGATATAGTCAACATTGTACACAGACGTACACAAGCGTTCGAACGTAAGCGATGCCTCGCATGAACAAGTGGTGCCCTTGTCTGGCCGTTGTCACGGAGTCATTCGCATCGCCTGGAATGCAATGTCATGACACCCGCTTGACATTTCCACAAAACATCTTCAAGCTGAACGACACCTTACGTCAACTGCAAGAAGTTCAATTTCAAACGAACCAAACACCAAAGATACGACGATACAGAACTATACTACAAATGAGATGCAAACTAATGTGAACGATATCATAAATGCCAATAAGTCGAGATTCAAAAAATTGGAACGGGCAACAAAGGGCATTATCCAGGCTCCAGTAGCTCCTGTACTTGCATTCTGAGCACTACGACCGAAAGTGATTCTTGCTATTTCGCATTTAAGTGTATATTTCAATGCTACTAATAGTTGTTATTACATTTGGAGAATGAAATGGTACTGAATGGCGATCGACGTTAACGTCTAAAAGGACTTGGCAGCCGCGGAACGATTGATTGAAAAAGTGTTTTATTGTTATCTCAACACGTGTTGGTTTGGCTTGTAGATTTATAAGGTCGGATCGGTCCGAGTGCGACGACTTTATAATTTTAGCCCGGATGGTCTCATGTATTTTTTATTGTGGTAGGGTCATAGGCATTCGCTTTCTTCTTATTTGATTCGTGAAGGATTTCTGTGTACCAGTTAGCGCGTTAGTTCTTAATTAGGTGTATTGGCAATGACATCAAATGATGAGATTGTGTGTAAGAAAATTCTTTGAAATATTTATTTTGAAAAATTGTTGAAAAACAGTTTACGCGTCAAATGTTTTCGTTGGAGCAGCTTAATAACCAGCTTTGATAGCACTTGAAAAATAATAATAGAAAACTTCGTAGCGAATTCTTGATGCAACATCATGGGACTTGAAATCTCTCGGGAAAACCGTCCTAAATTGCGGTGAGCGAAATTGACGTTGAGATGCATCTCCCTGACAGAGCTTGCCTTATCTTAAACGACCAGTAGCTAAAACTATTTGATCCGTTGTGGAAGTGTCTAATGGGGTTATAACGAGGACACCTCTCATGGGAATTCAATAATAACCACAAAGGCTTACAGACTTCCGTCTATTAACTACCTATATTCAAGTCATCAACCTCATCGAACTACATTGGTGAAACGAATACACGCTCGATATTACGAACGATCAAATCCAAGAACTTTTAACTGTTTGCCCCAGCCAGGAATCAAACACTAGACCGGAACAGATGGACAGGGCCACTATTAACTGGAGAAGATCTATTAAATGTTCGATCTATGAGGTCACATCTAGGAAAGGTACTGTTAGGCGGTCATACTAAAATTGTCCTGAAACATGCACTATTTTACTGGGATCCGTTTAAGATTCATATAACCGGTCTATTATTTACTGTTGGTTAACCGTCCGTTTCCTTTTGAAAAGATTTACTTGTTCTTACAAAATCATTCGTAAGCCATAAGTCCTTGGGGCTATAATGTAATGTAACAATGTCATAGATAGGAAATATATTTATTATTTTATAATATACATATATGTTTATTGAATATCAAACATGCCACGTAATGTATAATCTATATAATATACATTTATTATTCTAAGAAAGTCTTACAAAGTGTTCTCAAAAGTGTACGAAGTCTGCCAATCCACACTTGTCAACGAACCAGCAGACGGGCTTAATGGTAAGTGGTCACCACCGGTCATGGACGTCGATAATGCTAAAGGTATCATTGTCGTGTTGCCGTCCAACGGAAGACACGTTTATAGTTTAAGTAGCTTAATATAATATTACGGATAATTAGGACATGAGAACCGGCCGTCATAGAATAACTGGAGTGTTGAAGACCCAGTTCGAATAGTGTTTTGATAGCTTTTTTCAAGTGTGCATAGAACGCTTTGGTAATATCTTTGATGTACATATACAGATAGATATATTTTAACTATACTAGTAATGTTTAGGGGAGTATTTTGCCGTTTGCTTTAAAGAACACAGTTATTGTATTAAAGTGTATTGAGACCTTTCTCGACAGTGGATTGCATGAGCCTATTGTTGAAAGTTATGTCAGAATCTTGACCGATGATCAATTGTATTACAATATGCATTCGACTGGAATGGTATACTATTTATCTGCCTATCATTAATGTTCATGTTATTAACAAATTTGTACCTTATACCTCAATTTTCTATCGTGGTATAGACACAAAACAGATTATGCTATTGACATTTCTATACACAACAGATGTAAAAACCAACATTTCACTTTACACGTGAATGACGACCCAGTTCGCAAATGTAACCTAGTTAGTACTTTTTGTACGGCAGGCAGAATTTTCAGTTTACAGAGACAGAAAAGCAGTACAAAACTGCGTGCCTTACATTCTTCAGCAATAAACTTGTCGTGATTTCTTCCGATCTGTAGGTACAACGTGTATTTTTAGAGCAACGCGTGCGAGTCCGTTTATTTTTGAGTTTGATCCATCCTCGCCACATGTGCAGCCATGAACTTGCAGCGGGCGTGTTATGTTGTGGTTTTATGAGCGTATTCATGATGGAGTCTGTCATAAAATTATACTTATATTTACACTAAACATTTCGATTAGAACAATTATGGGTTGTAAACAGATATTTTTAAACCTTAATTGCTCATTAAGCTGCGTCGTGCACTACTGATCAAACTATAGATCTTAATCCTTGTATCTCAATCACCTATCTTAATCCCAGCAATATTAATTCTATGTAAAATCTTTATCAGCCTGGCTAGGTAAAATCCTACTTTTGAAAGTAACTGTGCAATATTGTACGTTTTAAACCAGTCCGTTCCATTTTTGGGAAACTCGTTAACAAGCAGCTTCCATCTGGCCGGCAACATGTCAGTGATGCCTTTTCTATTCACATCCGTTGGCAGTATCCATTTACTATCACGTAGGACCTGTACACTTTTGCTGGCTTTTTGTATAAAAAATAACGGATTAGAAACTAAGATTTGGTTGGGATCACCTATGAACTAATGAATTTAATGAATACAATCAAAATTATTGCCATACAATCTACAAAAAATCAACTATATTTTCTAAATAGAAACAAGTTTCTTAAGTATAAAATTAAAATTATATGACAGCTCCGAACACAGATGTTTCCCTTACAATGTATACATACCTCAAAGTGCACTTTGATGTCTGGAAGTGGTTACTCCATATTGACGGGAATCCAGTTACCGCCACAACACTAGTTAGCCCAGCGACGTAAGGAATACGAATCATCTGTTGTTGAATAATTAATCAATTCAAGGTTATTTTTATATCAATGTCTTCAACACGAATAGACGTGCCTAAAATTGAAGTGGAAAACGCCACCCACGGGCTGATTTCCGTAACGCCAGGTGCGTCAAGGGCTCGTTGCTATTCAAAAGGAAGCTTAACTGAGGTATAAGGGTAAGTATTAATGTTTGAATCCAAGTGAACTTTATTTGCTCATGTTGCATCCTGCTTAAAAATAGACTAGGATACAGCACCAAGTTCCTTCTGTTCGACGTAGCTGGGACCTTTACCATCTTGTTTATTCCCAACGACAGCTATGCATAGTGGCAGAGTTCTTTACGTACGTGGCTTGATACAACTCTACTTCTAGAATTAACTGTGATATGTTTTAACGATCGATCGATTTATCGACAACTGTCTATCAACATAATAAAATCATATCCGTCAAGGACCTCTTGCCCTTTCGTTCGGTATGACTTATCACTATCAACTGAGCTTCAGAGTTTCAAAGTATTTAACATTAAAGATGTTCTGTTATCGATAAATCAAATCTTTAAATTACCAAATCACTTTGTACCACCTTACGTTTATCTATAATATGTTACTTGCATCTCACAAGGTCCAAAACTTCAATCAATTTTCGCTCTTATGTTCATATCACAAAGGTTGTAACATGACATCGTGAAAAAATCTATCTATTTTACAATGTCTTTGGCCTATTGAAAAATATCTGAAATCTTAATAGCAAGGCCAGCGACCTTCCGAATACTATGTTTTTGTTACAATGGGCGTGTATACAAATATAAAAATGTAAATTTTATGTTTTACTTTTTAGTAGTGGGCAATTTACACTGCATTCGTTCAACCAGTGTTCGGTACTGATAATCTGCAACAATCAACTCGCTGGTCCAGTGTCCCTATTTCCTACTAATATAACGGACTGGCCTGACTGACGTTTCCAAATACAATATCTATCTAATACACAAATATCTATAACGATTTGAGCGCCTGAGTACAATTCCTGTAGATACCTCTAATATTTCAACATGCGTCATACAAATTCATTTCTTATTAAAAATAATTCTCAAAAGTTTACGAAGTCTACCAAACCACACTTAACAAGCATGGTGGCGCAAAAGAAGAGACTCTAGCCTACCAGTGGAACAACTATGGGTGGTAATAAATGATGATGTTGGATTGATGTTGATGAAGATGAAATATATAAGGAATTTATGATTTAAGGAATTTTTAAGCTTTAATGGTATACACTCACCGGATCTTATCATAGCTTTGAGCCAATGTTGCACTAAAATTAATATAATGGGAGTATGATGTCAATCGAAAAAAAATTTCGTTAGTTAAAAATTCATCAACACACGCATTAATGATTGCATTACTATAAAGCTTTTTCTGGTGAAGAAAGAACACGATGCTTGAAAAGAAAGATTACAAAGCATATTATGTAGTCTAGCCATCACAATCAAATTAATCACGTAGCTCATATCATGATGGTAAGGTTTTTCAACTGCCACAAAAAACAACCATCCACCTAAAATCAACCTTGAAATATTTTAAAAAAATGTTCGGTCGCTATGACGGATGGAGACTTACTTGAAAAGCGAGTTGACCACTTCGTTCACTATGTCACTCGACAGTGTTAGGTTTTGACATCTTACCACCGTCGGATTGCCACAAACTTGTATAAGAGGTAGCACGTAAAGACGCATTTTTCCTATTGTAGTGTTATTCATAATTTGAACTAAAAGTAATTGCTCTACACAGAAATAAAATACTTAATAATGAAATATTTCAGAACACATCCATTTACGGCTTTTAAACTATTTATTTCCTGAGATTTGTGTTTCGTGAGTGCATCTTTTCTTCTTGAAAGCGAAATATTTTCTCTTTCTCTCGATTGCTTTCCATTTAACGTAAAGAAAAGACCCTTTGTCCGAGGCCTCGTCACCAATAAGTGCTATTAAATTAATATAAAAGTTGTATAGTGGACGATGGTTCTAAATAATAAAGGCCAAGTGTGATTCGTAGTTAACTGCGGACTCATCAATAACGCTAAAACAGTATCGAGTTCAGTGTATCGTGATATGGTACCTAAGAACGTGAAACGAACTAAACGTGAAGTTGATAAACTCAATTGTTATTAGTATAGATTTGCCAGTGCCAGTTGGCTGGTAAGTGGTCCTCGTCGCCCATGGACAATAGTGACACTAAAGACAGATATAATAAAATTATAACTGATCGCTGTCTGTACATCAAGGATATATGAGAATAACTAGTATTATTAGGGGCCTTTATTAATGCAATAGAACCTAAAACAATAGTTGTTAGAATTTTTGTCTTTTTGTCTGTGCGTCTGTGCGTGCTTATCTCACAAATGGCTTGACCGATTTAATTACGGTTTTCACTAATGTATGCAATAAGCGTCACTTAATATTTAAAGTTCGTTTCATTTCAATCCGTCCATAAATATAAAAAGTTATAAATTAATCAAAGCAATGCAGGTGCTATTTCTAAGCGTTAGGCGTATTTTATCTGAAGCGATTTACTAGTATATCTATACTAACCTTTTAAGAGGAAACCTTTGTATTTTTGTATGTTTGTATTTTATTATATTTTGTAACGAATAAACTCAAAAACTACTGAAACGATTTTAAAATTTCTTTCACCATTAGAATGTTACTTTATCCCGGAGTAAGAAAGGCTATATTTATTACTAGAAAAAATAAGGGATCCTTGCTAAAACTTCAGTAACGTGAACCAAAGTGTAAAAAATTTACTTAAAAATTTATTTAATCGCATACGCTGCGAAAACTATTGACGAAAAAAAATATTCTACAATATTAGAGAATATATCAATATCTACAAATAACTTCGCGATACTATAAGTCCAACTATTGGAGTAATGTCACTATAACCACTTTTTACATGTTAAAAGCTGACCAAAATCAGACAATTATAACCATACCTTCGTATTAATCCTTATCCAAACAAATAATTTCATATTCAAAACTGTTTCAATACCTATAGATAACTTTTTGAATTACTCAAATTGGACATTCCGTTCAGAAGATTTTACGAATTTGGGAAAATAAACACCGCCGCCGTCGCCGCCGCGCAAGGACCAGTAAGTTACTCTATGGACCAGTGTGGCCCCACGCAAAGCAGCCATAGCGTAGGCTGGCGGCAA